>VZTJ01002435.1:3063584-3088686 GCA_013397795.1 Orthonyx spaldingii
GCTGCGGCCGGCAGGTGTTGGTCAAAAGAGCTGGACAGGAACCCCCGGGCAAGAGAGAGCTGCCGCACCCAAACCCGGTTCCAGCAACAGAAGGAGTTAAAATGGTCCCGCTTGCGCCGTTAGTAAAGTCATTACTAAAGGGTGAATTTCTCACGCCTGTTAATTACAGAGCTCCAAATTCCGGCTGTGTGCTGCCAGCACGGCGGGTTTCCCTGGAGCTGCTCCGGCCAACAGCCGACCGAGGCGTCGCACTGACAGCACTCAGTAGAAACCTTCTGTCTTAACAGAGTAGCTGTAGATGCAGATCTGAAAATAAACCCCGACCTCTGGATTGCAACTCAAATCTACAGCTTCCAGAGTGTTCACAGACAAGTGGGTAGCAACAGCAAGAGTGGTCTCATTAGAAATGTCTCAAGTAAAAGGCAGAGGACCCAAATCAGCATTACTGACCTTTCTTAACCTCGAGAATTCCAGACAGTACTTTAAGAACTGTCATTTTTCTTTCTCCCTTTTTTTTTTTTGCTAAAATACACAGAAAGTAACAAATGAAGTCAACAAGAAGAGACAAGTCCATCATATCTTTCCCTTCATGCTTTTCTTTCCTCACTTTGAAGGACATAATAAACACAGTAATAGAATCACAGAATCATTTAGGTTGGATCAGCAGTTAATGACCATTGTTCATCAAACTCATTTGAATTCTATAATTTTTGAACACATTGAACAAGTCGATTCCTGATTTTCAAGAAAAGTCACTTCACAACATAGTTTTTATTTCAAACTTTTTAATTGCTTTTTCATGGTCATTATGTGCCCTGCTAGCTCCCCACAAGGTTGCCGCACTAAAGATAGCCCTGAATAAAGTCCAGCATCAACCAATCTGCCTTCTTGGGAATACTGACTCCCACTGAAAGTGGAATCAGCCCTTCCTCACTAGACCTTATGGCTTCATAAGCAAATTGCAGCCATGAAAACCATCAGTCTGTAAGCTGTTTGTTGCTACAGGCTAAATAACAATTGCAGTATATCATTAGCATACCATTATATCAAAACACTATTTGGCTCTAGCCATGCCTTCTATGCGAGACAGTTTGTTCTTGACTCCGAAGTGAGAGAAAGAACATATTAATATATAATTAATATTGTAATAGGAAATATTACTATATCATAGATGCAGAATATATTAATTAAGATGTCAGATCTCAAGGGAAGAATCACTCCAAGTTAGTTGAAATAGAAAACAGAATGATGGTTAATCAAGGAACTCATACAAGTAAACCTCAGTACAGTGTTCTCTTGTGAATAACCTTTTTTAAACTACATTGCTAATTTAGCTAATTTAGCCCAGACTGTGATTGCAAAAATGAAGAGAGTGGGGAAGAGATAGAAGGGAAAAAAGATAACATGAAGGCACAAAGTGGCAAAAATGTAAAGAAGCAAGTATACAGTACATTTTGTGCTACAAATCAGAAGCTATTTTTTTAGATGCGTGTTTTCGACATGATTGTATGCATTATATTCACAAACTTTCTTAACTGTTCTTGGAACAGCTTTTATTTAGGAGACCAAGCCTGAACCCAGTTCCTAGTGCAGGGTTTCTTTCTATAGCATTTCTCTTCTTCACTAGCGCTTTTGCACAGATCCAATACATACTGAACATGTAGCTGACAAAATAAGGGTTCACAGAGACTACAGCAGTGATTTTCACTCTCTGAAAGATGTGATTGTGCAGACCTGGAGTTAGTTAAAAAATCCAAACACCCCAAGCAAAATATTTCTAGTCTAAAAATCATTTATGTGGCCGCTGCTTTGTTACACTAGAAGAAAAATATAAGTTGAAAAAATAAGATAGAGGAAGATGGTTCTCCCCATCACAGCTCCATGACCTTCTGAAAAGCCACCCGCGAAACACTGTAAGCCAAATGACTGTATGTGAATTTAATTATGTAATAAGGCAGTGATCACATGCAGAAAATATACTGGTGTAAGACAAGCCTCGGTGTCGGTGTTACCATCATGTCGAGGTTACCAAAACCAAAGGATCGTCTGCTTCCCATCAAAGCATACTCAAGTAGCTTAGCTTTAAAACGTTCCGTTCTGTGCTCTTATATTACTTCGAAACGATTGCAAAAAATTAGGTTTTTTTTTTCTATTTACCCCAGTACTTCTCTCTGCCAGCTGTTTTAGCGGCTTTTAACTTTTTCCAGTGCTTTGGCGAGCGGCGGAGGCTCGGGCGGTTCGGCACCGGCGGGGTCACGCTGAGGGACGGCCACGTCCTCCGGCCCTGCGGCGCCTCCCCGGCACTGGCATGGTACGTGCCCGGCGGCCCCCGCGCGGCGGCGGCGGTGGTGCGGCCCGGCGGCGGCGGCGAGCGCGGTGAGAGCGGGCGGGGATCGAGGCCGAGGCCGAGGCCGGGACGGGGGGCTTGGGCCGCTCTCCGGCCAGCCCGGCACTGGGGGTGCAGGGGCCGGCTGGCCTTCCGCTTGTCCTGTTCCGCTTGTCCTATTTCCGCTTGTCGTGCTCCGAGCGCCGGCGCGGCGCTGAGGATGGAGCGGGCCGCGTTCAGGGGGAGAAGCCGCGCGGTTGCGAGGGATGCGGGGCCCCCGCGTCGGCCGCCGGTGACTCCGGCAGGAGCGGCGTTCGGGCGGGATGGGCCTGCAGCCATCCGCCCCCTGCCTCTCCGCCCCCGAGCGGAGTCCAAGGGTGAGAAAGGGCCGGCCCGGGTAGCCGGGCTGTGGGCGCACGCTGTGATGGAGACCCTTGTTTCCTCTGGGCTGAAAGCACCCCCGGTTAATGACCAGGGGTTTAAATAGTGCGGTGTGCCCGTAAGCACGTGTCAGATGTATTTCATGTTCTGAATGTAAGGAAAAGCTTTTTCCTCGTGAGGACAGTTGAGCAGTAGAACAGGTAACCCACAGAGGCTGAGTGGGCTGCATCCGTGGAGGTTTTAAAGACCTGACTGGACAAAGCAGCCTGGAGCCTGCAGACCCTGCTTTGAGCTCTTGAGGTCCCCTCAAATCTGGTTAAGCCTAGGATCCTATTTTTTTTTCTAGAAAGCTATGTGTAGGCCTAGCATATCTTTTATAATCCATTTCCTCATTTCAACCACTATGCAAAGCATGGATTCATTTTTTGTAAGAGCAGAAGTGTGAGCATTTACTGTGCATTAATCTACAAAACTGCTACCTATCACTACCCAGATTCCTTCACAAACCATTCAAACCCTGTCTACACTGCTCTCTTCTAGGTAGATACCTACTCTTCCTGGTTAACTCCAAGTTCAATCTAGGCATTCAGTAGTTTCCTTTAATTCTTTATAACCTACTAAGTTTCCTGTAACAAGGATGGTAGTGGTCAGCAGTTGCCCTCTTTACTCAAAGATTTTGTGAAAAATCCAACATGGCTAAAAGTTTGGGTTTGCTAATTTTCAAAAAGGGAGATTTGAGTCTCAAAATACACATTCAGAAATTCAAATGAGGGGTAAGTCAACCAGTTGATCCCTGTATCTATTTCCTGTAGAAGATGGACGTAGAAATCTCATTAAATAATCAAACTTATAGCACCCCTTTACTCTGTATATACAGGTCTCTGCAAGTGTGCTAGGAAGCCGGATCACAGGTAACTTCTAGACATTAGCTCACTTCCTTATTGCTGTTCTCACACTTGGTGGTGAGAGGGTGCTGCTGGCAGTGAGAGCAAACATCTTATCTGAGCTGGCTGGGTTTTTTTTCTTAATCTCTCAATTGCTTTACAATCCCCACAGCAACTTCAATATGTAAAAAAGTTACAGTGGGGTCCTGCACATTAGAACATGCATTAGATTCAACAAGAGCTTTAAGAGAACTCTAAATTCTTGAAATTAGTTAACTACCCTGGAAATGTGATACTCTCACCTGTGGACTTGGAAATACATCAAATCATAACTCAGATCTTCTTGGTTCCTGTAGAACACAATGACATTCAAATTCATTCATGTTATTTTGCATGTTGTATTTTGCATAGGGCTTTTTTACAAGAGCTCCTGAGCACCCCAGTCAAATATGTTTTGGCAAATAAAGTTTTCCTTTCTTTTACATTATTCTGTGTTTCTAATGATCCTCACTAACAGGGGAAAATTGGCTGTAAGGCCAGACATTTTAGAAATGTAAAGCTTCTTTTAAGTGAATATAACAACCATTCCATTCCCATATCAGATTTTAGAAGAGCACAATTTACTGTATCAGAATTTTTTTAAAGTTCTGTAATAGTAAAAATTACAGTATATTAAGGGACTGCATTACTCACAAGGCAACTTTGTTTAACAGCAGGATTACATATCGAAGTAAAAGTAAGTCATGGTTATTTTTCGAGCTTGTACTTTGGAAATACTATATGACATCCCAAACAATTTTAACAACACTGTGCTTTGCTGGCAGCTTCTGCCTAAGCTGAAGCATTAATGAAGAAAAGCCTGATCCTTCAGATTTGCTGGACCCACTAAACTCAGTAGAACTACTCAGAGTGCTCAGACACAGGTAGCTGTGTTGCTCCTGTGGAGGAGAGGTTTAGTTTGCAGGCACTTTTTCAGGACATGGAAAGGTCAGCACACAAAACATCTGTGACTTACCTACACTTCCAGTGCTTTCAGGGTTACTGGGAAAAATCACTTTTTCTGTGGTGGGGATTGGGGCAGCACTTCTGAAGTCACAAGGTATAGAAAGACAAAACCATCAGCCTTGGGGTTCTGACACAAGCAGCTCATTAGGCAGTTGGGTTTGCCTTAGAGGTGTGAAATAATACTAAAGAAGAAGTTATCAATAAACAGCTTCTGTTAATAACATAAGCATGCATATAGAAAAGTATGTCTTATTCTGTTAGTTTATGATGTAGTAACATAACAATGGTCCAGCTTAGAAACAGGAAAAAAGCAATCTAAAAGCAAAGGTACACTTTCTTGAGATAGAGGATTTACCTCTAGAAAATAATTAACCTTACCTGGCAACTAGAAAGAGAATCTACCACTAAAGTTCTCTAAACAAACGACATATTTTCTTAGAAGATGGGCTATAAGGAAGATTGAAGGGATCTTGTACAGCTGTGCAATAGATATCTTGGTCTGTTATGTAGGAGATTAGACTGCATGATCATAACAGTATTTTCTCTCCTAAAAAACCCAAAAAGCAACCAAGCAACAAAAAAAACCCCAATCCCACCCAAAAGTAGTGTAACATAATGCTTATGTAGGTACTCTTTGAAGCATGCTATACCTAGGGAGAGGTGAGAGCAACTGTCCAAATGTTCTCGTTTTCAGTTTGAGCAGTTTTATGCATGCTACCAGCAGCAGGCATTTGCAAGAGTACTGCAGAGATCAGCAGTTCTCCGTTTCACAGTCGGTACTTCCAAAGGGTTGTTATGAAAACCCCTCAGGAAGTTAAAGATACACTTGATGATATCTTTGTTTGACTGCTGCGGCTCCTTTGCCCCTGCAGAGCAGGTGACAGCACATGTGCTATCGGTGGTAACTGGGCAGCCAGTTTGAGCAAAGGTGAGGTGTGGGGTTGGCCCTGTGGACTCCAGCACAGCCACACATCTATTCCACAAGGACTCTGCCTACAGAAGAGACCTGGAGGCAGAAATAAGGCATTGGAGCAAGGGGCAGCTATAACAAAGTAGGTGCTTTGCTAAAAGGAAGAGGCAGGTGAAGGCCTGGAAATGTTAACTGCATACTGCTTCCTCCCCCAAAATACCAGGGTGCTTATTCAAGCTCAATTAACACTCAGTTGGTGAGAAACACTTACATAAAGGTTCATGTGATTTTTTTCTCCCTTAGTTATATAAAGAATGATTTCAAAATGAAGTTATGCTACAAACTGCTGCTGAAGTAACACTGCGTGGTGGGTCTCTGACACATGAAAGAACAACTCACACTCCAAATAATGCTTGAGAAGTTAAAGCAAATACATTCATAAGAAAGATATTTAAGCTGCCATTTTTATTGATGTAGTGGGATTGCTGTCAAATAAAATGGCATTAATCATTTTTCTCATACACTGTGAGTGATCTGTAATGCAGTAACAATGTTGGCTGCAAGAAATGGCTGACAGTTTGGAGCTTGTATGACTGCAGGTGTTTATATGGACACAGCACTGCCCCACATCAGGTCTGTGCATCCGTGTTACTGTTCCAGTGACATATCTGTCAGAACACTAACCTTTCAAAAATAGTCTTTGCCCCCTGCTTTCATGTGAAAGCTGGATTTTGCACTAATAACAAAAACCACTCTTCAGAGTAATTTCTTACACCAGCTCTGTCTCAAGATCAATGATTTTGACCATTAACTCGTTCCTTAAATGTGTTTTCTTACAGTTGTTGTGTCTCCACAGGACTGACTTCCATGATGTTGAGAGGAGTCGCTCACAGTGCAAAAGATACATTCACTCTTCTGTTGACAAGATCTCGGAGCTGTAACCTGGGACAGAAGTTTTCATCAGTATGGCCTGACGTAGCAAGCAGAAGCTTCCCAATACATTCCAGTTACACCACTGATACCAAGTCAAGAGAGGAAAACAAGAAAACCCTCGAGAGTCTCTACAGTTTGTCAGTTGACATCACAAAGATCCGCAGACTGAAGGAATGGGTCCTTCTCCAGGATGTGGCCTATGTTAAAGAAATTGCTGGTATCTTACAGGAAATGGGAGCAGATGAGACCACTGTAGCAAACATTATAGAACGCTGCCCAGAGGCAATTCTCCACACCCCAGCAGAGATAAACTCTCAAAGAGCTTTATGGCAACTAGTATGCCAGAATGAAAAACAGCTGATTAAATTAATAGAGCAATTTCCAGAGTCTTTTTTTACTACTGAGTATCACCAGAACCAGAAGGCGAATATACTGTTTTTTCAAGAGTTGGGACTTAAGAATAATATAATCACCAGGTTCTTGACAAGTGCACCCAATATTTTCTATAATCCTGTTGAGAAAAACAAAAATGTGATAGAGACATTACACAGAAATTATTTAAATTTAGGGGGTTCTGAAGCAAATATGAAGATCTGGATACTGAAGCTATTGAGCCAAAATCCATTTATTTTATTAAATACCTCCACCGCAATCCAGGAGAACTTGGAATTTCTCCAGAAGAATGATTTCACTGACCAGGAAGTTCTACAGCTGCTGTCCAAACTTAAAGGCTTCATTTTTCAACTTAATTCTACCACTATGCAGGAGAGTATGCTTTTCTCCAAAAACGTCTTTAAGTGCAGTGATCAAGAACTAAAACAACTCGTGCTGAAATGCCCAGCCCTTCTCTACTATTCTGTTCCAGTTTTGGAAGAAAGACTTGAAGGACTACTGAAGCAAGGAATTTCTATAGCACAGATTAAAGAGACACCAATGGTGCTGGAGTTGACAACACAAATTGTTCAGTACCGAATTAAAAAGCTCTCTGCATTAGGATATGATATAAAGTGTGGAAATCTAGAAAGCTTGAATGGTACTAAAAAAGATTTTGAAGTCGCTTATGGTAAGATACAATCAAAGAAGGAGAGACCAATTTTTAATCCTGTTGCTCCTCTACACATTGAAGAGTAATTTGAACACTGTACTTCAAGTTATACAAAAGCAAGTGAAAAGGGAAATTCGTTCTTTGTGAAGAGATGGAACAAAAGCAATCTTAACCAGACTGTAGTCTTATACTGTACTTTGTCCAGGAGGGGTCTTAGGCACAACTTCAATTGTAGTATTCTAATGCTTTCAAATAATATCATACAAGTTATGGTGGTGATAAAGGTTGCCTTTTTCTAAGAGTTCCTAATACGTGACATTTTCTTACCTGACAGGGCATTAAGGTTTTCAGCTCTGTCACTGCACAGTCCAGCCTGTGGTAGTGATTAGCACAATTTTTATCTGAGGGCAGCAAAAGGAGGATTATTTTTCCAGCAGTGTCCATCAGTCTGCTGGTTCACTGTCTTCAGGAAACTCTCTTGGAGTTCTATTCCTTATTGCTGAAGTAGCTCTAGCTCCTGGATCCTGACCTGCAACAGACTTGATTTCTTGGATTGGAAAGCCCTGTCCTGAGCACAGGGGCGGGACATAATTTTTTTTTATTCAATGACTGCTATGGTGAGGCCCTAATATGTCTGTGCACAAACCATAATGCAAAGAAACTACAAGATGGCAACCTTTACATTTTTGAGACTTTAAAATTTACTTATTTTTCAAAAGGTTTGGGACAGGAGGAAATACATTTATTGCTATTGTATAGTTCTTAAATCTCTTCTAGCAAGGTTTGGGGACAGGAAAGATTAGGGAGAGGTTCAAGTCTCAAATGATGGTAGGAGAAAAGAGAAAGTCATGCTTTTATATTAGGTGCAACAAA
This sequence comes from Orthonyx spaldingii, assembly GCA_013397795.1. Taxonomy (NCBI): domain Eukaryota; kingdom Metazoa; phylum Chordata; class Aves; order Passeriformes; family Orthonychidae; genus Orthonyx; species Orthonyx spaldingii. The sequence continues at coordinate 3,071,942 of VZTJ01002435.1, forward strand.
ACTCTAGTCTGTAAACCACTTGTGATTAAAAACGACTACCAGATTTGCAAACAGCTGCAACAGTTTCTAAATATATGGGTGGCACTGCTTCTCAGATAACACCATATGACAATTGGTGACAAGTGCTGGCGTTCAAAATAGCAACTATCAGACAGCATTTAAGTTCTCAGGAGATTTGATTTCTTCTCATTTATGGGCTGTGAATGATAATATAAAATAATAGTATCACTGACAATCATCTCAACAGAATTAGGATCATTAGTGATTTTATTTCTCAGACTGCCCTAAGTAGCAATTCCACACACATTCCCTCTTGACAGCAGAATAAAAACCAGCTACACACCACCCTCACTCCTGGCATTCTTCAGGGTCATTTTTAACACACATTTTGGCAGCAAGTCCAGGCCTCCATTTCTTAAAATGTGGGTTTGAATTGCTGAAAAAAAGCTGGTATTGAATTACTGGTACAAAGGGTGGGCTGCAAGATGGTGATTTTATAGAGCCTGCCACATTATCTGCTGTGCACTTGGGAAGGGCTGGAAACACCTGGCAGGAGCTGTGCCAAGATCTCAGCAGCTGAAGGTCTCACACTCAGCACTCTGCCGGCGAGTGCGGACGTGACAGGAGTTTCTGGGGGTAATGCCACTCTTGCCAGAGCACGTGTGACAGTGGCAGCAGTTCAAGAAGGGGACGTATCACCAGCCTGAAAAAAACCAGGCTGTGGTACTAGGCTGTGTCTATGCTGACTCTTTCAAAACACATTATCGTTTTGAAAGAGGAAACTGGGAAGAAAGCTGTATTAAAAATTCACAGGAACTTGCCTGTCACTTTCTGACTGTCCTTCCATGCTCAGCTATTAGGCAGACCACAATATTATCTGAATTCAAAAGCCTCCTTGCCCTCAGACACAAGGGGGCATTTCAGCTCTCCATAACACAATGTGTAACTGAGCCACAGACCTGATTGGTGGCTTAGGAGGAAAAGGAAACCAAGAGTAGAAGTGTTTTCCTTGCATATTTAGTTCTAGCATTTCTACAGGTGTCCAGTTTTACAAAGTTCTTGAAATAGCTTATTCCCATTTACATTATCTCTAGTGACAACAGAACAGGAAAAGGATCTATTTCCTTAACTGAGTCACAGCCTGAGTTATCACAAATTCATTTTGCATTCTGAATGTTTCAACTTCTCTTCCCCTTTCAAAATAAAAGCATGAGCAGAAATGCTTTTTCTCTACTACCAGATGAAAATTCAGTCAATCCTTCATTCATAACTCTATGCCTGGGACCTGTTTCTCTCTTCTTCACAGGTTTCATTTACAATACAACCTCAGGAAAGCTCCCAGTCACCAAAACACTGTATTGTGGAAATCCTCATCTCGTTACCCACAGTGGCTCTGGACCAGCCTGTGAGTAAGCCTTTCATTACATAGCAAGCAGTCAGGCATGCAAGTTGCCTTCATAAACATTTCCCCTTTTGAAGCAAGGACTGTGAAAAATGAAATAAAGCTACCACAAAAACAATCCCAAGACGTAAGAACAACCTCACTCCCCCTGAAAATTTCAGTTCCATATTCCATTCAGCTCACTATGATCTCAAAAACTGGGTATTCCCAAGCATCACTGACCAGGGGAAAATAAAATTAGTGCAAAGGATTTTGTGCTGTGTCTGTGCACAGCTTACACACTGAAGTTGCAGCTTTTGTTAAGAGCTGGTTAGTGCTAAATAGATACAAATAAAAGACACTCTGGAGCATAATGCTACTGTGGGAAGATGTATTCCTAAGTAAGCCTTTCTTCACAAAACTAAAGAAGCTTTCAAATGTCTGAAACAGCAACAATTTAATGTTTCACAGGTGCCAGGACAGAATTGGAACAAGTTTTTAAGATGAAGCAAGTTTCAGAAGTGAATGGAAAACACACAGGATATAGGACAAAGCTCTTTGAAAACTAAAACCATATGCCATGTAAAAGTTTCATTTACAAGACTCAAAATAATAGCTACAGGATACGTTAAGAACAAAACATAATGAACTATTGGCAACTCTTTACATACCTAACATTGCTTATCTCAGACCACACTTGTTCTGCTGCAAATTTAATAGTTTAAAAATGAAAGAATATAATAAAAAAATGGGTACAACCAGCTCAACATTCCCATTTTCAGAAAAACTATTAGGAAGGGTTTGGTTGAGTGTCACAAATTATCACTGTGCTCCAAACTGGTGACTCTTAAGAGTTCCGTGGCAGCACTTGGGGAATGTGGCTACGTTGGAAATCGCAGGGGAGCAGACCATATTAAATTATATGCTGCAGCTAGATTGCCTCTGATATCCAGGCTAGCTCATTCCCAGAGCTAACTGGTACCTCTAAACCGTACTATAGTCTATGCACTTTGCTTCTGACTATTAAAAAAGAATAGTTAAAGTCTTCCATTTGTTGCATCAACTTACCTCATTCATCCTTGCAGCAGATCAGAACTAAGCAGTTGGTGCATCTAACAGAAGGAGCAGACGCCACTTCTTGGGTTTCTGCTCTCCCCACCACCCCAAGTTCCCATGCTTACAAGTATCATGCTTCCAACATATACAATTACTGATATAAAGTTGTTAGAATTCAGTTGAGGTACCAACGGCTCAGAGAGATTGGGTGACTAGAGTACCATAACTCAGACATGGTGTACTTTCAACACCCATGAACAGAGGACTAAGTTTGACAAGTGATATGTTTAGATTTTTTTTCATTTTTAAAAAGTCCCCCCCATATATCTTTCTAGTACAACCACAGCCACTGAAAAAGTAAGCGTACAAGTTCTCCATAGAAACACAAGTTTTTAGAAAATACTGCATACACAACATGAACAGATGCCTTCCATGGGCTTCCAAAGAGGTTACTTATTTGCAAAGTCAGTACACAAATAAAAGATCACAAATGGTTTCTATTTTAAGGCAACCTCATGCTGTGCCATTACAAGTGCATTTTGCCTCACACACTACAGAGAATGTACAGGTGTTCCCATCTGAGGTGTCAACATCTGGAATCTGTCAGTATACAAATTACTTGAATCATGTTTCTTTTTTTTTTTTAAGGCCTCATCTACCATTTTTGGTTTGTTTTAAATAAAAGTATTGCATTTTACTCAAAAATCAAAATGAAAAGTATGAGAGATGTAGTGAAAAATTCCTTGCATTTGCTTAAACACAGCAAAAAGCTAACCTGGTGCATCATGGAGTTGAGAGAACAGCTTTGCTAGTTCTTCAGTGGTTTCCAGCTACACAAAGAAATTTCTAGCAAGTTAGACAGTTGTGCTGTCTGATGACCACAAACATCAGCCCAGTTTTCATTAGGCCATCATTTTTTCTAGTGTCTATAAGAAGTTTATTAGAAGCAAGTTCTCACTTGCAGGAGATAGATGCATATTATTAAATACACCTGAGATGGAGAAATCATGTTTTCAGTAAAAACTGACAAAGTTTCAGGTATCAGGATTTGTAAAGAGCCTAAAGCTCAGTAAACTGCACTGAAACAACAGGACAGTTCTTTACACAGCTTCACCTAGTAAAAAGAGATTTTTTTCTAATAAGGCATTAAGTTAGTTTACTCTTTATGATCCTTTCTATCATGTTGTTAAACTTTCTCACTTCTATCTCCCATTCTCATTTCCAATTTCTGCACACCTCCAGTTCTATTTGTTCCAGTCTTCACTGGCAGAATGCAGTTAGGGATAGTTTACAGGCTACCTGCAAATACGGGTTCACAACCAAGACTGGGTACGTCCAACAATGCTTTTACACAGCTGAAGGATCCTTAGCAGGAGGATGTGGAAACCACTGAGAACAGTAATTGGGATCTCGTTGTAGCGATGGCATTGCAGAGACTACTGAGTTTCTACATTCACATTTTAGTCCAAAACTGCAGAAGATTTACAGTAAATGAATATTCAAATATGTATTATTCCTTCAAATACACTTACTCACTTCTATAGTTATCAAGTGTAACATTTCACCAGATACAAAGCTTCAATCTAGGCTCTAATAAATCCTCATACGCTGTGCTAGCCAAGCTTCTTCTGTCCTTTTCAGATGAAGTTGAGTTTCTTGCACAACTCGTTAGAAGATAAGGTGTCTAAGACACATGGCTTCTCATGGTCCCAATCTTAGCGGATTTTAATGCCACTGACACAATATTCTGGAGAATCGAGCATGTCTCAGTTTTGGTTTTAGTCAGATTTGTCCTTTTTCTTTCCTGTTAAAGGCACTTTACTTGCAACAGCAGATCCTACAGCTGTAACACCTCCAGCTACAGCAGAAACACTTCCTTTGACTAGGCCCACTCCCACGGAAGGCACAGATGTGACCGCTGTTTTGGTGATCTCCAAGCTCTTCCCTCCAATCCAAGCAACACCCCCAATCGTGGCACCAACAGCTCCCTTTGTGACACTGAAGAGGCCACCAGTCACACGAGAAAGCATGCCAGCCTGCTGCTGTGGGTGGTCTTTGAGGGACCCTAAGGGAAGAAACAACAAGCAAATCAATCTCAGCACTAGGATTTGAGCATTTTCCAAAAAAAGTGTTACTCATAAGTATTTCCTTTGCTAGCCTAACAGCCATTGATTGTACACAGTGCATACTTACCTTGCAGGCTGCTTTTCTTGGATGCTCATACAACACCTAGTTCCAAATAACAAACAACAGGGAAACCAAGAAAACAGCAAGTGGAACCACAGTGGGCAGAGCTAGGGAAGAAATAAACACGAAATGAAGAGGTGAGGGAGTCAGGAGCAGAAATAACATGCTTGAAGGAGGACAATGAGTCTAGGAGGCAGCAGGATAGAAAAATCAGCTCTAGATACACTAGAGACCTCTGTCCAGCCCTGCCAACACACTGACTTTCCACTGCAACACGCCTCCGGAGAACCAGCAGAACAGGTCTGTCCCCAGCACCCTCACTGCCGACAATGTGCATCCAGAGGACAGATTCCGAGAGTCACGTCCCAGCACTTGTCTACTACAAGATGAAAACTAGGGTGAGCAACTTCCCATGCACTGCCAATGCATTTGTGGTAATGCCAGGACTGACCCAGAACTCAGAGTCCATTAAAAAACTTTGAAGGTCGGCATTCCTATGTGCATGCCTGGAATAATTCAAGCAAAAGTTGCCACCTAAATGAGAGAATTTCCTACAAGTTTGACAAAAAGGAAAACAAGGATACAGAGGAATAGTGAAGCTCAAAGGAGTAAAAAATACTGGAAGTGCTTCCAGCTTACACTAGTCTCCTATTTAAGAAATTGATATAGATAAGAGAAAGGGTGATGGAAACTGAAAACATAAATGACAGCCTTTTACTTAAAGCCATGTAATACCCTTGCTGGTTCATTCCAGGCCAGCAGCTTCCAACATGGACATCTCCAGCAAAAATGTACTGCCAACACAAGCACACAGAGATCAGAATTTTTATTTACACACAGAAAGCCTTTAAAGCATCACACTCGGAAACGAGTATGCAGAGTCTCCTATAAAATCCAATGTCTAGGGATTATTCACTAGAGGATTTTTGTGACCAGACTAATAGAACTTGTAACAAATTTGGTCAGAAACTGCTTCACTTCCACTTAGCTGGTTCACTAGCATCAGGATGAAATAGCCCTAAAGTTTCATCCCACTGAATTTAAAGAGCTGATTTCAGTGAATCAGAACTGACGCAAGCAAGAAATAATCCACCATAACTAACTTTAAAAATAATAAGAGAAACAAACAAATGTAATCTTTATGTGTTTTTCTTTACATTACTTCAGGTAGCCAGTCCTTTGACAACATCTACTCTATTTCACAAGTGTAAATACAGAATGTGACAGTGTATAAATAACTTCTGGTAATGGCTGACACATTCCATTTCCATCCTGTTTGCATTGTCCATGAGGTCTAGTAAATGCTCAGAGCTGCAAAATTTTATTGCCAGTTGACTTCTGTTCTAGGATACACATCCCTGGTCTCCTTGTTTCTAAAGAGTACCAGATCATGCCTAAATCTATGGAGACTGCCTCAGGCACTTAGACATGATGCTGATAACACCAAAGCTGTGGGCTGACCCCCACATGGGCCCTCCACTTAAGAGCTGGGCTTGATGATCCTTGTGGGTGCTTTCCAGCTCAGAATATTCTGTGATTTATGGAGCACTGAGAAAATGACACAAGTTCCCTATCCAGGAGTTGGCTCTATCAGGCTATCTTGCAGCCAGCTTCCCACTGAAAGGAATCCAAGAATGAACAAGAGTTTCAATGAACTTAGGTTGCAAAGGTTGGTGCCACTTGCAAGGCAGAAAATACAGCATTAGACAGCACTACTCATAAAAAGCAGGAGCACAAAAGCTTTTTCGACGCATGCTTTAAAGCCTTTGGACACCAAGCTTGTTGAGTGTGATTTGAACAAACTACAACTATTTCTATCTTTAGGAAAAACTGCATATTGGTTCTGGAATTGAGCCTTTCCTCTAAGGAGTATTTTGGCAGCCTGTTCAGAGAGATGATCTTGCCAGCACTAAACTGGTATCCTTCCATCCACATTTTGGCCATCTTTCTATGATGGTGTAAGTGTATCCCATATAAGGCCTTGCACAACATTCAAAATGGAGATGTTTTTCAAGGATATTCCAACATTTTAACTAAAATCATAAGGCTTGAAGAGTGCACGTGAACCAGAACTAAAAGGAAAAAGCCTCTTCAAGGATGGAGTTTACATTGAGATGAGCTGTGCTTCATTCTACTCCCTCTAACTACACCAAGTTTCTCCATCTAATATTTAGACTTCATATTGAAAGTGGTTGTTGTCATACTGAAAGAAAACAATGTGCAGAAGAAAGTAAGTCTTAGCTGCTCACAAATTTTAAATAAAACTTTAGAATAACCAGTGATGATCAAGTTCTGCTGTTGTGCTCTGAATCTGGAAAACCTAGTGAATATTCTAGGAAAATAAAAACTGCCCACTTGTTTCACTGCCTTAATAAAAAAATCAGTTTTAGTTTTCAGACCACTGTTCATTTTCTATACATGATGTTTAACATGTAGAAAACACAATTAAATCTTTAAGGCAAAGAAAACCTTAACAACTAAGCACACAAAACTCAGCCTTAAAAATCAGACTTGAAGGTAACACATTAAAGTGTAGTTCCCAATCAAGCATTTGCTATCACAAATGCTTCTGGGATCTTACACCAAAAGAGGAAGACTTTTTGTCCTCCCACCATGCTACTATAACAAGTTCAAGTATAATAGAGCTGAAGAATTACCGTGCCATGAAAATCTAGTTTTCCCTTTCCTCTCATCTTCTTCTACTTGTGTTTCCTGCCTAACAGTTGTTAAGAATAGACTGAGCGATTCCCCTTCAACCATTTCTGCTACAGTTAGTAGATAATACTGTTGTTCAAACGAAGTAAATTGTTTGGTTATACAACATATAAAAGCTGAGGTGAAAAAAAACCCCAGACCAACAATCAGAACTTTAAAGGGCCATTATAAACTGAAGAGCAATGAACTGAGAGAAATCGTGACTCACCGACCTCTACATCCAACACATTTGGTTTTAAAGCAAGAGCAGACAGAACATAGACAACCTATACGCCAAGAATGGCTTTTGATCTAGTATGCTTCCAGTCACATTATGCAAACAGGACTCTGCTCAATCCTGCCAGTCCACAGCCTGGAAGAAACTCTGCTCATTTGCAACTGCATTTCTTCTGCAGATCTAATAACCAATTTAAGATTCAGTTGGTTCAGGAGACCACAATGTCACTGCATTAACGAAGTCAAGTGCATGCTTATTTTTATGAAACCATGAGATTGTGAACAGTTAGAACCATGGTTAATTGTATGATGAAAAACAGTCTCCAGAAGCAGTAATGAAGTTCTATATATTTTCAAACACATCTTGTTTAAAAGTCACATGCACTACGAACACAGCAACGTGTCCAAAAATGAAGCTGGGCTCTTTCCGTCTCACATAATGAATAGCAGAAATAAATACCCATTAGACCAATTCATATCTCTGGAAACTAATCTGCAAATTAAGTCCTTCAGTAACTGCCCATCTTCTCTATAATTTATAGGTACAGTTGTTTACTAAGTTATATTCAGTGGCCTTTTTGTAATCAGGATAATGCAGAAGTGAACAGTAATCCAGGCCCATCTCACCCCAGGGTTTGTTTGTTTACTGTTACGTAAAAGAAAGTTAAAGTGTTCAGCTTGCAGATCCGTTTTTTAAAGAGAGAACTGAACTTGTGATTAATTTACTTCATATCATGAGAACCAATACATACCTTCTGGTGGTTCATCATGAAGGTATGATGGGACTTCCTGTTGATTTTTGTCCGTTTGATTCATTATTGCCTAAAAAAGAAATTCACATGTGCTATACATCTTTTCTGGCAAAGCATAAAAGTAATCCATGTATCCAAAATGCAAGTAGTTTAACTTCTACAAAGAGAACTTATTTTTCATTATTATATAAGCTAGCAGGTCCTGTCAGACTGCTCCTGTTTTTATTATCAGACTGTGCTTTTGCATTCTTCAACCAGACTAAATACTTGAAAAAGGAGCGCTCCACCACATGAGCAGGCTTGGTGAGAGCTGCCACACCACACCAAGTGCCTCTCAAACCGAAAAAGCAATCAGGAAGACAACAAGTAGGAAAACAAAACAGCTACTGCCAAATAACAGCTTATGCTTAAGTACTGAAAAAGAAAAGCCTAGAGATCATAGAGAGGTGGTGGCCACTAGAGAAACAACAGCAGCATGCCTGTGAGATCTGCTGGTACCTGGAAAGCTGCTTTAAAAACTCAAGTCCTTGCAGCATAATTTGAACGAATGCCATGAAAACAAGATGGAAGAACAGCAACAGAAACACAAGATTTATCTTGTCACAGAACTGCATCAACAGTGTGGTGACAGCACCAGAACTAGACTGTTAACTCTACACAAACTTTCCAATGAAAACATTTCGAAAAAGATTTCTTTACAGCAGAGGCTGTTTCCTAGAGCAGTTCTAGAGCAGCAGTCCCTGACAGGGGAAGCACAGGAGAAAGCTCAAATCAGCAGCTCTGCTTACAGAATTTTTCCTCAGGAGGGGAAGAAAGTAATAACCAGTCCAGGTTTCCTTCCTGCTTTCCTCCCCCACCAAAGCACGCCTTGATATTAAGTCCTGCCTCCTTCCCTGAGTCCTCCTCTTAATCTTGCTGTCCCTCCTCAGCAGACACCAAGGTCAGAAAAAGGAAAAACAAGTCGCATTGCACCAGTCAGCATCCTTCTCTCTTTCTGCCAGTGACCTCTTAGTTCTCTTTCCTTTGCACAAGTCTTTAAATCATTTATTTCTTCCAGGAGGCAATGAGCACCACAAAAATAATTCCTGCTTCTCTTGCTGTGCCCAGATCTCTCTGTATCTCTTCTGGGTGAGAAAGCAGTGGCTGCGACCTGAAGAAGGAATGCGGAGGCAGAAGCAGGTGGGAAGACTTATCTGGAAAACAAGAGCTAAAACCCTCACAGTATTATTATGAAGTCAAAATATCACAGTAAAAACTGGCACCCACATGCTAAATCATAGGTCTTTGGATGACAAGCAAGGCTAAATTGAATATTAAAGAGTCCTCCCAACCAGCACTAAGGGCATCAGTTCGGGGCTCAGAAAACACAGGTACCTTTACACAAGAAGCTGAACAAGAAAGCAAGCAAAAATACCTACTACCAGCATGGCCAGTTTGATGCAAATGCTGAACAAGTACCACTCAAAAGCCAGAAATGCAAACATGTTAGCTAAGAAATAAGGAAGTATCATACGATATCCCAAGTTGAGAGGAAACTACAAGGATCATCGAAGTCCAACTCCTGGCCCTGCACAGGACACCCCAAGAATGACACCATGTACCTGAGAGCATTGTCCAAACACTCCTTGAGCTCTGTCAGGCTTGGTGCTGTGACCACTTCCCTGGGCAGCCTGTTCCTGTGCCCAACCACCCTCTGGGGCAGCCTTTTCCTAATATCCCCCCTAAACTTCCCCTGACACAGCTTTATGCCATTGCCTTGGGTCCTGTTACTGGTCACCAGAGAGAAGAGATCAGTGTCCACCCCTCTGCTTCCACTTGTGAGGAAGCTGTAGAGTAGCAACGCATCAACTTGGAAGACTAAAACACTTGAGGGCTCAAAGACAATTTTAAAAAGTATCAATTATAGAACTCCTTGTTACTTTATTTAATCACAAATACGGCAAAAAAATTTAAAAAAAAGAACCTGACCCATCACAGGGAGGCAATCAGGTTCTGAGAAAGGACCTGATGCAGACACTACATGACTTTTTTGCATTCATCTAATGCAAGGCTGGAAGAAATACAAGGTTATCATCCCCACTGTCTGAAGTTCCATGTAGGTTTGTTGCTGTTTTCCAACTTGAAATAATATAAAGCACTGTAAGACAAAGTAGACAGAAGAAACTGACAGGCCTGACATTATTCAATCAAAATATCTGTATCAAGATGAAGCAACTGTGTTCCTAATTAACATGTGGCCATTTCGGTCATGAAGATGATTACCAGCAATGTGGAAAGACTTTAACACTGCCTCAGGGAAAGTCCTAAACAGAGTAAAATAAAAGTCAGAACCCAGCAAGTCTTAATTCAAACAAAGGAATGAAAAAGTGATCAAAACAGTTTTAAAGCAGACTCAATGGAGACAAATGAGTAAAACCAGAGGTAAATTTTTTTTATAAAGAACTACCTCCACTAATATATTTGTATTTAGAGTGCATGTAACTCTTAAAAGAACACCAGATGAAATTGCTTGGTTGAGCTTTCAAAATGTTTCTGTCAACAATTCCACATAAGAGATTCAGAAAGGTTATCTAACCTTAAGAGGACAGAGAAAACACTGTCAGGGATTACCAACAAGTTTAGACAGGAGCTGGAGTAAGTTACCAGTTTCAGACATAGGCAGAACACTAGAAAGTGTCACGAGACTTCACACAAGGGGTAGTATTTTCTGCTATTTAAGAAGGTACTGGATACAGCAACACTAACAGCAGATACAGCCCAGACGAAGCCCCTACAATCTGCTGTACATGACATAATACCAGTATTGAATTAAGATAAAACTTGTCCAATAGAAAGAGTTAGAGTAAGACTGGCAGGCAAGACAGGTAAGAGATGCTTTCATAACTCTCCACAGTCTAGTTTAGACTGTCAGATTTGGTTTCAGTTCCTGCAAAGCTAAATGAGCAAAGCAATTGGCAGGAAACACAGCAGAGTTTCTATTCTGGATAAAAAGTATATTAAAGTAAAAAAAAAAAAAAGCAGTACATATAAAATCACAGCATTATATACAAAAAGTGGTTCAGATTAGGCATTCCTTCCCATTACCTTCCCTAGAACTTCAAAGTTACATAATTTTTGACCCCAAGCTTCTCCTTAAAAGTTAGACAGGAATATTACACAACACATATCATTCACATGCAGTGGTTTAACACCGTTGCAGCAGAAATGCTTCACTCCCTCACAACTACACAGACCCCAGTGTGTAACTTCTGCAGCCCAGGCAGTGGCAACCTGCTGCTGTCAGACCCCAGAAGCCAACAGAACTAAACACGCCTGGGAACAGCCGCTATGGCACGTAAGTCACTGTTGGTAGGACTGAATTTGTTCTACACAGAAGGGAGCCTTCAGAGGTTTGCAGATCAGAAAGTTGAAAAGTACTGTATGATGGGTGGTTCTACAGGTGCCTGGAAGCACTCCAGGGATGCTATGTGGATGGTTGGACTGGATGATCTTGAAAATCATTTCCAACCTTGATGATTCTTATGATGCTGCAAGAGATGTGCCCAGACAGCCTGTACTAGGTTTTACTCACTTTTCTATGACATCAGTGCAAGTGAAAACAGAATCACATCACTGTAAGAAAAGGCTCACAGCCTGACCCAAAACACAACTTGGCACACAAGACCTCAAAAAGCACAATTCAGGTCCTTCTGTTTTTCTGTAGAAGCTCTCCAGGGAATCACAGAATCAAGATCAAGATCCAACAAAGGACTTCTACAGAAAATTTTCAAATATCTACGTGACAGTCTGCGTTATGCATCCTTGTACTTGATTTAACACGTCAGGAGACTTGAAAGACTCTGAAAAGTGATCCAAAAATCCTGTGTGCTAAACAGGGTGCAGCATATCTGGTGAACAGGATATGCACAGGAGCATGTTTTAAACCTGGCTCCCTTCCAGAGATTTAAGATGGGTATTTCTATTGACTGGAGGTCAAAGGCCTGGAATAACTGCTTTGTGGCAGATTACTTCATCCAGTCGTCAGAGCAAGAGGGCAGGAATAGAACTTTTTTCTTCGAAAACTGGAGACAGAAAAACAGAAACCACTTGCTACATTTTACATAATACCACTAAGGTGAAAGCACTCAAAGCCTCCTTTGTCTATTAAGATCTAGGCTTGTGTGTCCTGCTTTGCATCAGAGTCCCCCAGTCACCAGACTGCAGTGTATCCTGAGGCAGGATCCTGTTCACGCTTCCCTCTGAAGATGCATCCCCACAAAGAAGAAGAAAGCAAAATTCATGAGACCCAACAGAGATTACAACTCAGCTAAAACCGAAGGCAGTGACATGGAGATGCAAGTGTATGACTTTTGTGCAGAGTTAGGTCATTCAGACATGCTGTAGGTTAAGGAACTTTGGAAACTGCAGATTCAAAGTCCCCACTATGCACTGAATCATTAGGCACAATGATTACCAGCACTGCAGGCATATGCAACGAGGCAAAGATTTATCAGAAACCTGAACCTTGGAACTCTTCCGATACATTTTTCAGAATCTTCTTCAAAGTACACTAAGATTGGCCACAGAAAAAGGGAAGAAGAAAGCAAACAAAGAGATCTTTCCTTCTCATTTTCATCCTGTGATGCCAAATTCACAGAGACTTGTGTCACTGTAGAAAAGCCTCCAGCTTCATTTAACATCTTCATTAAATGATGACAGAGAATGAGGCAGGTTCTCCATGAGGCCCAGAATTCATATGGACATTCATGAAGCAGAAATCTATCATATCACTGGTACACTCCAGTTTCCTTCTTCGTCTGTGTTTTCTCATGTCAAGAAGTAGAAGCAAACTCAGATCTTAAAAGAGATTCCAAACAGGGATAAATGGAAACTTCTTATTGGGTTTTTTCCCCTGTGTGCTTATGAAGATGCTGTTCATTCTAGAGATAAGGGATAACATCTCATCTTTCTTAACAATACATTAAAATAAATTGTAGCCTTCATACAAAAAACATTTTAAAAAATAAAAATGGAAGTCACTCCACTGATCTGAAAGAAAACACACTTCCATACTGTCAGAATACAAAATACATAGAAAGCTTAAATGTTTTACGCTGTTGAAAAAAAAATTGTTTAGAAGAGGGTTTTAAATTCAAGAGCCATTTGTAACATTAGCAGTGTTACAAGATCCTGAATGAAAGCACCAAGAATCTCTAGAGGTAATGGTACAGCTACAGATACATTTACATCAAAGCTGATTAAAACAAGACTTACTCACCAAAAATATTCCTTTGTGAAGATTTCTAGTTAGTTGTTTCCACAAAAGTATTCAGCATACACCTGTGAGAAAGGCAGAAGGTTAATGACATCTTATGGAACAGTGACTGTCACATACCTGCCATGGGTGTACGGTGGGAATGAGGAATACAAATCCCCACAATATGGAAGAAGCACACTTGGTATAGCCTTAAGATGCCACATGTTTAGAAATTTATGTCACCAAAACATCAATTCCTTCTGGGCAATGGAGATAATTTCACTTGCTCCATGTGCTGCCATGAGGATTGCTATGAAGCACGATAACCCATGTTAAGACACAAATGCTCCTCAAGGAGCTTGCAGTTCTTGGAAAATAATTTCTAAAGTTTTAGCCTTCCGTTGAGAAATGGGCTCTAACCACTACAGATGTAACTTCCCGAGTTTCAGTGGATGCTCTTGGTGTCTTTCTGACTTTACAGACAAAAAGCCCTTCTGTCTCAGCACAGCAAACCTGGCCCAAGCAGCAGCCAGTGAAAACTGGCTTGTTTCAGTGCCACTACTCAGATATTTGCGGGCAGCAATGAAACGACCCAAGGATGGGGCCAATTTCAGCTGGCAGCTTAATGCTGCTCCAGACAGCTGCAGCAGCAGCGGCCAGTGCTGGAACTATTCACCTGACAGAGCTGCAAAAAAACCCATTGCCCTGTCTTGTTCCATCACAAAAGAAGTTATTTTCCTTCTGGCTACCAGCTATGCAGTTAGAAAAGCCTGGCTACAGAGCTGATGGAAAACAAACAACCCTTGCCACATGCACACCTCTCCTTCCCCCCTTTCAACAGCTGCAGCAGATTTCTGAATGGACCTGATGTATTTCATGTACACGGAAAAAATACTTTTAGGTATGACAGTTTAAGAAATAAATTTCTGGAAGAGTAACAGTGCTCTACTCTCCAAATTAAACAAGGAAATAAGCATGAAGCCAAAAAAGGTAATCCCACCCATGGCTGCTCTTCAGGGTACTGTTTCAAGCTGCACAAGCAACCCCTCACTATCAGCTTCACTGCCTTAGTCCTTGGATTAGGGCTTGTAATGTGTCAGGTAACTGTGCTCAGCACTCTCAGTTCTCTCAGACACAACCCCCAGAGCACAGCCAACATGAAAATGTGTTTTTCAGTTTGTTAATGCAAGGGAGAGAGTCGACTGAGCTTCTGCAAGAAGAGTCAACGCTAAGAGCACCAAAGTAAAAAAACAAATCCAGGCATGTAGAAAGCTTGTAGCTAAAAACCAAGGGCATAGCTAGCATTTCAACAAGCCTTCTGTTTAAAACCCAAGTTTCAAAATTCAGATTTCTACACAAAGCAGGACTGGCTTGGAAGCAAGTATGGCCACTTCAGATGAAAAAAAGACTGCATTTTCAAGTAAAGACTACAAGAAGTTGATCAGAAGTTTCCAGGTGTGAACCATGACTTACTTCCAAGCCTACAGCAGGATGGGCTACAACTTCCTTCAAAAGAAGTTGCCCTAAGTAATGCACCTAAAGACTCACAGGATGCAGGGTATTGAACACAGCTGGGAAGGTAATGCAACATCTGTATTAAAAACTAAACATACGCCACGATTAAAAGAGAAAGAGAGGTATAATGTCTCCTGCAAGAAAACCCCTTAACTCTGCCCAGGACATTACTATATCAGATCTACTATGGATGGAGAATCCACCATTTCTCCATCACTGTCAATTAAAACATAGACCGGGGTCCAGAGGAGGCTCTAGGGAACACTTGATCTTCACAATCATATTTTCTCTGATGCAAGAATTTACAAGATACAAAATCAAAGGTGGCATGAACCAGATTTCCCCTTTTCTAGTTCTCCAAAACTGGTTCCTAAGAAGTACATGGTAAATTGCAATAAGGTGCATGGCACAGCTTCAGAAAGACCATGAGAATTCCATTTTACCAGTTCTGTCATCCTCTGCCTCCTGCTAGCTCAGTTTTCAGAAGAGCCTTCCCCATTTCTTCTAACACGTTCCTAATCCCTGAGCTCCAGATCAGTCTCGGACCTCCTTTTCCAGAAGACCCTCACAAATAAAGCCTGATTGTGCCTAACAGCCAGAGCAATAAAGCAGCTTCTGAACTTCCTTGCCACCTCTGCTAATGAAATAAAGAATACTTTCCCTAGCATCCACCATCTGTTTGTTGGCTCCTACCTGACATTTAGACCCGGTCACTTGCTGGACAAGGACCACTCTTCAGTTTGCGCTTTTCCAGTGCTGTCCACTTCTACACTGAGGAAGCAACACTAACTCTTCTGAATATTTAACCACAGTTTAACAGAAAGCTTTACATGGTATGCTGGACAATGTTTACTGAGCAGTCTTAAAACTGATGTGCATACAAACCAGTATTTACAAGCTAAATTAAGCAATCTTGTACGTACCCCTCCAGTCATACAGGGGCATGCTGCCTGAAGCAACACAGCAGACACACTGAAACCAGCTACATGCACTTGATATTTATCTTCCTTACAGAGTGACATCCTGATCCAGAGTCCTCATTTTCAGCCCAATTAAATAAGCAAAAGGAAGCATTTAATTGCATCCACAGAGGATGTCTCTGAGGTTCACACAATGACCAGAACCGGGCATATAGCTAAAACAACTTGCCTTTATTTCCAGGCCGCACCACATAAACGCCTAGGCTAGGTGAATATGGAAAGCTAGGCTGGTCCCAAACAGTTCACAAAAAAACTGTTCGTATGCTACTCCATCAAGCTGGGCTCGAGAGACGTGCATGAAACAAAGAGCATGTTACTACAGCAAACATCCGAACACCGCAAAGTTTAAAAAGAAGAAAGCCCAAAACAAAGCTTCTCGTGGGGTCGGAGAAATTCACGAGGCAGAACAAGCCTATTCAGGAGCGAGGCCGACTCGAGCCCGGCTCCCCTCGCTGCCCTCTCTCCCAGGTGGGCGGGGGCCGCTGCTCCACGGGCGCCCAGGCCAGGGAAGGTGGTAGCGGCAGGGCAGAGCAGCCCACCCCGCCCGCGGTCCCGCACCCGAGGAGTCGCCCCGCACCCGCNGCCGCGACCCCCGCCCGTGTTCCCCGCCGGGCCGGCGCGGGCACCGCCAGCATCGCGGCGCAGGGCGGCGGCACTGACGTGGCAGCCAAGGCCGCGGCGGAGCCGCTCCGCCCGGCCCGGCCCGG
>VZTJ01002435.1:3089124-3147495 GCA_013397795.1 Orthonyx spaldingii
CCCCAGCGCCCGGCGCGGCCCCTCGGCGGCCGGGGGGCGCCGCCGCTCCCGCCCCCTGCCCGCCCCGGGGGTGCCGGGACCCGCCGGCCCCCGCCCTTAGCGCCGCCTGCGCCGCCCCTGCCCGCTCCCGCAGAGGGGCCGTGCCCCTGAGGGCCAGCGCAGGCACGTTCGGACCGCCGTGCACCCCGCGGGCTCGGGGCAGCGCCTTCCCCCGGGAATGGGCACCGAGGTGGAGGAAGACGCCGGGTAGTGGCAGGGCAGAGGAGAGGAGGGAGGGGGGGCCGGCGTTGCCGTAGCTGACCGAGATGCTTCGGGGTGCAGGAGATGGGCTTGTGGCGCTCAATTGGGCTGGGGAGCGTCTCGGCCGAGAGGTCTTGGTGAAGAGATGGTTCCTTGGGACACCCTGCCCGCGCTGGTGGCACAACGGGGAAGGCTGCATAAGCTCCGAGAAGGAGCTGCACCCAGTCCAGTGCCAGCGGCGTGTTGTGGAGCCACGATGCTAATCATAAGGATCTGGGTTTATGTTAAGCGATGTTTATCTTGCACGTTGTATCTCAGCTACTGTTTGAGTGAGCTGAGCTTCTCACACGGCACCTGTAGAGAATAAATTTGTAATCATGGTTTAAGAGCATGGCTTTCTAGGTAACTACACCAATGAGGATATGTGGGGAAAGAGAGGTCTTCTGATGCTCACCCACTTCTTTGGGACCTCTCCATGTACATCTCTTAAGGATCTCTGGGAATGAACAGTGACTTTCAATTTGTTAGACAAGGAAACACTGGATGGCCAAGGGAGAAAGGAAAGTCACAGGTACTTTGAGTTTAGAAACAGAACTGTTCTCAGCAGCACAGGAATGCTAAACACTTTATTGAATGCTTCACAAGTTTAAAAAAGTTATATAGACAAAATACCACCTCTGCTTCCTCTTTTATTTGTGCATCAATGTGACTTGTCAGAGCAATGCTGCATGGGCTCAGAGGGGTTTGCTAGTAAGAGGGACTTGCTGTTCCTGACCTGTTGAACGAGTAACATCCATATTCTCTGTTCTGGACCTGAAAAGGTGAAAGCATTAATGTGGGAGAATCCAAGAAAAAAACTTAGAGTGGTGTCTTGTAGGGAGCACGCCATGGATTCTTTCAGGGTATGCGAGACACACCGAGTGCATGAATTAGTCATGTTCTTTGGAAATAATACTACACAGACACACAGGAGTTCTACTCTGGGATCTTGATTTCCGTCTGGGAGGCTGTGACTCTCTGAACTCAGTGTTTGCAGAGCATGTTTCCTACTTAGTGTTTACCTGCCTGGTTCTAATAGACAACCCCTGTGACTGTAGACAGCATTTAGGTCTTCGAGATAAGGATATTTTTTTACAGCTGCTATTCATCCCTTGCCATAAGGCCCAGCTGTACATAGTGCTTTCTATACTTGTGGTGCTCTGCTACAAATGCAAGGCCTGAAGCTTCTCGTGGCAGCAGAAAGAGTTGCTGCTTGGGTATTTTTTCTGTAATAGAGGTAATCACTCATAAACTTTACAGCACAAGGCATTGAAGAATGTTTTGCCTCCTAGTAACTGAAAACTAAAGGCATCACAGAGATTAACATATTTTCAAACACTGGAAGACTTAGGGTAGCATAGGACTTGGGTCAGTCAAGTATTTTGCTGAGCCTACAGAAAGAGCCAACTTCCTTTTAAGCCACAGCCACAGGGAGAAGAGTCTCACTGACAGGTGTAGTAACTGAAATAACTTCAGGCTGACATCTCTCCAGACAACAGAAAACAAATGAGCAGTGTCCCTGTTACTTTGCTAAACCAGCATTGAATCTGAGGGAAAGGTTTTGGTTGCAGAGGTGGTGTCATTGTGACTATTTTTGGTCTCAATTTTTCCTTCATTGAACATTTCCTTTATAAACACACTCAAAGATGCTCTACTATTGGTATATTCAGAAAAGACTTCTTAAGTATTATTGAATCTTTTTGAGAAATAAATGACATGCTTTCACTGGAAATAGCATGTAATTACCTTCTTAACAATTTTAAAATGGAAAAAATACAACATTCTGTCTTCCCCTGTGGATGAGTGGTTCCTTCATTTAGATTATAGGTTTTTACATTTTGTCTGTGAATGCACTATGATTATAGATGCAGAAAATAATTGAAGTAAGGTCAAAATATATACATTTTGTATTCTGTTGTGAGGACTGTGGTTGCTTCTGTTGCAGTAGCTGAGGGGAACTACAGCCAGAGTTGGAGTTTTACTGTGTTGGATTCAATGTAGACCTAGGAAAGAGCCCTAAAAGATGTCCTGCTCTCTCAGTGCAGAACTTAATTTAAATTGTGACAAGTGTCTCCTGAATTCCTAGGCCTTGCAGTTCCATTTTCCTGTTGTAGGTAGCTGTTGTGGAAAGTCAGAGCTGTGGGGTTTGTGTCTGGTATATGTCTGGTGAAGTCTATAGGCATGTGAGTGACAACAACTCCAGCTGAACTGTTTGCTCAACAGCAGATGTCAACGGGGAAGGCAACAGGAAAGCTTGTGAGATGTGCTATTATATTTGATCCATTTCTAAAGATTGTGGAGTGGAGCAGCCAAAGTCAGAGATGGACCTTATGGGATGCCATCTCCTCACTTGTATGCCATGGATGCAAACACCTCGCCATTGCAGATCCATGCCTGTGGTGTAATGGAGAGGGATTAGGCAAGGACTGTGCTTTTGCAAATGCCAAATATAAATCTGCCTTGGGGCTTAGAAATGTGTTCCCTGAGTAGATAACCTAGGTTAATAGTGTGCTGGAAGGAGGGTGGGAGGGAGGTTAATATCCAGTGTTTGTTGGTAGTGAGGCTGCTGGCTGATTTACTACTGCCAAAACCAGGAAGGGATGAAAAAGCAGCATACCCCACTCAAACATATATAATGTCTTCATTGCATATGAAGAGACGTGCTTGGTTAAGCGTGATGCCTCACCTGCAGATGCATCTCGTCTCATAGAAAAGGAAACTGTCTGTCTGCTAGTTCTGGCTGACTGTAGCATGCAAGGGAAGAAGCTCAGAGAAGTGAGTTGGTTGCACAATATTTTTGGCTGAGGGGTAAGGCAGTAACAGAGGTCAAACATACTATTGAAGTACCACAACAGTACCAGGTACCAACAAAAAAGTCAGAGTATCCTCCTTTCTTTTTGTTACAGAGAAAACTAATACAAATTGTGAATAAAAAAGAACAGATTTTAAGTCTTGGGCTGTTAAGTGTTTGGAGGTATTTTTTGTTACCTGTGCCCACAAAAGTTCAAGACATTATCACAATATAATTAGATACTTAAAAAAATTATCAAGAAACACGGTTTTGCAGATTGTAGTCAGCTCATTACTGAGTCATTAAGAAACTGGTTCGAGCAGCAGAACTATTAAAGCTGGTTTCAAGTAGTGTGTACTTTGTGATTACTTGGCGCTCTGCCTCAGTTTAATTAAGATTTTAAATTTACATAGTGCTATTCAACCATGTGTTGCACTAGTGTTTACAAAAGTGAATAGATTTAATTGTCCTAATTTTATAGGTCAGGCCACAGTGTCATTTTGGGGTCAAGGGACAAGACTGAAGCCACCCATCCCCTGAAGCAGTCTGGATCTGTTGCTCAACCTGCAGGGTGGCATTTCTTCCATACGACTGAGAAAATGATTGGGTGGACGTTGGCAAACCTTGAACAAAACAATTACAATAACATTATTTAGTAGAACTACAGTATCTGGTTTAATGTATTCATTGAGATTTGCAAAAGATCACAGCAGAGCTTCATATCTGTAGAAGTGCAGTGGCAAATTAAAAATTTACCTTTGACAGGAAAATGATCAAAACAACTGAAGTGGTTTCTCAGAGCCTTGAAGAAAAAAGAAAGATAATCACATAATAAGAAATACTATTGTTCATTCTGTCACAGTGTCTTCATATTATCAGCAATTATTTGATGTTCTAATCTTGCCAGCCTGATGAACATGAGCAGTCATGAGTAGCATGAGCAAAGTTTGCTGAAACAAATGAGCCTGGAAAGGTCAGATCCCTGCCTTGAATAAATAGGTGCAAATGACAATATTGCTGTTTAATCTCCTAGGTGTGGTGTGCTGCATAGAAGTTCAGCAACTCTTGTGACATTTTGGGTTTTTACTCAGTTTTAAATAAAATGTCCTTGTTGCTGTTTCCCAGCTGTGTGCTCTACTTGCTAATGCGTTTTCATAAGCTTTTTTCCTCTGTTTTACGCAGGTGGAAGGTTGAGTGAGTTATGAGTTGGGTGTGTGTTCACCCACTTTCATAGCGTAACCTCCAAAGAAAATTGTTGGCATGGGAACCTTCCCCAAGAGGTTGACATTTAAAATAACACGCTGTGCTTAGCATGAAGTCACTCCTCAGGTTTATCTCTACCATGCCTCCATTTCTGTTATGAAATAAAACATTAACATTATTGGATTTACAGATCTACACAGCAAGAAGTCCTTTCATGTTTTTGAGGTTACAAAAAAAGCAAAGATAAAACCCAGGCATGTAAAGGCACCGAGCACCTCTTTCCTTGCTTTTCCCTCCCAAGAGGTCTCTGCAGAGCTGAGTGGATGCCTTCCACCAGTTTAATTAGGCATTCAACTCCCTGCTCTGCTTCCTTGTTCATCCCACTGGACTGATGAAACACACAAGCATTTGAAAAATCAGGAGGGACCTCCAGACTTTGTTACAGCTATTTAATTATCGGGCTATAGATGAGCAACTGCTTTCAGGTACTCTTGGTACCTTTCAGAGGCGGCAGTATAAGAAAAAAACACTCCACGATGTCTTAAGGACCAGTGAATGGTCTGATCACTGCCAGCTCCTAATCAGGAGAGCCAGCAGCTTGCCACTGGTCTCAAGTTGGGCATAACACAGTAGTGACGTACCAGAGACTCTTTTAGCTGTTACTGTGTTTATTCCTACAAATGAAAAGACAAATACGAAACAGAGAATTGTAAAACAGGTGTGGGAACACTCACAAAAAGCAGTTTCACATAAATTTTAAACTAAATCCACCTACTTCAAATAAAAAGTAAGATCCTATTGACACTGCTAAGAAGTGAATACTTGATGACACAGCTTTCTAATGCTGTGCCTGATCTCTGCCTGACCACTCCATACTGGCAGTTGGCGTATTGAGTGGATGAAAGAAACATTCAAAAGTAAAGGAAACCATGTGATTTCAGAAACCCCAGACTCAAGCCTCTGAACTTTGTCAAATACAATCCCAACTAGATCTAAATTCTGCACAATGGTTTTGAACCCTTCTTCTCTATGTGGAATATAGTTTTCTTCCTTCTGATTTTTCAAATCAAACCCTATACTTCCTTTAATTCTTTTTTCCCTTCAAGAAAAGAACAAAAATAATAACAGTGATGATGATGGCAGCATTAATTACTTACATTTTAGAGCATTGACTCACTCCTGTAGTGCAGTTAACAGTCTGTAGAAGACACAGAACACCTTTTTTGGGGGGAAGAGAACTGATGGGATTGCAGTCCTTGCGTAGGGGTCTTCCCAGTCCAACTCTCTCTTGGGCTCCAGGTGGAGCAGGGAGAAGCTGGGTGTCAGAGATGGTGTGTGTGCGGTCAGCCTGAATTCCAGTAGCGGGAGACGCAGCTTTGCCAGGTCTGGCTAGGGGTGATTTTGAAATTCTTGCTGTGCTAGGAGGACAAGGAGTGGGAGGGACAAAACATAGCTGTGGGCTTGGGGTTACAAGGACTTGCAGGGTTTTTATCTGCCATGCAGGGCATTCAGTGACTCTGCAGTTCTGCAATCCTTTTCCCTTCATTAGTCATATCCCTTCTTTGATCCCTCATTAACCACTTCCCATCATTATCTACAATGTTGGCTCTGACCCCATTTTAGAGTTCAGGCCCTAAATAACGACAGGCTTCTCAGCTTGCTTGGCTCTGGGTCATTTCTAACAACATGAAGTGCCTAGAGTAAAAATTAAAGCATGAGAAGATCTTTCTTTCTAAGGAGAGCTGTGGAATGGGGAAAGCCTCACAAGAATGGATCATCCTTGCAAAAAATATAGTGTATCATATTCACCGTGCATCATGGGGAATATGATGGAAGTGGTGCCCTTTCTTCATGCATAGACCCAAGACAATTAATCAAACACGTAGAAAGGAATGTTCTGACTACTTCCTGATTATGAAATGACAATATGATAATTCTCATTATGAACTACAACCATACTCTCTAAATTCACCCTAGCATTTCTAGGCAAAACCACCCAAATCAGTTCCATTTCTATGGGAATTAACAGATTAAATTAAACAGATTAAATCACACACCCTGGTCACACACCTTCCTCTTTGGGAAGGTTCCCATGCCAACTGTTCCATCCATGATGACATCTTACAGTGTCTGGAGTAATGCTATGGAGAGAGAGAATGAGTTGCCTGTAAATCTTAATAGCTCAGGAGCCAGAAGGCATGCAAGGGCAAGCTAAACTCATTTGATATTTGGTATTTTTCAAGTCCTGTGAGTTTGGAGGTCTGTATCAAATTTGAAAAGGTTGTGCCTTGCACTGCTGCAATAAAGGGCACAAACCCAGAGAGAGGAAATCCCCTGGGCCAAACCTGGCTTTGCTGGTAGAACCCTTTCCATGCAGCACTGCGTGTGAGACAATGGTCTAATGGGTATAAACTTATGTGAGGATCAGCAAAACTGCAAGCACTGATGCCTTTTATTCCTAAATCGCTAAGCCCTGATGATGTAAAACATTAAACAAACCTAGTGCTGAAGCACAGAGATACCCATTTAAGGAGGACTTATATAATCTCAATTTAATTCTTCTTCTATTGACGTGTGTTTAGACATGGAATAACATGAGAGGCTCACGCCAATACGAAAAATGAGATCTGTCACTTCCACATCCATCCTCAAGGTGGATGGAGGGTTATATTCTGTAGTGCCAGCAGATGGCATCCATACACTGCGGGATCCCTGCTCCACACTTCCCATTGCTGCAACCCAACATTTTCCTTTCATTGGAGGAGCTCGAGTCCCTCACTTGAGTGTATTTCCCAAACTGGTAAAGAACTTTGTTTTAGTAAGGGTCAGAGTATTTCCTGTACATTGTCCAACCTGGTAAATTACTGGACTGTAAGGATTAGATCTATTATCTCAGAGATTAAAACTGAAGTTAGATCGCACAGAAATTAACTACTACATACAGTCTGTAATTTCCAAGACACTTTGATGGAAGTTGGGAGATTCTCATAGAGCTGCTCTTTCATATGAACTTTTTAAAGCTATTTCACTATTCTGAATTCTTTGGATTAAGCACAACATAGAGATTATCTAGAAACCCAAAGATTTTATAAGATGAATAATTGCATCATTTATCGAGCATTGTCATGGATGGTTTGCTTGGAGGAAAACAGCACAAAGGTGCTTTAGAAGTAGGTTTTTCAAGAGTGAATGTGAGACTGGAAAAGACACTTTTGTGTTCCGAGTTTTTCAACATTCACAGAAAACAGTAGGAAATAGCTGAGGTCTGACTGACTGGCTCATTTCCACTTGCATACCAATGAATCTCAACAAGAGGAATTAAATATTAAAACGATTTTGACATGACAAGGACTGCTGATAACATACTAGAAAGCAAAATGATTGATGGGTCTCACAGAAACCAACCAACCAGATTCCAAAGGACAAACTGAGCATTTGATACACTTGTAAATGTAATATGAGCATACATTATTTCTGCCCTCTGTATATGTTCAAAAGAACACAGTAATGAGGGACACCTAAATTATTCCTAATCTTTTTGGGAGTGAAGATTTCATTAACTTTAGCGAGTTCCAGATTAGACTGTACATGAGCACAACTCATAAAGTGAAATGCCAGACTGGAAGAAGAGAAAAGCTGCCTCGAACTTGCCGAGGATGTGTCTTGGTAAACCCGGTGTTACTGTAAAAGCTCTAAGTGGAAAAGCTGTGATGGAACTGAAAGTGAGCAGTGCAATACTTGTGTATAGAGCTAGATGGCTGCAATGGCACACTAAGAATGTCCAGATTTGCTAATTCATTGCGGACATACTTTTGTTTTGTATTTTGCTTCATGTAAAAATCTTTTCTGTCTTCATTTTCTTGACATTTTTATTATGTACGAACTCCAGCTACTTTTGTCATCTGTTTCTTCTAAATAAAGTTAATCAGCTTTAAGATATGCATCAAATAGCTTTGAGTAATGACATTTTAAGCCAAGACTGTTTAATTTTTAAGTAAAATGTTCAGTCTATATTTTTTCTACATAGCTGCTTCTTTAGCTACAAAGAACAGAGAGAAGTTAAAAAAATTAAGGTAACTACAGATACTTGGAGAAGTATCTTTTTAAAGAGGAATTTTCTGGCAGGCAATCTGTTTTTACCATCATTTTATAACCTTGCAGAATATTTTCTCTCAGGAACTCTCTTATTACCTTAGGCAGTAAATTGGCACAAAAGAAACTTAACAAAAAGATGAGTGAAGTGTTGGCGGGTGTGGGTGGGGGTATACATGTTAGTAGCTTACACAGGCATTTCAGAAATTTTTTTGAGGGAAGGGGTGTGTTCTATGTTAGTTTAAAAGATTAAAGTTTGCAATCTGCACTAGAGGAGAGTTCTTGCTAAAGTCTGTATACCAAAGCTGGCTGTGAATTGAAGAACTGTTGTAATTAGATTACTGTAAATACAATAAGGAACTCACTCCTGGTGGTCTGGGGAGGAGTGTCATAGGGCACTGGAGAATTGTGTTGGCAGGATTTGGGACAGTTTGACTGAAAGCAGAGAATACAATCTCAAAATCCTTTTAATCTTCCCCCCACCCCCCCCAGTTCTTTGGGGATTTGTTTGTCATTAAGTAACAGTCAAAAGATTAAGGAAGTATAAAATGATATTAAAGCTCACAAGTACTTCTATAAAATTATCAGTGCTGGTGTAGTCTTCAGCAGGGTTTGCTTCTGCCAAGACTGTCTAGAGCCAGGCAAAATGGAAAGAAAAGAGGCAGGCAGGCACAAAAGCAAAGGCGGCGAACGTGGGCTGCGGTGCCCGTTGTGTGCCTGCGCCGCGAGCGCGGGGCCTGGCAGAGCTGTTGCTATGTGTCTGGGCTCAACAAGCTTAAACTTTGCATGGCCCATGCTAAACTAATTTGAGTCAATTTGTCTACATCATTTCAACAATCGTCCTGTGCATTTTGAGTCGTACATACAACACTGCATGATAAAGGCCCACCGAGCAGATGCCGACTGCTCATTCTGCCGTGGTCTGGCTGTTGCTAGTTCTTCACCATGGTTTCTCCATATCCTAGTGACAATGTTAGTTTTTCCATGTTGAGGTTAAGTCTGTGCCTGGCTAGTTAAGACTTTTCTTTACAGAGGACAGCTCCTATAACAACTGCCAGCTCTAAGCATGACCTTTAAAAATGAAATGAGGGAGTGTTAACTGGAGTATTTTTTTTTTTCTAATCTCCCGGGGGAGTTCAAAGGAATACAAGGAGATTTTGCAAGCGAAGTTTTAAGCCTGCACAAGAAAGAGACACCAATATCGGAAGATGTTATCATAGGAAAACTGATCTAACCTGCTTACAATTAACTAGTTTCCATGTAATGGGTTTTGATTCACTTGTAAACACATACTTTGTATGACAGTTTTATTTTTGAAACTGAAATCAAACAAGAATAAAGAATTAAAGCAGCTCCATGCTGTGCCTAGGTAATATAACAGGGCTGATCTGCAGCCAGTGCAAATCAGTATAGATGCAGAGGGAATTAGCTGCATGATCCCATTTTCTACCACCTAAGGATTTAGACTTTGAGAGCATCATGTTTGGAAAACTCCAGTATTTCATGAGTAAAAGAGCAAGAAGGATCAGTAAAAAATATACCACATTCTCATGTGTGATAAATCCCTGCAAGAGGCATTAAAGTCCATGTGTTCTGTAGGGAGAGAAAGCCTATAATTAACATTTCTGTTATTCTTGGATTGGCTTGATAGTTTCTCTGCAAACTTCTGCTGAAAAAGGATTACCTGGTGAGTCTTGCCAATTTGAGCCCTGAGTAACTTCAGGGACAGGTTGGTTGTTTTTCTCTCTCCCTCTAACAAACTATTGAGGATTTTTTGCTGCACCCACTAAACGTGGCAGCCATTTTCCTACAGCAAACTTTGAGATAATTTTCAGTTTTGACTGTGTTTCCAAAGCAACATAACTCTGTCAAAATTGTCAAAATCTGAGTTGGGATTAAACTTTACTGGTTATGGGGGCGGGGGTAGTTTTCTTTTCTTTCTTAAACCTAATTGTCTTAGGGTAGCCTCTCTGAGTTAACCAAAATTTTATTCTGATGAAAAAGAAACAAGGATATTTTGCCTAAGGAGTCACTTTTTCCCTGTCACAGAAAAATGCCAGTGAAGATCTTTCAGTGAGGTCCATGTTTTGGGCAATGTTTTAATGTGGAAGCTTTTTTTTTTTTTGTTTTAGTATTTGCTCTCCAGATGATAAAACCAGAGAGATGGGAAACATGGACAGCTCTAAAAAAGAGCTCAGTGGCTCTTTTTAAAATGCACATCCTCCAGGCGTGCGCTGATTGCATTCTGATTTGAATTTTAGGGCTCAAAATAAAGTTCAGTGCTTTATTCAAATTCAAATTAACTGTGCTACACTCTGGCAGCCTCTAAGGATGTGGCAGGCCTGCAACACCTCAGAAAGTGGAGGGGGCAGCAGGAGCTTGCAGAATAAATCCTGGCTGGCCCAGGACAAAGATATTCTAAAATCTCTCTTTTCAGGCAATCTGAGCAGAGAAAAGGTGAACATGAAGGTCTGAGATACTCCTTCCTCCTTATAGCTAATAAAGATGAAGCAGAGAGCTGCATGGTAGAAAAGCTGGGTCTGAGTTTGAGCTTCCTGCTGATGGTGGTGCTCTAGGAGTGTTACAGCGTTATGGTAGTTCCTGAATTTCAGGAGGGGGATGGACACACTGGATAGAGATGCTGAGCTCCCCTATGAGATCCAAGGGAACAAAGTGTCTGCCACTGTTGATGATAAGAGTCAGTCACTTGAGCAGAAAGGTTTACCAAGAGACTTTGAAAGACAGTATCAGGAACAAATCTGAATCTAAGCAACATGGGTTTATAAGATAAATGTGGGAGATGGTGAGTGCCTAAAGTTAAAAGAGGAGCTAGGTACTGCAATGACTGTTGTACACCTGAGCCCCAAGGGCCACCTCTGGCCTGAGCCTTGGCTCCCCTTGTAAAGCCCTCTGGGAATCACAGAGATCTGCTTCCATTTTTTCAGAGGGATAACTGAAGTGAGAAATATTAAACCCCACTCTCCTGGGCAGGGATGCCATGACAGGTACAACTGCTCTCATGGTAGAGCAGCATCTCCCATCCTCACAAGGCCACTTTTGTTTCCACGTGTACGACGCAGTTCAGCACAGGAAGCCTCCACTCAGACTGGTGTTTTTCTAAAACAGATCCTTTTCTTTCAAAGTATTACTTCATAAACAAGCACTCCCTTTCAGACTACTAATATTCCTGGTGCCAGTAAAAGTGTTGATGTCAGTATTAGGAAAGTCATCTCAGCATCCGTCCCCACCAAGAACTACCTGAGCACAATTTTTACCTTATTTATAATGCTCTTTCACCCAGCTTGATTTCCAGACAGTCGACAACAGAGAGGAAAGCAAAAGCAGATTCACATAGGAAGAGTTAGCTATTAATTATCAACCTACAAATTATGCAACATTCATAAAGCTTGTCAAGGGAAAGGTGTCTGGTCTTAGCACTGTGCTGGGAGCTGCAGGACCTGACTTGCTCTGTCCCTGACTTACCCCTCCTGACTTGGGAACAGTCACAAATGTCAGGACAGGAAAGGCAAAAATTTGCCAGATTTTTCTCTGAAATTGAAGAGATCCCCATAGGGAGCCATGGGCCGCCCAAGGCAGTCTCAAACAGTGTTTTGTTCCAGGGGGAGCAGCCCTGTGAGAGTGCCAGGGCAGCGCTGACCTTGCTCTCTGCTCTGGGCATCAGCCTCTTCAGCAGGCTGGGAATACAAAATATGACAGGGAACATCCACCCCACGAGCACAGATCTCAGCAGAGAGCCCTCTATGTAGCCCAGCAAGGCTCAGCTTTACGCTGCAAGTGAGTTCTAAGTGCTTTTCTGCCTGTGTCACAACCAGCTTGCTGCAGGCCAGGCTGCCACTCAGAGGTCACAGGGAGATGGGGACATGCGGACAGCCCTAAGCCTTCAAACCACAGCCAGCCTTACCCCAGGGCTGATGCTGAAGTCTCCAGTGGGGAAGCACTCCTGGCTGAGAAAAAGTAGGTTATCCATCCATTGGGCATTTCAGCTGCCCACTGTGTGAAGCAGTGCAGGTCCTCATGGGAAAGGCAGTCCAGTGCCAAAAGAAAATGGACATCAGCGCTTGGGCTGCAGTGCTTTGGAGGTATTATAGTCACAGGAGCAAGTGGAGCTGCTTCCCCTTTCTGCCAAAAAATAAAAATGTGATGAGCACCTATGAAAAGGGAATTTGTTTTCACAGGATATTGCTCTTCTAAATGATAATCACTGCTCTGAAACTCTCACAGAATACTGTTTTTTTCATCAGAGTTGTCCTTACCTTACCTTGTGGCCTCAGCGTGACTCCCCACTTACTTGTTACATAAGCAGTACCCCTGTCTCCACAGGCACGACCATGAGGAACAGATGCTGCTTTTTGGAGTAAACTGAGTTACCAGAATCTGGTTTTATAGACCAATAATTTAACCTGTTGGTGCCATTCCCTTTTTGTCGTACAATGAGCATAAAGCCATGTGGATTTGCACAATAAAGCTAGATATTTTTATGTTTCTTAAGATGCCTGGGCCTGGGCTAAATGTTATACTGCACCTTATCTGAGGAGCAAAGCACTCCTAACTTTTCCCAGGACTTGCAGAAGAACCCTCTTGCATTGAAAATCCCCAGCTAACCAAAGAATCACTTTTGCAGTTAGTGGCAGCCAAAGCTGAGAAACCAAATAAGGTGGGAGACTCCAACAAAAGCTGTGTGGTTACTGCTGAGGGAGTGAGGCAAGATGGGGGAAGGATGACAGTGCTTTGAGGATGCTGAAAGGGAAAGGAACAGTATTTTGTCCCCAGAGGTTTCTATTGGCCATGGCCTTGTGCTGCCCCACAGTTTAAGTCAGTTTATAGAGAAAACGCATTTGTGAAATTTGAAATTGCCCTTGGCATCTCTTGCTCTCTATGCTAAGTTTTGGCAGGGTGTGATGCTATTCCCAAGTGCAGGCCAGAGCGTGCCCAGCACACTGAAGCAAATGTGTTCTCTGTGCCACATGCTGAGCACCAACACTGCTCTTATTTACACACACCACCCCTCATATCTGAGCTGTGTAAACTGCTTCTAACAGTTCCTTTCTTTTCTTTGTTCAAGCAAACAATGGTCTTCTGAAATTTATTTTAATACTGCAGAGACAAAATTATTATTTAATTTAGAAATTAATAATTCTCCCTTCCAAATCCCGTTTAGTTCTGCATGTATATTACTTAATATCTTATCTATATGCCTATCCAATTCTTACTGCTCTGAAAGAATACAAGAAATGACCCTTTGCTTGTACAGCAGATCAGGAGAGGGAAAAGGGGATATGGGTCCTGTTCATTCCCATCTTGCAGAGAAAGGTCACACTTTGGTTTCCTATGGACCTGTTTGCCAGCTTTTTAGACCACAAGACAGAAAATTAGGAGCTGCTTCTGGGAAGACCTTTGTGATAAAGAATGCAGCACGTGAAACCCTGCTAATAGAATAAATTATAAAGATACAACTTAAAGTATCATTCACCTTAAAAGTTACTCAGTTCTCTTTTCTTCTTGGACCTCTCCACGCTGTATTTTGTGGCAGCACCAGCGCTGGGGAACTTCATTTCCCAGAGGATCAGCCCTCCACCCCCACAGCAGAGGTGGGAGTCCAGCCTGCAGTGAGGTGAACCTGCTCTCACCTGGTCTCCACGGCTTTGAGTTGGCTCCCATGGATGAGGGCAGGCAGGAGGGGATGGCAGTGCTGGGCCAGCAGAATAAGCTCTCTGCCTGTCTGGAGGGGATAAAAACCTGAAGGTTATTAGGGAATTAATAGGCTGAATAGAGAGGAAGGGCAACCCAGCTAAGCTGGGTGAGACCTGGTTGCCTTGAATATGGAGCCTGCACAACTGTGGAGGCTTCTTAGTGATGGGTCAGGACACCTTGCATCTTCCCTGTCTTTACAAAAATTACCTGTGGGGCTGAGGGCAGTGGAAAGCAGCAGCTGAGCTGCTCTGCAGGTGTTTCAGGTATTGCTGGCCTTGACAGGGTGAAAAGGTCTCTAGAGGGACCAACGAGCCACACTGGGGGAGTTGTGGTTGTAGACAGCACTTCAACCACTGAACTGCAGAGTTTTCCTTATCCTTTCTCTTTCACCCCTCCAGCTTCTCTTCAGTCTCAGGCTAACTCCTGGATTCATTCAGCCCCATTCCTCAGATCCTCAGATCTACAGAAAACATTTTCCAAGGCTTCTGCCATTTTACCTTGTAGTTTTAAATATGGCCTTCTGAATAAATGAAACAATGAAATAATACTAGAGGCTATACAGTAGGACCTGCCATATCAAATTATAAATAAATTGAAAACATTTAACTCTGAGAACAAATACCCCCATTACACACACACATACACACCCTTCACCCTGCAAAAGACAGCATTAGAAACATTCTTGTATTTAGGTAAAAATATGAGGCCTAAGCAGTTAAAAGGCAATGTGCTCTAAAGCTTCCCTAATCTATTTTCCTCCAATTCTTTCCACCTCTAAGAAACTTGTGGAGTTAGTTGTCGATTAACATGCAGGAAGATTGTACTCTGTCTCCAGTTCATTGCTCTCTTGTTGGCTTATTGTTATTCAGAGCCCATTTATTGTAGATGAGCCATTCATTTTCCTCTAATTGGATGGGATTGGATTTCACTTTCATTGTTGGATGCATTGAAAACCCTGGAGGGGCTACAGGGATCAGCCCAGGGCTGGGGAGATTTAACTTTAGCACAAAGTTTAGGTCGCAGCTGAAAGAAGCTACAAATTTTTTTTATTTTTTTTTTTTTTAATTTTAGTTTTTTTACATGCAAATGCCTCATGGCTAGATTTGCAAGGTCTCCCCTGTGACCCCAAACACCTTATTGCATAACATACTTTTGGTATTTTTATATAGTTCCTCACCAAAGCACTCATGACATGGGGATTGTTAGGAAGATTTCTGAGCCTCAGAGACCCAGCAAGGGCTTTGCACCAATGTCCCTCCTGTCAGGATCCAATTGGCTGACTCCTTCAAATGTTTGGATTAAATCCTTTCACAGTTCTGGGATCCTGCACTGTAACACCCTCCCTTGACAATCTGCTCAGATTCCTTTGGGGCAATACAAGGGTCTGCAGGCAGAAGGTATTTCAGAGCTGCACGCTGCAGTTACTCACACTACAAATTGCTCCTGCAGCTGCTCTGTCCCCCTCTACAGGCAAGCTGAGGGTGGAAGAGCCTGCCCAGTGCTGATCCACAGCCTGGCTTTGTGGCAGAGACACAAGTCTGGACCAAATCCCTCTCAGCTACCTCATAGCTCACTCTGAAGGGTTGGCAGCAGAGCTAAAAATACACCCAGGCACCCATGTGTGTGTGTGTGTCTCTCAGGTTGCTGTGTGTGGGAGCTCCCTTCCCAGCTGGAAACACAGGGTGACCCCAGTCACAGCATGGGCAAGGCTTGCACAGTCATTCTGGGCTCCTTGACTGCAGCATCTCCCACCTCACCAGGCAGCTCAGGGGTTGCAGTGGGGCAAACCAGCCCTCCTAGTTCACCTGGAAAAACATCTGCTGGGAGCTAACTACCAGAGTGAGAGGCAGTATTAAAATTAAACTCGAGGATTTGATTGTCAGAAAAATAGAGCTGTGATCTGCTGCAGGTTGCTCTGGAGTCAGTGCAGAGGCAGGAAGCCCTGGAGGATGAGTGATGCCTCCCAAGACAGGTCTCCTGCGTGGGCTGGCCTGCTTTCCAAAGCAAAGAAACCAGGAGACACCTGCCTCAGGTGCAGCAGCCCTGAGCTCTAGCACGTCCCCCAGATGTCCTCCAAGCATCCCTAAACTCACTCCTAAACATCATCTGGCAAGGTAAAGCCAGAGGCTGTCTCTGTGGGAGAGAAGGGAGAGGGAGAGGAAAAGGAGCAGGGAGGAAGTAGAGAAAACCTGCTGTGGTGTGTTGCAAGGGTTAACATCTGGCCTCCTGCAGATGTTTGTTTGATGGGGGCCTGGGGGCTGGCTGAGCTGGGGTATTTGCATGGGAAATTCTCCAGCAAACTGCAAGCATGTACTGGAGCCTTTCCCTTGGAGGGGGCCTATTTTGCATCTCTCTTTTCTTCTAGGGCACAGATTTTCTCATTAAACATGGGATTAGTGTATCTCTGACACCCTCACTGTGCTGACAGATGCATTTTAAGCTGGTCAGCAGGTTTAAAACTACCAGAAGGCATACAGGGAAAGGATGGAAACACACATCTGCCTCCACAGAGTACTGGTGTTATTAGAAGGATGCAACAATTAATGAAGAAACTGTTGAAAAAAACCCTCTGCTCCTGCACACAAGAACCAGCAAAACCCATTTCCTACAAACCTGTGCTCAGCTCCTGATAGCACATAAGAAGGTACCAGCTTGACCCCAAACCCTTTTTCCTGTTTTATGAAGGCAAAGGGCACTTTGAACCCTTCCCTCCCCTCTCCCTGGCTCCTTTAATTAAATTTTAGGTGACTTGATACCCCTGACAGTGGAAGGAGACCAGCAGAGAGCAGCAGAGCCTGGAGGGAGGCAGAGGCACCCACACACCACATGGGACGAAAATAAGAGAACTAACACCAGTGCCAAAGGTCAGGCTCTGGCTGAGACACAATCTATTGACAACCTTAACACTGAAACCGACAGACCAAGAAATGAGGACAACATCCAAAGGTGCCTGAAGTTATAAATAAATATTAAAAACAAGAGGTAAAGTTTCACCTGCTGCTTCTTTGTTTAGAAAGACCATGGGAGATGCCATACCTGGAAGGCTTTAACATGAAAACCTGCATTGGAAGTAGCTGGTCCAAAGCACAGACATTTTGAGGGTCTCCAGACCCCTCACAGCACATGGAACACCAGTGGCAGCAGCAGGCAGGGCTCCCCGGTTCAAAAGTGAGTTGACCAACCAGAGAGCTTCAGATGACAGCAAAGCCCACCAGAGCTCACAGCCCAATTATGCACATGAAACACTATTTTGAACATTTTTCAGCTCCATTAAATAAATGAAAGTTTTACATACCTTCTCCCCACAGAGGTATTTGGTGGTTGTCAACCTCTGGCTCTTGGTGGTTCTTGGGGTTTCCAGGCCCCCATTAAACAGTCTGCAAATGATAATTAAACAAAGTAAGTCTGTGAGCTCAACAGCCACTATCCCGGGCTTGCATCTCCCCTGGAAAATTGTGCTAGTCTGCAAAGGAAAAGTTACAAAAACCATCTGCTCTGGCTCCCACACAGCCTCCTCTCAGCCTTCTCCTGAGTGTGCTGAGCAGCACGATCGTAAATCATCTCCCTGGGCTTTCCAGGCCTCTGCAGATATGTGGGTTATGGGCAGGGAGCTGCCATAGCCGTGGTCTCTCCAGCACCGTAGGTTGGGATCAGCTCCCTGTGGCAGTGGCACTTCCACACACTCCCTGTGCAGGGACTCTGCAGCCTCTGTGTGACTCGTTGGCTTTGGCCATCACACACCAGCTCTGTGACATCTCCAGCCCCTTCAGGCTGTTTCCCAAATCGTGGGTACATGGGACATCGAGTCCCCCAGGGCCACAGGTCTTCCAGAAACCTGTTGGACATTTTCCTTTGGAGAATGTTCTCCAACAGCGACTCCAGCCCAGATACTGCTGAGCTACTTGGCAGTTGTGCTACATGTACCACACTAACTTTAGCATCACTTCTCTTAATCCACCTTAAGCCTCTTACTCCAGCAGGGCTCATGTGTTCCCACCTTCATCCCAGCTGCAGGGGAGCCTTTGTCTGTGGAATCACCCCAACCCACACCAGTGAACACATCAGTCGTACCACACACTCGGAGTTCAGGTGTTTTTCTCTTCTTTTCCTCCATTTCTTTCCAGCTGTCAACTACAAATAGGCAGTGGGGCTCACACAATGAGTCACTGTCACAGGCAAGCAGATTTGCTTCCCTAAGTCAGTCCCGATTGTGGGTGGGGGGAATCTCTTAACTCTTCTGTCCTTGAGCACAGCTACCTTTCAGTTTTTCCTCTTGCACGTCAGCCATACCAAATTCTACTCTTTTCTGGAGAAAACCAAAGCCAGACTGTTCATCCCACAAACATAGAATCACTGGGAGGTATTGACCTCCAATGGTGCAAGAGCTTTACCAAGTGAAATCTAGCAAGAATAGTAAAAATTATGGCCTTTTAAAACTCTTTCAAACAATTTCAGAAGGAAATGAGAATGTTCTATGCCATTTTAATGTCCTGCTGCTTTAGTAAAAATTTGACATGACTGTTTCATTTCAGGATTGTCTTCAATTTCCTGATTTTGCCTTGTCTCCAGTTACTTATTTTTCCTTCCTCCCATTTTTACAGAATTTGCAGAGGTTACAGGGAATACATACACACATACAAAAACTGAGAAACTGAGAAAACCGGTAACTCTTTTTTTCCATTTGACTACCTTTTCCAGATGTTCTTGAATGCAAACAACACACCAGGAAAAAAGGTCATGGATGAAAAATAAATAAAAAATGGTGGGAGTAAAGAATGACAGAAGTGGGAAAGTGAAAAAGAGCAGACAGTTCCTCAGAGCAGGACATCCCACCCCAGACTGCATCTCCTCCCAGTGCAGAAGCAGAGGTTATTTACAGGCTCACCAGCTCTCCTGGCCTCGCCTGCTGCCAAGCCTTTCTCTCCCAGGAAGCCTCTTTCCAGGCCCAAAACAGGCAGTGGGAATTCCTGGACCCTGTTTCTCAGCAGGTGGATACAGCAGCTCTGGTGGCACTGATGCAGCCAGCCCATAGTCTCAGGATACCTCTGGGAAACACAAGCCACACTAACAGAGGCTTTGTGCCTTAGGCTGGCAAAACCTGCCCTCAGCTTCCATAATTGTCCAAGAAATGACAATGAACAAATGGCTCCCTGCCACTTGCTATTTTATTATGAGTTTGCCTCCACGCACACCAGCTGCCTCATGACCTGGGGAATGAAAACCGCCTGATTCTCGCAGGTTTGCACCCAGTAGTGCCATTTCCTCACTGCATTAATTCCAGCTGCCCAGCCCTGCTGTTGCTCTCTCCGTGCCTCAGGAGCGGCCCCAAGCCCTGAGTCTCAGTGGCCAGGCAGGAACCATGGGGACAGCCCAGCCCGGCTCCCCAGCGAGGGACAGCCACCATCACCCCACTGCCCCTGTGTCCCACTCTTATTGCCTTGGTATGAATAATTCCAACTCCCTTTTCCCTCTCTGGGCACGAAGCTGCCCGCTCCCCCGAAGGCCGCGGCCTGTAAAAGTTGTTGCGTCTCCATTAAACTGTACGCGCTCCGCCCGCCGGCCGCAGTGCACTTCAGATAATTCCTTGATGCAATATATTTTCCAGGATAGGCCTTTGTTTTCTTTCTTGGCCGCTCACCCTCTTTCTGTGGTCAGTTTTGCTCATTTCTCTTGTAAGCTGTCTAGAGGCAGAGAAAAGGCTTTCAGTTTTAAGCAGTTTCCTTTTCAGTTCCCCTTTATTGAATTCCAACCTCCATTTTTTTTTTTTTAAGCATAGGGACATCATTTATCTTGGACTTTAAGTTGCAGGGGCCTTGAAGGGGCTTCTTTTTTTCTTTCCCAGCTGCATTTGTTGACACACAGTCAATCTGTTTTTTGCCTTCGTTCCCCCTCTTCCCCCCAGCAGGCCATAAAGTATCGACAGCTGTGCCCTTTATTAGCATAGCCATTTTAAGCACAACAAGGGGGAAGAGACTAAATATATTACAGCCATTACCTCTGTCAAAAAGTGACAATTTTAAAACATTTTAGCTTTTCACTGGGAAAGCCGGCAGCACAAAAGAAAGTGCTATAATTTTATTGTAAATGCTTTTTAAATATGGGTCACTTGGCCATAATCAATAGAAAGGATGGAAAAGTTCAAAGCTTGAGAACAGTTCAGGCAGATAGCAGAATTTTTTTAAAAAAGGCTTGTCTTTAAAATATGCTAATTGGGGCAAAAATACAGCAGTGAGAAGCATGCAAAATAAGATCTTGTTCCTGGCGGTTTTGTTTTCTTTACAGCTCTGTTCATGCTTTTCCCATCTACTTATAAGTGTGTTTTACAACTTGGATGGGAATTATTCCTCCCCAACAGGGTGTTATGAACATTTGGGGACTGAGAAAACAGGAGGGAATGCAGACAGTCACTAGTCTCTTCTCAAAGAGGAAAAAAACCCAATAATAAACTACTGGTTTTTTCAAATGCCTTTGGAAGTGTGATGTGCCACAGCACTGTGATTTACCAGGCAAGATCACTTCTTGGAGCATAAAATAATGCTGAAGCCTGAGAATCCCAGTAGTTTAGGTACAGGTTTGCATTCTTACACTTGTTGGCTTTTATATGGCAGAAACTTGTATTTTATGCTTCTGGAATGAAGAATTGGACTTTTTGATTAGACAAGGACTAATGTCCACAGTCAGCATCTGTTACAAGCTCTAAAATGTAAAAGAGGGCTGATGGATGTCCTGAAGCCTGAAAATCTTGGCTGCTTTTGTTTTAATTTGTAATGGGTTTATCAGGCAAAGAGAAAGGGGCAGTCTCAGCAGAGTTTATTTTGAATGGCTTCACCTTCCTCTCCATTTGTAACATCTGGAGTATACTTAGAAATCTTTTTGTTATCTGTCCCTCTCTAGCTACAATTTTTGCTGGAGGTTTCACTTTGTTTTTCACATTTCAGAACGTATGTAAAACTTGGCTTATAGCAAGGCAAGTTGTTAAACAAGCTCCAGAAAGCGAAGCTGTTTTCAAGAACCTGTTTAAGCAGGAAGTCCATGAAATCTTGCACACAGCATTATTACAGTACCTGCCAAGGGGTGTGATGCAGCTTTTGTCTTGTGGTGGCTCCTGGGGGCCTGCATCCCACTGCACTGAGCACTCTCCAAATCTGCAGCAGGGAGCAAGCGAGCATCCTGCTGTGGGAAGAGTGTGGTCCATGGCAAAGGGGAAACTGGAAGGAATTCTCACCACCCATCTTTTGGCAACCAATTTAGCAGTTAAATGTAACCAGCTGGTCTCCCCAGGCTCCCTCTGTAGTCGAGGGAGGGAAAGCAAAGCTCCTGCAGAGGGTCATTCAGTGCACCCAAATTAGCCTCACTCTGAATTGTCCTCTCTCTCATCCATGACTGGAAAAGGACTTAGAAGAGACTACCCGGGTAATTTAGCCAGCTAAGATGGGTGGTCTGAATAATTCCCTCCCCACCAGCCTCTAAAAGCCTGCCTAGGTACCCCACAGAGATTGGCATGCCACAGGAGGGATCGATTCCCAGGCACGTCAGCAGCTCAGTGATCTGTGCTCCCGCCTGCTCTGGAGAAAGCCGGGATGCTCGAGGAACTTACCTGCTCCTGTTGGAGCCTGTAGCTCCCAGCCAGGACAGAGAGCTGAGCTGACCCACGTGCTGTCAGATGCTGCTGCAGGATTGGTTGTGGCAATGGTCAGATTTGGGGTTTGGGGTTTTTCCCCTACCTGACAGACTGCATCTGCTGTCCTCAAGCCAGGCCAGAGGCCACTGAGGTGGGAGTAGCAGCAGGTCAGCCTGGCCCTCAGCGCTGTCCCATGGTGGAATTGAAAGTGGCTCCAATGCTGCAGAGACAGGAGACAGGGCTGCTCCTACCTCCTTCTCAAGAAATTAATTTGGTCCCTTCTTGTGGGACCTCCTCCTCCTTCCACTCATACAGAGCGAGGAAGAAAGGTTTGCTCTCAGGAGGACAGCCAGGCACAGCAGCACCGTGCACCTCCCACCTGAGGGACTGACCCTCCAAACTGAGGGCAACAACCCAAGGTAGGCACAGCCTCCCACGAGGCCAAGCCGCAGGGAAAAGCAGAGGATTATCAGGACTTACCTGCAGACAGCGTTGCTGTGGGGAGAGGAGGAGCCCTGAAAAACACAGCTTTACCACAAGGAGTCAATCACCACCTTTCTCCACACCTCATATCCACCTGGGATGCTCTGTCCGGCCACGCTGCAGCCTCGTGGCTGCCCTGCTTCGCACAGGCAGCAGGGGAAGGCAGGATGGGCTCCAGGCCCCACCTCTGCTCCCCGGCCCAGCTCACCCCAAGCTCTTCTGCCTGCTCTTCCTGCAGCTGCTTCCCTGAACAGGCACAGCTGGAGGATACATGGGAAAACCAAAAGGACATCAATTTCCCCCAAAAGTCCTGGTCTAAATATTGCATCACCAGAGTGAATGAACTTCAGGATGAGCAAAAGCTTTTGCATGGGGAACAAGAAATGTTCCCTGACATTTTCCATAAGGGCCAGACCCATAAAGGTAACTAAGATGTTAATGCAGGAAGGATTTTCATTTATACGATTAAATTTCTTTTTTTTTTTTTTTTTTTTGTCTAAAAGTGAGCCACATCTTTGCCCTACTACTAAATCACTGCTTTTCCATGCTTGACCAGAAAAGAATCTGACCTGGGCAGCTGTTTAACTTGCTGCTCAAAGACCAGCAAAGTCTGGCTCTCAACTGTTTGAACAGTAGAAGAGTCTTTTTACAGCCAGCCTTATTAAAGCACAGGATTTTATTAGCTGTTTTGTGGTAATAAGGTGAAGTACAACATTGTGGAATGCTCCTTCAGGAGATTTGGGATCTTGTATACTTTGGGGTTTACTTTCCTCTTTCAGACTAGGGTGCTTGGCAACCCACTAATGCTACAGCTTTATTGTCATGTTCTCTTCCTTAAAGCCACCTTTGACAACTGATTTTTCACCCAGGTAGGGGAAAGTTAGAATTTGAAGAACTGTAAGAGAAATATGCTATTGCCTGGTTGTTCTCTCTTTTTTTTTTTTTTTAAGCCTTTGCAGATTTTTTGGAAAAGCTCAATATATAGGGTATAAAATCTACTTTGGCCACACACACATACAGCAATGTTGTATATTCAAAACATCAAAGCTAATGTGGTTTTCCTCTTTGGCGACTTTCTTTAAATTTCTGGTCATTTTCTCACAACATTTTTAACAGATTGCAAATGATCCTTTTTCCTGAAAACCAGTTTTGGGGCACATGAAGTTTCAATTAGCATTTGGGAATACCTGCCAGGAAGTTTTCATGAACATTTAAACAAACATGTCTGTATTATTTTGCAAAAGAACAAAGTATTCTGACAAATTTCAGCAATTTCCCATCATCTTTTGTTTCATAACTCAAATGGGAAACAAAGAGAAGCAAAGCTTCCAAATCATTGATGAGCTTTAATGAGAACTGTGTTGCTTTGGACTGTTGAGGCCAAAGTGAAGACTGGAACACAACATTTTGGGTTTGGGACTGACTGTGGAAGGCTTTTTGGGAATGAAAGGTACATGTCCCAAAATCCACTGGCTAACACCTTTACAGTCACCACTAGAAAATCTACTGACACTTGACTCAGAGGGGTTCTTTTTCCTGAGTATTTTCTTACTCAAATGTTTTGGAGGAGAAAGTATGCATTTATATAATTAAATATTGAAATTTCATATAATACAGAATAGCTCATACCCGGTGGGATGAAACCATAGATTCGGATAAATTCACGATGACTCTGTCAGACCTCCTGGTAGCAGAGGCAACAGACCTTTCATTGCTCTCCAAGCTCGGGACTCCCAGATATCCAACACAGCAGGTTGGAGGGGATCCCCATGGTCAGTCAGCCAGGAATGTCCCACACTCATTCAGAGGCACACGCAGCCCCTCTGTGCTCTGCTAGGGAGCAGAGAGACCCTTCCCCACACCGCCCAGTTTGCCAGTTTAAGCAAGATTCAGCCGCCCAAGCCTCCAGTTTTGGAGGTCCAGCTTCAAAAATAAATTCAGGAGTGAATCCTAATTTCACAATACACAAAAAATTCCAGGGAGCTCCTTTTTCACCCACCAAAGCCTCACTTTTGTCCAGACTCTCATCCAAGAGAAACCCTACGGCATGCACGGTTACTCTGAGAACACCAGCCAACACAAAAGGAAGCAGCAGCACTGCTGATTTGAATGACCTTTGTCCCAAGATATTCCCGGATCTCCAGCCAGTGCAGCTAAGGCTGGACCTGTGCTACATTGCAAAGCCAAAAAGCCTGCAGCAGCCTTTCCACAAACTATCCCCTTGGCACAAGAGACGCTCTGGGGCACTGCACTCGTGCAAGTTACTCATTTATCCACACTCACCTGCACTACAGGCAACCCCTTTGTGACAGCCACTCTTGAGCTGGAGCATTCAGGCAGAACCTCCCATGCTTGGTCTTCACTTTTTCCTTTCTAATTGAAGCAGCATCTCATGTCTGTAGAACTGTCTACGAGCATCTGCTTTCCAAGATAAACTAAACAGAACTATTTATTGCAAATGCTGCTGCCCTGTGGCAAATGACAGGAGGCAGACCGCAAGAGCCTCATGCTATACTGCTTGTAACAAGGTCCCTGGAGCCATTATTGTTTTATTAATCTCTTTAGCCAGCTAATTGTAGGAGCATATTCTACAGCTTGTAAAAAAACAATTGAGATTTTGCTCTTTTTCATGCTCTGTACTTAATGCTCTCTAGCAAGGGGCCCCTATAGAAGCTCATGACTGAAACAACTCCTTCCCCAGTCCCCCAAAACAGCCCCAGCTGACACCAAGACAGTTCCTCATTTAACAGAGCCCGGGAAGTTTTGCTCCTCAGGGAGGGATCACAAACTCTTTCTACCTCTAGGGCACTCAATACTTGCCTGTACTGGGCTCAGAGAAGTCAGTGGATGATGCTAAACCTGGAATTACATTTTTGAGACCCAGCACAGCCAAGCACATTTCTTGCTCTTGGACAACTCCTCCCTTCCTCTTTTGGAGACATACAGAATAGCTATGACATATTACATATTACACTTGTACCAGGAGGGACGTTGCTATGGCTGAGCAGTGTCCTTTGGAAACACAAACTCAACTACTGAGAGGACAGCAGTGCATTATTTTTTTCTTTTCAGTTCTTTTGGAAGACTAAGATCATCTGTAGAAGCTCCTCAGGTGAGCAACCACAGCACAATTTCATACCATATCCCCCCTTTGCAGGGTCTTTGAACAACAACTTCTTCAGTTCAGAGAACCAGTGTCAAGTCAGAGGAAACAAAGACAAGCTGGAGAACCATCACCAACCTCTGAAACATTCCCAGTGAATGGCATGTGTAAGCTTCTGCACAAAATAAGGAATTAGAAACAAGGGCATGGATTATTCTTCATGTACTTCATGCTGGGAGAAACACACAGAAAGAAACCAAGCAGGCAAACAGGCAACAACAGCAGTGCAGCACGCCTAAAACTTTAATCTTTGTTTTTAAAGAGTACAGAATTGAAAGTGACACTTTCTTCTCCTTTCCACCCTCCCATTTTTTATCCCATTGCTTCCTAAGTTCTCTCTAAAAGGAAATATTTCTTTGTTGATTAGTTTGACTTCCCTTCAAGTGAGGCACAGCAGTTAATCTCCAAAAGTAGGCCCCGATTCAGTGAAACACTGGCACATGCACTCCAGTCCCCTCCCATTCATGGCAACATTTAAGTGCAATACTTGAACACCATTTTCAATAGGGATGTTTTTACTTACCCAAAGAGGGGAGGAGGGGTATATTAGTGTGATCTTAACCAGGGAGGGAGGGAAGACATACAACACATCATCTTGTTCCCAATTTAAAGGCAGTTTTAGAAGCAGTCTGTCACTGACACATTGTTAAAATCTTAAGCAGCAGCTTAACTGGAGAAGTTTGTAGCAGTAAGAAACCCCAGGGCACTTTAAAAAGGGGAGCTTTGAAATCACTGCTCAATGCCAGCTAAAGCAGCCTCGCAAGGTCAATCAGACTTCTAAGTTTAAACACCCTCTGCTCCTAATGCCATTCAGTAAACACACTTCATTAATACAATTATATAAAGAGGAAGACTGGCAAGACAATACAAAAGATTATCAAGAATGGGAAAACCTACAGAGATCAGAAAACAGGATTCTGGAAAATGAAAGTGGACTTTATTTTACACTGTAGGCTTTCACTTTTCATCCCTTTGAAATATGTTTAATTTTACATTAATAAAGATCATAAACTAATAAATTGATATGTTCTCTAAACAGACATAATAAAAATTCAGACATTACAGCACAGGACCCATTATTTAAATATGCCAATAATACAACAGTTAAAGTGGCTAATGTGAGGATAAAAGATGTGGCTCTAAGGAGAAGTGTGGATTAGAGGAGAATTGAGAGTGAAGCAGGTGATGCCTTAGTCTGAATCTGAGCTCTCTTGCTTGCTGGTTTGGTACTGGCTGACTGCTTCCTCCAAAGGAGCCATTGTCCCATCCGGCCGCACTCCCATTGGCTTTATGAGCTCATCCCTGTGAGAGATTTAAAGAAAGAATCCATATTAGTATGTGCACACATATCAATGCACTTGTGCAGAACACAGTCACATCCAGGATATGCTTCGGTACATAATGAGCCTCTAAAAGGAAGTTATTTCTGCTAAAGCCCTCTGTTTTGAAGAAAAAGGAACAAAAAACCTTCCCAAATAGGTGGGAGGGGAAGAGCAGGACAGATAAAGGCTTCATTCATGTAGGCCAAACCTACTTAGCCAATTAAAGACACCATGAAAAGTCAGTGCCTAACAGGCTCAAGACAAGGAGCAGGTTCACTGTTTTGGATACACAAACTAGCTTTTCTTCTAAGAGTTCTCTGACAGACAGTTCTTCCTAAAATTTCACCTGCCATTCTGGCTAATACATGCCCAAGCAATTAAAACAATGACTTGATACATATTCATCTTGTTGAAGGAAATAAATCAGTTAAGAGAACAGACTCTGCCTACACCACTGCCAGGGGTGTGTTAAGGACTTGCTGATTCATTTCAAAAAAGCTGGCGGATTCTAATACTATTGCTTTTGTTTGTGGCAGTTTAATTACAGGATTTACAGCCATTTTAATCTCTTCAAAGCTCCAAAGGCCGCTCAGCAGTTAATCCAATTATATCTACTCCACAAGCTACAGCCTCATCTAAGAGATGATTAATTATTGATTAAGCCAATCAAAAAGTATTAGCAAAGATTTATTTAAGCCTTACTTTTTATCACCTCATTTATATGTGGATTATGGCAAAAGCTGTAAGGGCAAAGATAACATTTTGATTTTATGCTGAAAAAAAAAAGGAAAATACCTCTCAATATTCAGGAGTCACCTTAAATAAAGGAGCAGAGGTTTGATGTTAATTTACCCCTTGCTTGAAAGGCAGCCCAGTAAAACTGTCAATTTAACATACATCTACGACCCTCCCAAGCCAGGGACAATAAAACTGCATCACTCAGTGGGGAAGCAAAGGCATCTCACCAGCTCTCTGCCTGGTCACCACTACTACAAAAAAGGGACAACAATTCCTTGCACACAGCTGGCAATCAATCCAACCTTGATGCACCCACAGGAACAGCAAGAAAGGCAGCATCTGAGTCACATGGCATGCACATGCCAGACACTGCACAGTCAAGATGCAGTTAAATCCAGTCTCAAAGAGAGAGCAGCAAGATAAATGCAGCTGTTTGTGCAGATGTGACAATCAGATCCTGCAGCGATAAACTCACAAATGCCACACGAGAAACTGGACCTGGAGAAATTGCTGTGGCTTGGCTGAGCAGATCTGGTGGGAAGCTGCAG
Source organism: Orthonyx spaldingii (assembly GCA_013397795.1). NCBI lineage: Eukaryota > Metazoa > Chordata > Aves > Passeriformes > Orthonychidae > Orthonyx > Orthonyx spaldingii. Next base: position 3,117,077 of record VZTJ01002435.1, read on the forward strand.
GCCAGGGAAGGAGGTTTGCAAGACCAGATCAAAGAGCACGGGCCAGGCTCTCCCTCAGTGTGTGAGGAGGAGCAGGATCTATCTAAGCAGACTGGAGAGAGCTTCCCCTTACTTAAGGACTGCGAGTCCTCTCCCTTCTGGCAATGCAATCCACAGCGGGCAGATTCTGCCCAAGGGACGGCACACAGAGAATCTCTTGGAGATGTATGGAAAAGAGACCTTTGAGCCCTTGAAATCAGATTCAAAAGGGCTTGAAACATGAAGACTGCAGATCTGGTGTCCAAAGAGGACCAGAACCCTAGCTGCCCCCAAAGGCAAAGCTGGAGTGCTTTGGAGTTGTGTCTAATAGCAAAGACTTTTTTTTTTTTCCACAGAGAAAAAAGCCCTAAGACATCTAAGGTCTTTTTGACTTTCAAACTTGAAACATCATAGAAAACAACTGTCCTCTAAAACACAAAAATGTAGCCATGAAGAACAAAATCACCATTGCTTGCCCTTTAAATGAAAGGACCCAGATTTTTGTTTTAAAAATCCCAAAGCATATTCTTAAATTGCAACATTTAATATTGCAGCCAGAAATCAGGGAACCACATCATTTTCTAGCCATTTACCATTTATTATTGGTAATAAATGAATTATAACAGTTAATAAAGGATAAAGAATTGGTTCATGAAAAAGGAAAGAGAAACACAGGAAAACAAGGTTCTACTGTTCCTTTATGTGGGGACCTCCCTCTCCTCACAACAATTCTTATGTCTTTAAATATTGTCAAGAAGTCCTGTCTCACCACTTGTCAATTATAAAGGCAAAGCTCTTTCTCTGAGGCTTCCCTTTTCCAGCCTCACTTTCACATCCCACTTTAGCTTTAGGCTTTAATGATGGGAGCCAGGCTGAGCTCACCTTGCAAAGAAGGAAGCTCATGCAGGAGCAGAAAGGTACTTGATAGACATCCTTGATACTCCATGCAAGTCCCTGAGCAGGAGGAAAGAGGGCTGGCAGGGGTTTGCTGTTCTCTGCATTAGGAGGCTGAATTTCACACATCTTTCCTCAGGCAAGTGTTACCCAGTAAAACTGAGCTGTGTGAAGGCAGAAATATGCCAAGCCACCAAAGGAAGAAGGAGGAGAAGCAGGGATCAGCCTACTTCGTTTCTAACCACAATCTAGTCCTGAAGTAGTTGTGTGAAGCGTGGCATCCTTTCGGCAGTGACACCTTGACTGCAAGCTCTGAACACCACATAAGCTAACGCCTGCTTTTCAAGGAGGGAAAAGACAGAGGGAAGGAGACAGATAAAAAAGTCTGGACTGCCCACAAAGTCAGCTTCCAAAGATCAGACCAACTTTCTGCTAAATAACAGAGTTTTAGGTAGGACTTCCAGAGGTACCACTCAGCTAAACTTCAGTACCACCAAGAGCTCCCAGAGCTGCTCCTTACCTGGCAGTAAGGGTCTCAGCCCTGCCAGCCTTAGCAATTTGCCCATTTAGCTCTGGCTGCTCAGACCTCAGCTGTGCTCTGACATCCTGGCCTACCCCAGGATGCAGGGGAGAGACAAGGTGGGAAGGTAAGTGCCAGGAACTGACAGGCAGAGCCTCAGAAAACAGCTCACTGTCCAGAATCTGGATGTTTATAGCACATCCACAGGGCAGAACATCGGCGGCCCCAGCCCAGTAGATGGCAGTGGGAATTCTTCCATGTCCATGAAGATCTATACAAGCACACAATGTGTGTATTTATACATGTTTGAACATCCTTACGTGACCTTCCGCATTCTCAGATGCACCTTGCAACACTCATTTTTCTAATGCAAACAAAGCATTCTATTCAAGTGCACTTACAAGCACACCATAATTAAACAGTTGGTAAAAATGCATTCTCTTCTTCCACTTCCAGATCTCCCAAGAGTCCCTTCAAATATATCTATACAAGTTCTCAAAAATCATTCCCTTGTTTCGAAAGGTGACTCTCTGTTGCCTGCTGCCTGTGCTGCAGGGCAGCACTGCCACACAGAATTAATGGTGGTGTCTGTAATCAAGCAGCCACCATGTAAACACCAGTCTGCCCCTTTGATAAAGCAGTGTCTTGGGGACCTATTCACCTCCTCGTAATTGAGTGCCACATAACAGTTCCGATCCTTTCAGGGAACATTATTTTGTTCTATGATTAGAAAGGGGAAGAAAAAAACAAACTCGATGTAGCATTGCCTTCTTCATTGATCCTATGATTAATTTTGTGTTTTTAATGAGTATGGTACCTTATTTAGACAAGGTTCTCTTGCTTGTTTTGTTGACTCCTGTTCAATGTACAACAAAACCCAAGCTGTGATAATTGGAGACCATTTTATCAGCAAAAGGATTCTTGCTATTAATACAAGGTTGGCTTGGAAAAAGCATCCTGACATTTTAAATTAGTCAATTAATATACAATTCTACCTACCATTTATAATAGAAAAAATGTTAGCATTTTTTCCAGACATTTTAATTAACACGAGGTATCTCCAATATCTATTATATAGACAGAATATCACACAACACTGACTTAGGACGGCTAACTGGATATTTTGCAAAAAAATGGAAGGCTGAGTTAAATCCTTGCAGATCTGGGGAGTTTTTCAAAGCTCAAAGATGTGCATCATGTGCAGATGACATTGATTTACAGTCACCAAACAGTTCTCAAGGAACCAACAAGACACTGACTGCAGACAAAACGCACAGAGTTACATCAGGGCCAAGTTCAGGCATCCAGCATCAGTCTAAGTAATATATGCATCTCCCAAGAAATGCAGTAATCAAGATTTTTCATGTTCATTTAGATTTATAATTCATATATATTTGATGATTTAAAAAAGTAATCTCACCCAGCCAAATTTGAGCAAAATATTAATTTCTATAAAAGCTTTTGTAGAACCCAAGTCTATGTTAAAATATTGGTGTGCAGAAATAGGTTCACAATAATATTCAGCTTTCCTACAGGCATTTTGAGAAATCAAAACTGGGTGATTAATTTTAATTTAGCCTTGTTGATGGTCAATTACCCCATGAACAGGCCCAAACACCAACAACCTAACAGAACAGAAAAGCTTTGGAAGTAGGCCCTGAAATGACCTAAAGCATCAATCAGTTTACACAACCTCAAAAAGCTGCAATTTTTCAGTGCCAGTGCTGAAAATGAAGAGAAACCTGAAAAGCAAAAACCCACTGGCATATTATGGAACTAGGGAAAAGATGTCCCTTTGTACTTATAGCTCCAATAAACCTTGACAAAGGGTACAGTGTAAACATTCAGCAGCCATTAATGAAGGCTGTAATTTTCCAATGAAGTAGTACTGCTTTGAAAATTTGTTTTCTGAGTTCTGATACTCAGCCAGTCAAAGCCAAATCTAGAGTACCCCAGTGACAGACTGGCCTGATTATCCTCATCAGTCAGGGAGGGAAGCAAGTTTGTCAATCCTTCAACATTTTTTTTTCATACTTTTCTCCAGTAAAAGTGTGGCAGCTCTTAAAAGCTTAGCCTCCACTACAGGGACAATACCAGTGAAGTGAGCAAACCTGTTTTGCTGTACATCACACAAGTTTACTCTAAGCTCCTGTTCAGGTTACAGAAAGTTATATAAACTTGTCCAAGATGAGAAGAAGCTGTTTGTTCCTGCTTAACTTCCTCCCCTTTACAAGCAAAGCACTGCATCAAACTGAAGCTGTTCATGGCACATTTCCCCTCCTATGATGACAACAGAGAGCAGCAGAAGCAGGAAACCTGCCACGAGCACTCTGCCTCAAAGCAAGGTTCAAACCCCAGAATCGACCGAAGACTCCAACCAGGCAACCTCTGCTTTGCATCTGCAGGGTGCAAACCAAGGGAAAGAAGTGCATTCCTTGTACATTGAAGTCTGCAAACTCCAAGCACTGAAGGGCTCAAGCTGGAGGCAGCACAAGTGTCATATTCCAAAACTACGGAGGGACTCCCACTACTATCAGTGTGTCACTAACTCCTTCCTGTATACAAGACTGGCAGCTTCCCATGTTCTTTAACATCTGCAAGGCCCACAATTACACTCAATTACATTCATGGAAAACATCCCACAGCCTCCCCAATCCAAGTCTTACTTTGTTTTTCCTTCCTGCCAGCACTTCCCTCCTCCCCGATTTTTAGTGAAACAAAAAACGTGGGAAGAACAGTGAAATGATTTTATTCCTGTTATCACAGCACCTAAAGAGGTCACATCAACAACACGGTCCCACAGTAACCACAGTACTAAACAAACAAAACCCCTACCACAAAGAGTGCCAGCCCTGAGGTAGTGTAAGTGCCAGAGAAGAAACTGCAGGTGGATGGAAGGGGCACAGAAAGCCCAAGGTGACAGAAATGCTGCTGGCCAAGAGGATAAGTGGTGACACAGGGCAGCAGCTGCTCAGTTATTGTCAGCCTGTGGCAGGCACTGCAGCAGGTGCCTCCGACCCTCCAAACTGAAAGGGCTCTTGTGCCACAGCAACCATTGGGAGTTTTTGTGTGACTGCTGCAGTGACAGCAACTGACTTGTCTTCAGTCTGAGCTTATCTGCAGTCTCCATCTTTCTTTCAAAAAACGTTTTAGACCATTTAGTCATTTTATTGTGGTACCCTTGATGCTCAGCATCTTAATTCTCTAGCTTACCATAGCAATGATTCCATTTTACAGAGTAGTTCAATTAAAATTACATGTGCATTGCATTTTCTTCTCTTTCCTACGAAGACTATGACATACTACGTTTGCTTTCCATGAAAATAATGTGAAAAGATATCCAATTAGTTCATTGACTGTCTCAGATCAGTTGTTCTAAGTCCCTTCCCTGCTTTTGATCCTGCTTGTAAATTCAGTCTTTGACAGCTGATGTAAAATCCAGATTCTCCGGTATCTTTTGCTGTATTCCTGATAACTTTAAGAGAGATGTAAATTACTCGTTTTGCTGAATTTCTCTCAATAGATCTTGTTATTTGACAATCTACAGACTTTCACAAAACAAGCACATTTCTAGCTGCAGAGTTTTGCCACGTTTGAAGAATGGAGACACTTATATATTTACCTCCTAGAGCTCAGTTCAATGGCAAATTAGTATTACAGAAGTGTTTCTCAAGAATGTAACTTTGCTTATGAATTCTAAAAAAAAAACCTACAAGCAATCACTCCAAAATGGCTAGAAGTATGGGGAAAGAAAAACCAGTAAATTCTAGGCATATTGAGCCAAAGAGAAAAAAAAGCTACAGATAACAGCATAGGTCTATGTTCTTTTGTACTTAGAAATTTATAAACTGAGGATCAGCTCTCCATCAATACTGTAACACCATTAGGTCACACTAAGCACCCATTTCTTTCATGGCATTACCTTCATCACATAAAACAAATTACAAAGGCTGATTTGTAATCCAGTCCACGCTTAACCTAATAAATCCACAGTACGTCTTAACTGTAAATTCCCTTTTAATTGCTCCATTATACAATTTGTTGTTTCTGACAACAACTATTTTCACATTGTATTTGTTCTTCATATAAGCAGCAGACATAAGTAGTTACAATGAGATGCTGCTCATTAACTTGGGGAAAATAAACACACTTGCCTTGGGCCTGGATTGTGTCCCATGAAATTCTCTTCATTACCATCAGCCTATCTATTGAGAAGGCAGATCCCCTCACCACCAGATCTTCCCAATTCTGTCCAATCCTCTCCAAAAGAGGTTTCCTCTGAAGTCCTGCAACACACCACTCTTTTCTTTGAAGTGCTACACATTTTTCTCTGCATTTAAAGTGGTCCTAATCCTGCAAAGAAGTTGATTCTAGCACTATTTTGAAGCACTAGACCTTAATAAAGAGCCAGGACACAAGGTGCCCCTCAAAAGCAGCTATAATACAATACCTGGAAAGTTTATCAAACATGTTGACAAGCTTCATAGCTTCATATTCTTTTTGTTCTTCTGTCATTTCATCCATTGGATTGGGCATTGGCTCTTCTAAGTGACCAGTGATAAGGTTAATGCTGGAGATGAAAAAGCAATACAGTTGGCATTTCTGCAGGAACAGGTACATTTTCTATCTTCTTAACAGCAGGAAAGAGGAAGAACTAACAGAAACCATCAAGACTAAAACTGTCTGAACTGCACATGAAAGTTTTTGTTATAAATAGCCAAGGTTCATATTTATACAGTATTTTCTCATGAATCGTGACTGTATCTTCTTGTTGATTCACTGTATTAATGTCAGTACTCAGAAATGCACAGGCTGCTAGTTCTTGGTATTGGAACCCATAGAGGAAAAGTTTGAAACCAGAGGAATCATGACGGTAACAATGACATAAATAGGGAACTGAATGACAGATACATGTCTGAAACTAATTCTGTACAGGCCCAATCTTAAAAATATAGACAGGTTCCAGTTAATTCTCTGTTAAATTAGTTAACTATTGCCCTTCCATGATGATGATTTTTTTACTCAAATCAGATTAAGTTACTTTATGTTGAGAATTTACAATCCCAGCTTTATTTTCACTGTTAATACAAGTGAACAGTGATACAGAAATGGTAACAAAAGCAGAAAAGTAGTTTTAAAGAGCACTTTCAGGGCACATATCCTTTCAAACATTTAATCACAAACATTTTAACAGCAATACAGAAAATCAGACGCATAAATCAACTGACAGTTATCTTGAATGTTTCATTTAAGGGTTAGCTTTTAACTAAATAGATGTTATAGTTTTACTTATATGCATATAACTGAATGTCAGGCTTTTGAAAGAAGAGCAGAGAGAAAACAGCAAGAAAAAAAATCCTTAAGTGCAGAAATAAAAAGAGACCTCCTGGTTTAGAGTTAATTTCTTAACATAGAAGCAATGTAACTCCTCTAATTCTCATACATTTAATCCCATCCTTCATTCATGTAACTTAATAAAAATCTTTCAATAAACCACAAGCCCCCATCATATACCCAACCGTGTCTGTGTAAGTCAAGGAAAACAGAGTAAAACAGAAAAATAATGTTAACACTTCAGATCTCCACTATCAACAACTTCAGAACATCCTTAAAATGGCACCAAGTCTTAGATATAACATGACAAACTAAAACCTCTAACAGCAAATCAATTACAATTAATAAAGATCAACAGAGCTTCTGTGTGGTCACTGAATCCTTCAAACAAATACACTGGATTCCTGATGCATAACTTGTATAGAAGTTATTTTGTTCCTTCCATATTTACATATGCGACCTACTTGGTTCTTTAGGTAAATTTTAATACTGGGCAATCTGGAACTCAATCAAAACTGAAACCAGACCTACTCGTTTGCTCCTTTTTAATGAAGTTCTGGTTAAAACCTTGAGCCATATCTGAAACCACTACCTTCTCCATTGCAGAGAGATACCCCACAAACAATAGTTAGACCCTTGGCAACTTCATGTGAGCTTCTGGAAAATCTGGAACAAAACCCATCCTTGCTAAGTTTGTTACTAATTTTTTTTTTCTATCATTTTCTTAAAAATCTGTTTCCACACTTGAATTTTCAATAGTTATTCAGACTGATGTTAAATCATTCTCATAGTGATTTTTTCCCCCTGCAACCATATCTGACTACATGATGGTCACTATTGGAGGTTTCTTACTAATTAGACCATAAACTCAGCAGAAGACAGTAGTTAATATAAGCACATATAATTCCAAAACTGGACACTCTGAAAAAGGTAAAAAAACCCAAAAAGTTATGTCAAAAGAATCCAAAATACAACAGGATATGTGGAATTGAAAACAATACTATACTTTGGCTTTGCAGATTTGTATTCTTCTGTGTCTGTATCTTCATCATCTGAGTACCAATGATCTCCTCTTCCTCCTGCTAGCAGGCCCCTCGCTGCCAGCAATCCTGCTGCGTTACCATAGCCTGTGTATTTCAACAAGCTATCAACTGCAAAGAGGAAACAGAAAATTGTTCATCTGTGATCAGCTACAAAACAAACCCCACCAGAGTGCTACAAGAATTGAGAGCGATAGCAGGAGGCAAATACACCAGTTACAGCAAGACCTTATACAAAAGGGAAAAGAAAAAGTAAATTTTACCTCTCTCTTTACAAAGAACAAAAAGAAACTCTGCTGCAATTTGCTTTACTCCAAGGTCAACGTGTGTCATGAGGCGCACGAGTTTGTTCCTCACTGTTGTGCCAACTTCAGGACGGTTTGATACATCTCTTAATGGAGGCAGTACCTGGCAGCACAAAAGAAAGGCAAGAACAGCATACAATACATGGAAATATCTACCCAATACTTGCAAAAACAAATGTAGTCAACAGAACAAAAAGATACCCTGTCCTTAAATAAAAAAGAAGGCAATAAAATCAGACAATTATGCCTATATGCATTAGTAGTCACTCTTGCTTCTTAATGTATTTAAGTTTTCTGGTCTCTCATTTTGGGCAGAAAAATAATCAGTCTCAAATGTAGACTTTAAAAATACAATTCTTAGGGGTTTGTGAGCACAAGTGGGTGTCCCAGAAGCGCTGGTCAACATGGAGTCATAACCTCATGTTCTCATTCCTTCTGTTTTGTTCATGTATCTGGTAAAAGTGTTAGAAATACCATCTTAAGGGAATTTACACTATTAAAATGCTCTGCAGTTTATACAGAACAATGATATGCTTATAATGAAAAAGCAGGAAAACACATTGCAAGTTCTACTACAAGTCCCTACAACTAAATTTCAAAAATGGTCTCTACATATTGAGGAAATGCACGCTTCAACCAGAAAACACTTTTAAAAGCTCAGGCTAAATTTCAGAAATATTTTGGAGAAATCACTATTTAACATTTCCTCAAACACACTATTTTCTCATTAGAGGTCATTAATATTGTTAACTTCAACCTTGAGGCAGGAGGTGCATGAATGATGGCTTTTTTGGCAAACTAACTTCTGCCTCCTTGTGTGGATAACCTCAGATTCAAAATCTATGCAAATTTTTTCACATTCAAAGGATATATGATATGATACGATCTGCAAATAAATATGAGCCATAATATGAAAGATTTAATGATCCGAAGACTCTACTAAGAATTATGGATCTTCAATATTTTATTAGGGAAAAAAATGTCACTAATTGTCATAAGAAATTGCAGGTCCTTTGTCTTCTAGGTGTCTAATGTAAAGTGTCATGTCCTGTGCAAAATTACAGCACAGTAAGTACTGCAACTGGACTCACTGGGAACTGATCCTTACACAAGTGCTACAGTACTGACTGCTTTGAAAAAACCAGATCCCATCTTTTTCAAGCTAAGTATTCAAACAATTAGCAGAAATATTTTACTTTGTCCCTGCTTACTCCCCCCAATGGGGATAGTACCATGACTGCCATTTCCCAGTGTGTTGTAAGAATGAATTAATGTCTTTAGAGTACTCTAATACTAATACAGTGATGAGTGCCATAGGACAGTCCACGAGGAAATCAATCATCCTGTCTTCGGATCACAATTTGAATAGCACACAATAAATAAAGCCCAAGGCCAGCACTTAACAATGAGGGTAATTCAAAATATCAAACATCCAGTCATGCAGTTAGCAACATCCATCCATTCTCTGCACTATATGAGGCAGTGGTCCTGTGGCAGGAGTCAGCATGCGATTACATCCTGACATCAAGATGCCGAGATGTCGTAAAAACATGCAGACAACTTCATTTTCTGGCTTCTGAACACTTGGCTCTGCAACTTCTTTTTTTAAAGTTAACAGATCAGCAAAATGTCCTAAAAACAAACTGCTGTGAACAAAACAAATAAACAAGAACAAGTTCCTTAAATTCCTCAAAACCACTTTTCTGGTACAGACGAAAGAGGCAGAAAATATATGCTCTTTTCCATTTTAAACTCCATTTATGAATTCAGGCACAGCTTTGATCTGGGAGCAGCATCTAGGATGCAACCCAAAAGTCACTGCAGCTTAGGAGAAAGACAGCAAAAACCAGAGGAGCAATTTCTTTCTTGCTTATTTTTTTTCTTGCTCATCTTTTAATTTCTCTCCACTTGACCTCGGGAAAAGCAGCAAAACAAACAGAAAACACCAAACTCCACCATCAAGCTACAGAGATCCTTTAGATCTTTAACCATGGAACAGAAATCTTTTTCCCTGTAAAAAGCCTACCCACAGTCCATACTGCAATAAACAGCTCTTTTCAGAGACAAAGTGACAGAGTGTGCCTCTGCCCAGGGCCAATTTTACTCTGACAGAACAGCTGATACACACTGGTACACAATTCTTAATCCCAACAACTCCTTCCCACTGAGGTAAAACTAAACCTCAAGTAGAAGCCATCAAAATGCCCGTATTCTCACTGGCCACCACACAGCTCTGCAAAGTTTAATTAACTGCACTGACATGTTTTTTATATGCTGGGTGTCAGGGAACAAGACCTTACTGAGGTTTTTACCCATCTCACACGATCCATGGTGACTCACATTAACACAGCTTTACAATATCCCTGATGTTGTTACTTAACAGCTCTACAAAATGTATCATGGAACTCAGGTCATAATATGGATTGATTTACATGACTGAAAAATTATTTCTATAGCACTGTCCTGCACTGATGTACAAACCCTGAAGTTTACCATTAGCTTCATATTCAAACTTTGAGGAATACTTTACTTACCTGAGCTTTGATAAACTTCCTGATATTCCTGTGAGTTCGGCAGCATTCAGTTAATAAACTGAGAACTGGAGTCAGACCTTCTCTATAGCTGCTTCCCTGAAATCAAACCAAATAGAAATAAAACATTTTAAGACCAAATGTTCCTTTTCAAATTCTATGAACACTTCAATAAGGTCTCTATGACAGCCAAAATACGAACTTGACCTAAACGAAGAGCCAAATGTTTGCCCTCAGACACACATAAGCAAGTAGCTTCAGATATTCACAGGAATTTGTTCTTTATTTTGCGGTGTTTCACAATCTAGAAAGACATCCATACTTGTGCTAAGTACTGGCTGAAAGGTTTATACAAAGCTTGATATATGTGCACTTTTTGCTTTAGTGAAAGAGGCCCCTTTTGTGAAAAATCCCTGCAGCCCATACCTTGTCTATTCTCTTCTCCATGAAATCCAGTAAAATTTGGATAGCTCCCATGTTCATACCATTGTATTTTATATCTGTTTCCTCTTGGGACGATGGATTAATAAGAACATCCAAGCAAGAAACAGGAACATTGCTTAAGAGGTTGATTGCATTGCTGAAACAGATTTTAAAAATTCATTATTCATTTGGAAGAAAGAATTAAAAACAGAGTACAACTCACCATAAACTGCTTGTACAACTGCAATCAAAAAGAGGCCCTACAACTCAAACAATGCTTTATTTTCTCCTCTCTGGGTTTTAAAGAAGGTGGCCTGCATTATCGCCTGGGTGCTGGCTCTTGCAACAAACAAGGAAAAAGAAAGACAAAAAGTTCCAAAAGCAGTAGTGCAGTATTACTTCCAGCCCCAGTATTCCATGCACAGTATCCCATCCCATGGATAAGGCACAGCTTCCAGCACCAAGCTGCAGAAGCTGATCTTGCAGGACAGCAGGGGGAACTCTCACACTGATTTGCAGCATTCAGAGTTTTTTCTCCTTGAAACATAAAACATTTTACTACACAACCACATCACCATCATTAATGTAACAAAATACAATATAGAAAACATTTCCTTCTGCTGCAAAACAGGGGGGCATGGTGGCCATTTCTTAGGTGCCCTGAAACATTTTCACTTTTATTTCGCTTGCAGTATGTAAGAAATACAGAAAGCTTTTAACACATTAAAAAAAGACTCAAGTTTATTTACCAAGCACTACCCTTCAGTAACTGGCAGTCTTCTCATTCTATAACACACAAAAAGGACTGTTTCCAAAGAGCCATTAAGTGATTTCAGTTAGACCACAGGGTCCCTCCCTCCTCTTTAATAGAGTAAGGTGGGACTTATTTTGCAAGTGTCTCTTGTGGGGTACACATCCCTTGAGTTTGCTATCTACCCTGTTCTCATTGTACAGACTTGGCCTTTTACTGTTCCTGAACACTGGGAGAAATTACGCAGATGCTGCAAAAATTAGAATTCTGTCATTATTTACTTGCTGATGTCCAACTAAAATTATAAATGGATGTATTTAGAAACAGGACAAAACTATTCAGGTTTACCCATGCAGTCCTCAAAGGTATCAGTGAGCCAACAAGCACTGATGTTTCAAGGACTGGTGAAGTGTTTCAAGAATGCATAAAACTTTTCAAACAACTTCATCTAAGACTTTTAATAATATCGACTCCGAAGCTGCCCTCTGTTTCTAAGTTATTAATACAATTCTAACAAAGAATTAGCAAAAGACAAAGCAAATCATGGCAATCAGACCGTAACAGGATTTCTAACAAATGTGCTGGTTCTGGTTTGATCAGACTGGGTGGCTGTTCCACACTGTGCCATCTCCCTTTTGCTCTTTTAGTAATTGAAATTCAGACAACTATTACTTTTGGGAACACTTGTTCTCTTTCTTTTGTTTCTAATTCCTGTTCAAGATATGTGTTTTATATCACGGAAGTTATTCCTCTCCAATAACTCAGGAATAGTCAGAAACAAAACACACTGAAATTCAACAAATATTTGGTGGCTTCAGGCCTTTCATCAAAAGTTCTCTTTTTACCAGTTTCTTATTAAACAACCAAGTTCCCAAACACCTACAAAATTAATTTTCTGGATCACTGTGTCTGAGCTATTCTTTTCAATAAATGAAGCCCGGCTTTCTGATCTTTGTCACTCCACTGACAGTTTTATTTGTGGCAGAGGAGTGTATGAAATTCTCCAGCTACCAGGAAGTCAGTGACTATGCACAGATATGCACAATAGTGTTTGCATTCCTACTCCAGGGGGTAGAAATACTGCGTATATTACTCTCTCCTTTTCGGCTTCCTAGAGATCATTAATCACTGGGACATGACATCCACCCACTCATGCTCCCAGCCCCCTCCTGATATGCAAATTCAGAAGCAAAGGCCTATTTAGAGCCAGTGAATGCCTTGATTAAAACCTTGTTAGTGGGCAAAAATGGCACTCCCTCTGATACGTGGTGCTTTAAGCTGTTCATATTTGAACATTAAGTAATGACCCAACAGAACCACAATGACAATACTGGGTACTAAGGCAGTTAAAATATTTTTATGGCTAACTTCTGCTTTTTTATTAGAAATTGTCACACTGGCAATCAGTACACCATGGCTCAGGGCATGCATCCAACACTCAGTGCTCCCCTAAAATAAATCCTCAACTTACATGTTCAGAGTGCAGGCATTCAAATGATGTGCTCTAACAGGCTGTCCAAACCTTTCACTGAAACATTTTAGGTTCTGCAGATTTACAAACTTAGGGAAGTGCAAGTGATGAGCAATCCTAAGAAATATATTTATATCTCCCTGATGCTTCATAAAGTTTACTCTGCATTCACCACTGTTTGCATTTGATTTTATTTTTAACACAGTTTTCATAATTGGCTCACTGATAGGCTCCATGTGGAAAGCAGAGCTGGAAGTTGTGCTCTGCTCTCTGCCTCACACCTCATCTCTGGCAATAAAGACTGCATGGTCAGAGTCCAGCAGGCTGCACGGCCCAAATGATGACACAGCCTCTCTTTTTTAGCTACAGACTGCTAACAACTGTTGACTCATTCGTTAGTGAAGCTCCTATCAGAAATTAAGTTTTGCTTGTCCCAATACACCAGCAGACAGAAGTGGGGCCCCTCTGATGCGGGCTCCCATCCCTTGGAGGATTTGCAAGGCATTACTTCTGAGTACAGCTCTTCTATTCCAGAGTAGCCTTGTGATGAACAGTCTTGGTGGAGAAGCATATTCAATTATTCAGCTTTTATTGCATCCTTGTAGCATTCAACAACAAAACTCAGGTTCTGCAAAAAGGCTTAAATATTTGAATTGCAACAGTCAAAACCTGCACAGTGCTCTTGTAGTACATAAATCAAGATCAAATACCACGTGCAATGATGCTGTACTTGCATTCCGTACTCTTCAGCTAACTTAACCAGCTACAGCTTGCTAAGTGAGGGACAAAATTGCTTTCTCAGCATAGCAGAGAGACTGATGCAGCGCTACACTGAGTCTGCTGGAGAAGGGGAATAACTGAACTGACTCAAGGCAGTGACGTGTGTCCTCATTTATTTTCTTCTTCCCCCTCTCAGAATTATGGAGAGCCTTTGCTCTGACTTGGTGTCTCCATAAGGCCCACGTGGGCAGCACCGCTACAAAAAATATCCCTTGTGACTGAAAAAAGCAAGGAGAGAAATCACACCAACACTACATCTTCTTCACAGCTGCCTACTTCTTTATGTAAAGCCCTTTCTGGAGCTCATCTGCAAGTGTTTGCAAAAGCTAAACAAAAAGAATCTGCATAATTTGCATCCTTTTGCAATAGCACAAGATAATTAAATTTTACATGGCAATATATTTAACAGGGTGATCAGACTAGTCAGATTTCTGGACAAGGAAACAGATCTTGGGAAGAGCATCAGCTGTATAATAATTCTTGTAACTCCCTTTTGTAATGGCTGATTTTATCCAAAACTTTTAAATACTCCCAGCAGTAGGGATTTTATTCCTGCCAGCCCCTTCCTTAAGGGAAGCTGAGAGCACAAAACACCCACCATAAGCATCAGTCAAGAGAAAACACTAACTGCCATTTAGGACACAGCACTAACTTCAGTCACAGCAACTGCTGCAGCAGTATCCTAAATTATTCCAAACTAGTCTGCACCAGCTGAGAAGGGCTCTGACGTAGAATTTTAGTGTTCACCTTTTAAGACTGTTTAGAAGAAGCTCTTTAAGAGCTTTCCAAGATTTTAATCAAGATAATTTAATGCTTTCAAGCTTGCTGGGTGTGAAAAGCTGTATCCTTTCTCCTAGAGACTGGTTCAGAAGACCTTCACAAGATCCAAGAGTCAGATATACAGACATCTCTGAAGAAGAAAATGGCAACATTTCATTGCTGAGAGAAGTTACTGTAGTGTCAGGCCCAATGAACAGCTGACCTACTTGGTAAAAATAAGGGTGTCACAGAGAAAGAACAGTAACACTAAACAAAGAACCACCATCTCACCATAAATAATCTGAATTTTGATCGAATTACTGCCTGCCAATACATAACAGTTGGGTGCAGGACTGAGGAAAAAAACCCAAACCACACGCCTAAAACCGTATGATTCACTCATCTTTGGAAAAAAAATTATTACCAGGGAAAAAATATTTGTACTTCCCATAAAGAAGCCTAGAACTACTGGGGTAAAATATCGACTTGTTACTTCCACCCTGAACCATCAGAATTGCAAAACTTACACATAGAAATCTCAAAATGTAGTGTTTCCATCAGCTTCTGTGCAAAACAACAGAAGTTGTATTCCACTTCCACTTGAACTACACTTAGAACTCCCATATGTATATTCATCCTCACACACAAACATAAAAACAAAATTTTAAAAGGTGAGCTTCATTATCAGGGATAGAAAATAACAATCCTGCCAACCACTTTCTCTCTGGAAAACTGGACATGCTTAAACAATATTATTTGAGGAAAACAGCTTTCATCAAAAAGAGATTAACAATGTTAACTCAAAGTTAATAGTTTTCATTGTTTCTCAGATTTCCATTTTAGAGTTTAGGTAAACTAATTTCTGTTTAGGAAAACCAACTAAGCAAAAACCTTTTAACATAGATTGGTTCTGCAATTCTACCAACCTGTGCAACTCTTCAGTTTTTTCTTCAGTAGGGCCCGTGGTTAATAAGCAGTGTCGAAGGATGGCAGCCATGTAACGAAATTGATGAGATTCATTCTATATAAATATAAATTATGAAGATATTTTTTCATTTTGAAGATTGCAAGTGAGGGTTTCAGGTCACTAGAATAATAAAAATTAAAGATGGAAAATACCTATTAGATCATAACATCCATCCCTATCAATAAAAGGACTGTACCTTAGTGTTCACTGAATACTTAATGCTACATAACTGCAGTAAGCTGACTTTGACTAGGCCTTGTAAAACTCACTGGGGAGGTTTTTCCAGTTAAATCAGCCTCCACTACTAGAAAACCCAGTGACAAGTGTTTGCTCAATTCCATACCACTATATTCCTCACATACACTCCCTTCTTGTATTTGCACCAGGCCACCTCTTCATCCATTTGGATTATGTATGTTCTTCATTTAATTTGTCTTCTCCTCATTTAGGCCTTTTGCTGCCAAGTTTCATTCCCTCCACCCAGTCTCTCTTTTTCTAATTCCCTTGCTTCTGTTCCCTTGATACCTTTCCTCCATTCCATTAATAACTTCTCAGCAACCTTATCTGCCCTACTTTTGCTCTCTCCAAGCAATTCCCCCTTCCAGTCTCCCACCAGAGAGCAGCCACACAAAAGTACACCAGTAACTGCAATCATTTAACTGTGTATCTTTGTCCTCACCCATTTTCAACAGCTCTTCTTGGCATCCATCGTATGTTCTGGAGTGTTTGACCTGGCACAAAGCACCCAATGCACCTTTCGTAGCATCAGCACCCAAATCTGCCAAGTGTACCACCTGCAGCTCTTGTCTGGCTTTGCTAGTCTGACACCACCTCCAGTCATTAAATACTGGTGTTTCAAATGGTTTTCTCCACATTAGGGTGGATCTTGTTTAGCTTTCTACTCACATGCCCAACCTCTCTGCTCTCCTTTTATTTTTCATGTGTTCTGCTGTTTGGAATCTCTTCAAATTCTGCATCCTCAGTCCACTTCATGAACATGCCTTTCACTCTTTTTCCAGACCATTAAAATTGCCACTGGAATATTCACTAAGCAGAATGTCACCCAACATATCTGGCTAACAGCTAACAGCCACTAAAAACTTCTTTAATTTAAAGGTTCTCTGCTTTCAAGAAATTTCTAGTAAAGAGTTATTATCTCAAAACATAAAATAAGCTTCTCCTGCCCTGGGATGTCTTAAACTCTCATGAAAAAAGAAAAAAAAAAAAAAAGGAAAAAAAAAAAAAAAAAAGTTGCTTGCATACTTGGGTTGTTCAAGGAGGAAAAGATTTCTAGGACAAAATCTCTCTCATTCCACAGACAGCAGCCACACAACACCTCAGCAGATAATGCCACAGCTGTGTGCCATCTCCTGCCTGCCTTCCTGCAGTGAGCTGGGCTTTTACATCACTCCAGATCCAGTGTTTTGTAAGAGTAAACCAACTTCCAGATATCAAGAGCTTACCTCTCAAGAGGTGAACATGCAATACAGTTTCTTTTACCAGCTTTCCATATAGCCGTGTTACATGCTTTGTTACCTCCAAAACAATCACTTGTCTATACAAAGACCTTTGACAGAGTTAAAGATACTTTCAATATGGGTCTAAGTCAGAAATATAAACAGAAGAAAGAAACCTCACTTTCTTTATATTTCCTTGAAACTCAAATATTAGCTTCTCTGATCTCTCGGTCACCTAATCTTAAATTTCAGGATTTCTTATTCAGCATATCCTTGAGACATGAAAGCAAAGAATAAACTTCAGACTTTGCTCAAGTTTTACATTCCTTAAAGTTATAATTAATGCCTTATTTGCTGTTTAGCCCAATGCACTAAAGAGAACAATTATTTGCAAGTTTTAACTACTGTAGAACTTTGATCAGTTTTTATATGCTGCATATTTACCATGTCCAGTGGCAAGTAAACAACACTTTTCTAGAGGCTGTGATGTGGACTAAAAAGAAAGGTTGCCTATATAATTTTCCTGCTGTAGCACCAACTCAGGTTATTCTGCAAAGTTATCCTTGTAATTTCTGTTTATAAATTTAAGGACGCAACACATAGGAAGCACATTTATCTAAGAAAAAAAAAAAGATCTGATGTAATAATGAAAACAAACCAAGACAAACCTTATTCATAAGACATAACAATGAAAGTGTATTTGGTTCTTGTACCTGATCTCATCTTAAAAGATCATGTTTAAGTCCAAAGCTGGTGGTGGGAGGATGGGACAAAGATATTAAAAGCACTACCACTCTTTTGTCAGTTATTTGTTAAAAATGAGAGCTGATGTACTTATCATTCAACAGATAAAAACTAGGGAGTCCTCTCAGCTCTATCTATTACCCTATTGCCATAGTCCACAACCTCCAGAGATGCAGCTATCTAGTACACTTAGATTAAGAAGTTTTTCCTAGCTAATTATTAGTGAGCAACATTTATTTTCTTTCAGAAATCTAAGACTTCTATGAAATAGTATTTTTTGCATTTCTGTATTTGAAAACATACAGTTTTAACTTGCATTATGCAAGCCAAGCTATTCTCTCATTACACAGAGAATGTATGGATAAGATTTTGCACTCAAGTAGTAACAGGAATAACAACTGCCTCTCATGTATCTACCTGCTGGCTCTTGTAGACAAAACAAAATCAATTGAAAAAAGCACTTCAGGTAAGCCTTACCTCGCTGTGGACATTCCAGCTGTCAAGTGTTACATTAAACAGAGCCTTTAGTGCCTCAATGGCACAATCTGTCTCTTGCAAAGAGAGAGGAGGCCTGTCATGATCTTCTGCTGCTTTATATTCTTCTGTCCATCTTACACTCAGGGAACTCTCCAAAGCCTGAGTCAAGACTTGCACCCCTTGCAGCTCCTGCCGCAGCTGGGCTCTGATATCTATGTGCAGAAGTGACAAGAGGAAGAGGAGACGCAAATCAAAGCATTTAATGTCACCAACCAGCTGCTGGTCCTTGCATTTCTGCAGGAGATTGCAGAGCATCGCTGCAAGATTCAGTTCCAAACTGAGCTTCTGTGCAACTGAACTGTTAAAAATTATGTTACAGAGGCATTTTAAGGCTTCTACTATCACAGGGAATTCAGATACTCTCTCCAGAGGATCTTCCACAGTGTCCAGCTTTGCTAGCTTCATAAGGATCTGCATGTTCCTCTTTGTGGTTACAGGCACTAAAACCTTCTTGTCCCTGGAGAGAATCCGGAGGGCCTCCAGGCAGGCAACTTGACATGAAGTTTTTGTATCTCTTTCAAGGATGCTTAGAATTCCCTCACACAGTTTCTAGGCAAACACAACAAAGAAAAAGGAAACAGTTTCAGTGTCAAAATATTGGTGGCAAGAATAAGACATTACTTTGCTAAGCTTCCATATAACTTTTGAGTTTTTATCTGACTTGAGAAACTAGGTATTCCACATTAGCTCTTCAAAATATGAACTGTTACGAAAGGCTTCCAAAAGAGAACACCAAAAGCAGTCTTCCTCATGGACACAATCCAAATCCATCAACATCTGCAAAAGCATTAAGCCAAAATGGCCGCTGTTAACCCACGACTGCCAGTTACAGTATCAGGACTAAAAACTCCAGAAGAGTAACAAAGCTAGAGAGAAGTCAAAGGTTTTAAGAATATGTTGAAGTACAAGAGTCAAACCTACAATATCTGCAAAATTTTAAGTTAAGGTTGTTTCAGTCAAGGAGAAAAAGAAACCAAAATAACTGCTACTTAACATACAAGGATTAGTACTCCTTGTTTGGTAACAGCTATAATTTGTGTGGTCACTTTAACCTAATCTACAGACTTCTCCCATTTTAAGTAAAACGCTTAGAAATATCACCTCTGACACACTAACATAATGCAGTTTTACTTGAAGACAGACTGTAGCAGTTTTACCAAACCAACAAAACTGCTGCTTTATCAACTCAGATTGTTCTTATGTCAGAATAGTTCATGGATTCTTTATACCAACAGGACTGCAGTGGTAAACATTAATCATATACATGCAGCTTGAAGAAACACAACACTCCAATAATCTGCAGGCCAGAACTGTCACATCTGAATTACGGAAGTATTACCTTTTACAAGACAGAAATGGACAATCAATCAACCAAAGAGAAGAAAAGACAGGCCAGAAGAGATTGCTTGATGTGGGAGGACTCCAACAGGTTTTTATGCCGTAAGCTCAAGACAACACTACCACTCATGGGTAGTAGAGTCAGAAGTACAGCCACAAAGAAGTTCCCAGTACAATACAAACTGCACTGCAACCCCTAGGACACAGTTCCTCCGTGCTTCTCACCTCGCCAGCTTGGTGTCTTGACCGTCAACATGAATAAATTACTAAAGGAGCCAGAGCAACTGAGTGGAATAGCCCTAGTGCAGAGGAGTGCTTAGGACCCAAAATTCATATTGTGATCTCAGGCAGTCTGTGTCAAGAAAGTGATTACAAAAAGCATAGGAATACTAGTAAAGTATAAAATAGTTCTTGGGGAATGGTCTCTGGAATTCCACTTTTCATCATCACCACCACAATGAAAAGGTGGGCAGCGCAGAAGCCCATGACCCTGACCCAAAGTTCAAAACAAAGGTTCCATTTGGGACATCTAAGCCAATTTTATTACTGTGATGATTTACAATTAAAGCCAAAATCAATAAAAAACCAACAAAACCAACAACAAACATTAAGTCTAAAGCACATCTAGGACAGACACTCCAGAAGAATAAGGGAGACAACAACGCAAGACTTCAACTTGTTTTCTTTTAACTTCAACAATGTTAAAAGAAAATCTGTAAACAAGGTCAAACAGTAGGAACTCACAATATGACTTCTAGTATGCTTGTCTTGGGGTTAAGCCCACACAAAAGCACCACCCAGACAACCAAGATCTTGACTTCATCTCCACAGCCCTGACTAGACTAATCCAGTAAGGGTCTGAAAACAAGGAATGACCTCCACCTCTTATCACACAGACAACATGAGAAATCTTTACCAGAATATTTGAGACACTATAACACTATAAACACCACATTTGACCACCTGTACAGGCATATAGGTACTTACTGTGGCTGGAAAAAAATACTCAAGCACAGAGTTCTCAGATTTCTTCAACATTAGCCTAATGCTGCTCACACAGATCTGCACAACTCCCTGACTTAAACATGGCATGCTAGACCCACACTAAATGTTTCTGAAGGTGGCATCTTTAAAGTGTTTCTAAAAATGCCTAGGAAACAAAAAATGACCAGTCTAGATCCACAGTCAAATTACCCAGTCACAGCTTGACTTCTTACAAGAGTTCACCTTCTATTGCTATGAGAGTTTTCCATACAATAAACTCTGCTCTGCAAGCTGAAGTGTGGAGTCTGTTTGGTTTTGAGGAATAACACAGAACTGAATGGATAGTCCACAAAACCTAAAAAAAAAAAGCCAGTTTATTCTGTGTTTAAGCACTTTTCAATTAGACTTAGCAGTTATTGTCTTGTCACCTTGTTGGTATGAGCTCCTACAAAGTGGTCTGTAACAATTTATCCAAATTCTGAATACTCATTTGATTACAAAGAGATCAAGTCTTTCAAATTCTGACTGATTTTTTAATTCTTTTTTCCTTAAGTTTTACCTGCCTGGTGCTATGGAAGTGTCACTGCAAAATGTCAAAAGCACTGCAGGAGGGATCCCAAAGGGCACCAACCTCCCACTGACTTGCTATGAGAGGTGGAAGTCTAAGCTTCCCTCCATACAGTAAAAGACATGCAATTTAATTAAAATATATAAAATCATCTCTTGGCTTCAAATCTTAGTGAAATGCAGCACCAGAAAAGTCTTAATTCTGAATAGTTGTGCTAAAGATAGATATTAAATAGAACTTTTTTTTTTTTTTTTTTTTGAGAGTTAGCAACCTCCTTACAACTTAACTGCTGACAAAGTTCTCCAGAGTTAGACCCAGTGAGCCATCAAGAGTGATTTTATAGGAATCAGCAATCAGTTGGGATACCTGTGACAGTGAACCACTGCTGGATGATCCCAAGTGCCATCAGCAGCTCAGGAAAAGCTACAGTATCTGCTATAATTGCAGAGCTATCCATGGAAAGTTTTGAACATTCACCCTATTAGGAAATCGCCTTGGAGACAACTGAAACCAAATGCCATACAGCACATTTTCACATTTTCTGTTTTGGCCTTGATGGTACAAGGGAAACAATGAACAGAGAGAAGAGAAACAGGAAGATATGTGACCACAAAAACATAATTATGCTTTTCATTTTCTTTAGGTGGTGCTCTTTCTACCACGCTGTAGGCCATTAGCATGGCATAAACTAAGGGGCATGGATTTCATTTATTTGGTTGGAAATGAAAGCAAGTGAAAATTCAGACAGGAAGGTACCTCCCCCTTCCACAATATATATGAAGATTGTTTCAGTTTCAGGGGCTTTATTGCTACCCTTTAAGTCAGTGCAAGATTTTAACATTTCTTTGTTTGGGGTTCTATCTGTTGAACATCCAGATAACATTTTGACTTTCATCAACCATGCTACAGCAAGAAGTGTTTTGCATATATTTTTTCACAGACTCAAGGCAGCTTCTAGTCTTAACTTCTGTTACTGTAAAATCCATTCATTTCTCTGAAATTCAAGCTTTCTCAGCTTTTGTGCTAATAGTAAGATTAACACAGAACAATACACACCATTTCTTTTATACATGCTGTAGTGTTAAATCTTGTGTTAAAACAGGCCGCAAAAACCCATCTGTCATCTTGATTTGACAAATAAACTATTAACCCATTTTGGTCCTTTATCCTGACAGTAAAAAGTCTTGATGCTAAGAAGCAACACAGCCTGGTAGAAAAAGGGCTCTCCTGAGACACTGGAGACCTGTGTTTTCTCCCTTGCTCAGCCACAGACCTGTTGTGTGGCTTTGGGCCAAATGGTACAATTTCTTTATTTCCATTATCTTCCACCATCTTTGTTCACAGGCTGATTACTTTGTGGGGAGGGGAGGGCATGGGAAGGAAAGGGGAGCACAACACTTTAGCTTCTGTGTTTAAGTTTCTGTGAGGTTTCAGAGCTAAGTATCCAAGGCAGTCAGATAGCAAGCCCAAGAATATTTGAAATGTGAGTTAAAACTTTCATTTCTCTGGAAGTCAAGACAACATTTATGTAACATGTAACATCAAATGTGCTGAAAAACAGGACAATTAGATAACCTCCCCTGAGAAGGCCACGCCAAATTTTTGCCTAGTTTTTGTGGACAGATGTGGGTGGGGAGGGAAGGTGTATACTTGTATTCCTTGAGGATTCAGCCTGCTTCACGTGAGCCTGCACTGCCAATAGGAGGTTGGCTGCTTGGCAGGAGCCTGCCAGCTCTGACATGGCACAGCTCCAAACTGAAGGGGTGAACATGTGAGAGCATGACAGTTCTGCAGGTGAGGTGAGGAGCACCTAAGCAATCCCTGTTGTCAGGATTGGTGGATTAAACACCTGCTTCAGAGTCACAGAAAGGAGAAATCTTGTGCAGTAGCTGCACTCCCAGCAGCCCTCTTTGCTCACCTCACTGAACAGGGAGGAGAACCCTTTTATCCTCTGTAATCCCGAGGTGAAAGAAGGATGTTAAAAGGAGAGATGGGTTTCACTGGCTTGTCACAAACCTCAAGACATTTCAGTAAAAACTGAAAAATGCTGAATTGGGAATGGGCAGAACTAGAGGGAATTACAACAGCTTAATATCAACAAAGATACTTAGTACCTTTTTTCCTCTTACAGACTGGGACTCCCTTAAGGGAATTTGGTGAAGTCAGAACAATAACAACAACTAATACTAAGATACCACACAGCATGCCCACAGGAGAACCAGAGCTTAATATTTGTACAAAACACTCACTAACACATTTTAAAAGCATGCCACAAATTTACTGTGAGGAGAAAAACTGTGCCTTCGTGTGCAGGAACCTTCCCCCTGAAGCATCGCAGTGTCAAAAGCACTATCTAAGAATGAGGTTCTTCTAAGATTTAGTGCATGACAGCATCTTGCTCCATCAACATACTTCATTCCTTCCATTCTTTCAGAGTTAAAATATGGTACTGTCCACAGACTTGGAGAATCTCCCCACATCATGAATTTAATTGGTAGAGAAAGGCCCATGACACATTTTATATGATTTACCACCAGCTACTTCAACACCTTAAAACCACTCAGCAATGCAAGGGGAAAAGACTGTTTTGGTCATTTTCTTCTCACTGAATTTTAGATCTATCCTGTTCAAATTGAACCTGAAGAATAATTCAAGAAAACTGATCTCAGATTCTGAAGATTTATCTTAGAGACCCAACACAGTAAGCTGGACCTAGTACAGCAGAAATCAGATGTTATAAGTACAACAAAAGGTGAAGCTGACAAAAAGAGATGAAGAGGAAATAGCTTCATCATTTCAATATAAGTCATATTTTCACATTTGGCTGCTGCCTCCCTTTCTTCCCTTCTTCTGGCAAACTCAGTGCCTTCATCCAAATGAAACAGCCCTACTTGCTATCTCAGACAGATTTACTTTGTCTGTTATATCACAGCAAAAGGTGCTGTAGCAACTTCCAGCTGTGGAATGCTCCGGCCAATCAGGCAATCAGTGCTGACAGACATTTCCAGGGCACAAACAGTACTGTAATTTTCTTACCATTTGAAGTCTGTAAACAGCACAAATGTGTTGCTACCTCAGAAGCAGTATTTGGCCCTGACAAAGTATAAGTAATGGAGAGCAAAGCTATTAAATAAGGATAAAGTGGTCCAAAAAACCCTTTCCTTTTTATATTAGGACATGTGAGCTTGAGCTGAAGAACCTGCTGTGCCACAGAGAGGGAACCACTATGCCTGACAACTCTCTCCAAGGTGACTGCCTGGTCAAGTTAATAGATATTGCTTTTCTGGAGTGGATTTCAGAACAGGCCTAAATAATCAACTCTTTGTCTCAACCATGCTATGATGCTGTGAAGCGTTGCAGTTTTGAAGACTCAACTTTTTCCAGCAAAACGCTGTCAACAACTTCTTCACTGCTTGAGACAAACATTTTCGATTTCTAGGAGCTCATTAAGCTCCTCAGAAACAACCCCACTGCCTTAATTTCAGCTGCTGTTCCAGAACACATTTACTTTTGGTTGGCAATTTCTATACTGTTTACACACAGACACTGAAAACAGCCTTCCAGAAATTCATTTTTATTAGTATATAACAAGTTAAGAAGGATTGGCACCAACTTGATGTGCCGGTATTTGAGTGGATCTTACAGTGCAGCACAGATTGCCATCTGATTTATATCCATAACACTCACCATATATAGGCCAATGCAGACACATACATCATTAAACAAACAACCAGGACAAGTACAAGGACAGCTCACATTACAATCTTGTGTTTGTATCACCCTGTGATGTATTACAGTCCTGTGGCTATGTCCAGATAAACAAGCTTGACAGCATTACCTCTCTTCCTGCCTTCTAGAGGACACAAACTACTTTCCTCCTGGAACTCAGTATCACAAACTCACTGCTGATTCAGGTTATAGCCTAAAGCATCATGCTTTGATAGCCATATATCACTGCAGAGCAATTCACTCTGTCCAATTTACCCAGCTGCCAGTCAAGCCACAGTTTTGCCCTATCTTCTGTATTTTCAGCATGTCACTGTTGGATATGGGTTGCCCTCTCCCTAACAGTATGCAGCCTAGAAAGCTTAAAGCATAATTATACCTCCATGACAACACAATCCCACTCCTGACAAGAACCTTGCTGTAATTCTAAGGTCATGGATGAAGCTGTGAGGTGAGGCAGAGAAAAGACGAGCATTGTTGATCTTTTACCTGCACTCTTGCATAGATATAAATGACTTCCACCAAAGTCTGAGGCTTGCTGGGGTACATAACAGGAGCAAATTTCCTCCTAGGCCAGGCACAAAGCCAATATGCAGCAAGAGACTAGTAAGAAGCATGTACTGCATTCAACAGGTTATAATATAGCACCAGAAACCACTGACAAAACCATGAAGTCCTACTTTCCCTTTCAATTTAAAGCATTTTTCATTTTTACCTTAACTGAAGGATGAAAGAGAATGCTCAGTGCTTTACCGATACCAAGGCTATTGAGCATATGCAGTTGAGTAACTGTTTATAAAAAAAAAAAACCACCCTAAAAACCAAACCAAACCATTCACAGAAAAAAAAATTCCTTATACTGTATACCTTACATCCACCCCTCCAAACTCATTGTCTTTATTTGGCTTTTGCCAATTTGGCTTCTGCTCTCTTCTCCTTTCCTGTGTTCTATAGCTGGCAATCAGTTTTTCAGACTAGACATTTGCTCATCCACAATATAAAAAGGGATGGTAGGGATAGTGAGGTAAGAGAGGCAAGAACACCAAGTTGGGATCCCAGCTGCGTTCTTCCACAGATCAGAAAGGACACACAGAGCCCATGCCCACATGACTGAGTGTCAGCTTTGAGCAAAGCCATAGACAGAGCAAGGCTAAGTGGTCTTTAAGTCCTCTGTGTAATAAGGAATTGCAACTGAAGATTACAGTACACACAACTGATAGGTTTGCAAATGCAAAGGACCTACCCATTTCTACCTAATCATCCTACCCATTTCTACCAGAAAAAAAAAACCTTAATACATTAAAATATTTAGATTTTGCATAAAATCATGGAATGAAACAATGCGTGCCCAATTTCAGACAAGTTATCCTTGCAGGAACCTTGCAATTGTGATTTCAAGCTTTGAGTTTATTCCAGAAATAGCAGAAACATACAGCCTCATTCACTAATGAACATTTTCTGAATAAATATGCAAATCAGCCTCAAAGCTAATTACAGAACAGAAAGAAAGGGGTTTGTTATTACATATTATGCCCTAAAAATAACAACAGGAAAAAAAAAAAAAAATTCCATGTCCAAGCTTTAAATGCAGGGCTGTGGATGGATCCCAAGGGATGTGTCAAGCCCTGACACACCTATACAGCTCAGTACACATTTCCCATCTTTGACACCTGACATGTACCACATCTCACTGATTACAGCCACTTTCGGAATAATAGGCTTCTGCAACCCTGTCTTCCTCATAGCGTAATAGCTTTCTTCTGTACTTATCCCTTCATCTTAATCTCTAGTATTCTTTAAGCATCTCACATAGACAAGAAATACATCTGTCATATTGCTACCTGCTGAGAAGAGAGAAAATTGAAAAAGCTATTGCAAAATTTTATCTCAGTAGAAATAGAAGTGTATCATTACCCTTATTCCTCCACCTCATCTCAAATCTGTACCCAGCAAAAGCATTTATGGGCTTTTCTGTAACTACTTTCATTCAAGACTGGGGGCTTTGCTAGAAGAATTTGCTTTTCTCTTTCAGAAGAAAAGGGAAAGTGTAGCTGTCATGTCTCTTGGACTGAAGAACCAAAAATTAAAATATAACTTTATACTCACTGTTTGCACCATTTCACAATGGCAGCTAAGTTAAGAGACTGCCTTTACTCTTTTATACTTCTGCATTGAGGTATGCAGCTCAGCAGCCTATTTTACTCACCTTTCTTTTGTCTTCATCTGCAGGGTCAAATCTGAAAGTGGCCCGATTCTGTAAGTAAAGACAAGAGTTTGTGTTTGTTACATGCACAGCAGCTGCTGAGGATGCCATACTTGCAAAACTATTAAAAACTTCAGGAGTCTGGTTAAACCCAGCCTCAGATAATGAGGCTACAACCATGTCATCCTTTCCCCATCCTCCCTAACAGCAAGAGCTTCAGAAAGTGACTCCAATGAAGAGTTTCACAATTACTACTGGTGCAGAGCAAGCTTTTATCTGTGGGATGTGAGTCAGCCACCTCACACATGGCACCTGACAGGGTGAAAAATGAGAGACTGCCTTGTGTTTTACACATACCTCATTACCCAGATTCCTCCCCAAGCAGACCTTGCTTACAAGCTTTTGACTGCTCTGACTGTCCCAAACCAGAACCACCACAGCATCAGCTTGCCCAGAAAACAAGCAGTACAAATCAGCTAAGCCTTGCTACAAGAACTACCAGTTTTCTGTGTGCTGGCAATTTCCAAAACACCTTACCAAGGTATTTGTTTCTCTCGTACAATTACAACATAGACAAGGTCTAACAACAAGTACTTATTTCTTAGCAAACACTTGAAATAGCAAGTGGGTCTAGTTCTATGTTAGTATCCTGAAGAATGCTATTACTGAAATACTACTTACATCGCAAAAGTTATTATGACAGTCAAAGAAAACAGCACTAACATCAGACAGTTCTCTTAACATTTTACAACTTCCAATCTAAATGATCGAGCACGACGAACAGCTTCCAAACAAATTCTCAATTTCTACTTCTAATACGCAACTTGCTACATCATGCAAGTGACTGAAAAACAAAAGTGACTTTCCATAGCACATTCATGGGCCTCTTACCTCTCATGTCCCAAGCTCACAATTACACAGAAAGGCCTTGGACACCTACCCAACCCAACCACCAAAGGTTACCAGCATCAGTTAGAGCCTTGAGCGTGGTAGGAAAGTCATTCCCTCCCTTCAACAGCAGGCAAATAATTCCCTTCCTCTCTCTTACAGGGCTCCCAATTGAACCACAGGAGTTCAGCAACATGCCAATCAAAAGCAGGTGAGCATTTACTGATGAGCAATTAACCAAGAGATCACAACCTTTATGTTTGCACATGTACATTTATGCAAATTTACAAAAGCAATGTAGTGAGAGCAAGAAGTCTAAGCACTAGGGGAACAGAGATTTGGAATAATCTCTGCAAATGCTACAGCACAGAGAAGCACCAATAGACCTATTAAATTCTCTCATTACAGTTATTCTACAGCCACCTTCACATTGGAACTACACTTGGTCCACCCTTTATTTTCAATTAAAGCAGATTTAATTTGTTATTTGGAAAAAAAACTAAGGACACCTAAAACTCTGGAACCTGGAGTACTCTGCTCAGCCTTTGCTGGCCCATAGACAAAGTGTCAGTATCAAAGTGTACAGAAGAGAGATGCAGGAAATATGATTAAAAAGTTCTAACAAGAAACACAGTGAGAGCAAATGTCATAATGAGACAGTATTAGAAGTTTGCTGTCCCATTTCAAAAGAAGTATTTAGCTACACATTTTACTCCAAGACTTCATTCAAGTACTTGAAATGTCAGAATAGAAGCTGCCTGAGCTCTCACTGTGTCCTTGAGAATTCAACTCAAGCCTAAATAATTCATCTGGAAAGCTGCTGAGAAGGCATAAAACCCAGTACAGCAAAAGTAAGAAATTATGCTTGTGCATGCTTTTTGACTGAACACATTTAACACAGGGTCATTTCGGAGAGTAAGGACGGAGATAAAAGGTCCCCTCAATCAGAGTCCTTCCTCTGTACCTCAGAGGCCAGCAAGTTAAAACAGATGTGTCTCATGAACCCCTGATCTACCAAGCCTTCAAGGAAAGTGCACTGCAGCTGCATCAATCTTTATCTTGGAACTTCACATGCACAAAGGCAGCCTATGTCAAGACTGTTGCTCAAGGTTCCTCTACAAGCTCAAGTTTGAGTGAAGAAATCAATTACTGCCATTGTTAGATGTAAAATTTATCGCACTTAAGACGGCAAATTTCAGGACACTTCTTGGAGACCGACAAATACCTACACACCAATCCACATTCATCTGGCTTCTGCCCCAATCACAACGCTATGAAACTAATAATCTGAGTGTTCATTCCTGTAACAGATTCCTAAATTTCAGTCAATAGTTCAACATGATCATGTTTAAATTACATCCAAAGCAAAACTCTGAGGCAGTACCAGCTTTAGACACTTGTGTACCAGTCACACAAGCATCTATACAAAGGGCAGACACCTGATGGGTTGAGATGTAATCTTTCAAAGACTGTACTGCTCTACTAAAATCTAGGTGGATAAAACATATAAAAATCCACTCAACATCAATTTTCACTTCCCTACATTAGCAGGAAACCCCTCCCTTCTTGACTGAGCATACACATACTAGGCTGCAACAACAGACCCTTACTACTTTTTCACACCTGCCAGCATTAAAAACTCAACCTGCTCTAAGCTGTCTTCCCTTTTTGCTTTGCTTGGCCAGAAACACGGAAAAATGAAGTGAGGTTTGTCAGCCCACACACAGCTCTGGCCCTGCACGCTGACACGGTCACTGTGCAGGCGATGGAAAGACTTGTCTACTCCCGGTGACAAAGGGCAGGACCTCAGGCAGGTGGGCAGGTACCCCAGGGAGTTCAGTGTTCTTCTGGCCAGCCCCTGCGCAGTGCTACACGTAGGTTAAAAGACTTGTAAGGCAGATACACGCTGGCAAACAGCTCCTTTTACAGCCCGACCGCCGATAACCCACACTACCCACTGAACGCAAGACCGAAGGTGGCGGGGGCCGAGCCTGGCACTGGGATTTGTGCTCCCCTGGAAGTCTGCTTTCCTCTCGGCACTGCCCCGGCGGTGCCGCGGTGCCCTGCACGGCCTGCGGGTGGGGAGCGCTCGGGAACGGCCGGGAGCCTGCGCCGGGCAGGGGCCGGGGCCGGGGCGGCGCCGGGCAGGGGCACGGCGGTGAAGCGCTGAGCGCTAGGCAC
>VZTJ01002435.1:3147921-3165786 GCA_013397795.1 Orthonyx spaldingii
GCCGGCCACTGCAGA
Organism: Orthonyx spaldingii; assembly: GCA_013397795.1. Classification (NCBI taxonomy): domain Eukaryota; kingdom Metazoa; phylum Chordata; class Aves; order Passeriformes; family Orthonychidae; genus Orthonyx; species Orthonyx spaldingii. Next base: position 3,147,937 of record VZTJ01002435.1, read on the forward strand.
GGACTCCATCTCCCAGCATGCCGAGCGGTGCGGCGCTGCGGGATGCGCGGATCTTCGTTGCCGCGGGGCAGGATGGGTGTTGCAGTCCGTGCCCACAGCGCCGAGGGCGCCCGCCGGGAGGAGCGGCGGCAGCGCGCTGCCCGGCGCATCCCTCGCTCCTCCTCAGGCTGGTCCGATGGTGTGCTCTCTGCGACCCGCTCTGTGCACACCGTGTCCGTCACAGGGCTGCCAAAGCTACGGCTGGTCGCTTTTTCTTAAGCTTTTAGGTCATTAGGCTCCCACCGCAGGGGAAGTCTGCGTGTGTTCCCAGCAAAAACAATCCCCTTTTTCTCAAGTCTAACCCACCAGAGCGGTGGTGGTAGACGAAGGTTCTCCCTGTTTTGTTCAGGTGGCAGGAGGGGAAGGTGGGCTGCACCGGCAAAGCCGAGCAGAGGTGAACCATGTCTCTATACAGGTTTGCAAGACTGTGGGTTTAAACCACACTGAGCAGATATACAGTATTTCCATGCTCAGGGTGCCCAATAATCGAAATTCACTGTCCAGATAGCAGAAAACGATATATTGAAGTTAACCAAAAAAAACATGTTCAGACAGAGCTGCGGCCGGTCTCTCCATGAAATATTTATTCCTTCAATTCAGGAGGTACTTCATGAAAGAGAAACCTTTCGTCTCACAAATGACCGGCTCCATAGTAGAAAATGCCAGGGATTTCGTACCTGCAGAAGGACAGGGCGCTGAAGTGGTCAGATGTGACGGTGCGTGTCTGCAGGGTTTAAGGTGCAGACCCAAATCAGAACCTGAATTTCCTCCTTAGGAGTTTCCTGCCACAAGAACTGAGATATAAATCCAGAACGGCACAGTCACTGGACTGCGAGCAGTAAAACAAAATCCAGCCATCCAGTGTGCAGCCATTTCTTCTGAGTCAGATCCATGTGCAAACTGATGCAGCTTTGGAGAGAAACCCAATGAAAAGAGTCTTTTGCTTGTCAGATTTACAACTGTATAATAAAATATAAGCCTGCCCAGTTTTACTTTACATCACAACAAAACACTAATTTTATTTGCACATAGTCAGTTTGGTTTTTTTTAATTACAAAACCCAAAAAGTAAAGATTAGGAAACTGTTACTGCCCTTTAAAGGCACACTGTTATTCATCATCAGTGCGTTTTAGTTTCCACTTTATGTAGCATATGAAGGATTAGTATTTCAATGAAAGGGAGGGACAGAATAAATTGCATCCTCTACCAAAGAACTGCCAGACCTTTTCAGATGGGTGCATACCATGAGTCCTTCCCATGTTAGTCAGCTTTATCTAAACCTTCCAAAGCAATGTCTGCCCCTGAATTTCATGGGTTTCAGGGTCAGTCACAACAGAATTGTGGGGCTGGGGAGGTCAGAGGCCATTTTTGTCAAAGGGTAGTGACCTTAGCAGCAAGAGGCAGCCTGACAAAAACAGGATTCATGCTACTGAATGGAGTTCTCACTGCTCTTCCCCCGCTGAGTCTTTTTTCTACCTGGTAATGAAAAATCTTGAAGAATTGTAATGGATTTTTATACGCATACATACAGATATATATTCGTGTGTGTGTAGATCTATTTAATAATATTAAATGTGTTATGTCAGTTATGCTGCAATATATAATATTAGTTCCTATTCTGCTGTATATGTTACATATCTATCACTTGTTATATGTTTTAGCCCATGAAAAAGATCACGTTTTTATAAAAATGTGTATTTATTGTTAGGAAAAAAAGAGAATATAAGCAAGAAATTAAAAACAAAGAGAAAAAAAAGAGGAAAGAGAAAGAAGAAAATAGGAAAAGAATAACAGAAGATAAACTGAAATTGAATATTTCAGAATGTGGTATAAAAGTTTCTTGAGAAACACTTGTGTAGTCACATATTTACTTTATATACACATAAATGCATGGCTAGGCAAGAAACCCCAACTTTTGGTTTCCATAGTCAAGGGAATGGATTAATTAACAGGCTGCAGATTCTGACTCAGGAAGTTTGGCAATTTGTAGGTGCAGGTGGTGATGGTGGACTCTGTTTTACCAATCTATATACTGCCCCCCATGAATGTCTAGTTTAAATTTCAAAGCCCTCATCAGGAAGCAGTTCAAAGGTAGTTGGAAGTGCACATTCAGACTCCTGAGGCATCAACAGAAGTTTCTAAATTAATTTTTAAAAAAGAAAAAAAAAGAAAGACTGTGGAGGTTTTTTATATGCAAAAGGCTTTCCGAGCCCTGTCTGACTGATGATGTTCTTGACTCTTTTTTATGAGCAGCTTTGTGGTGCTGCTGTTGGTCAGAATTTCCTTTCCCAGAATGTTGCAGTTCTCCACTCAGAAAGGTTTTATTATTTCTGGGTCTTACATTGTGTCCAATATCCCTCCTCCTTCCTGAACAGTCTGCCTGAGCTCTTGAAATCAAGGTAACGGAGTTGTCCCCAAAGGTGTTGAAGGATATGGAACATCTGTATACTAAAATAGTCTCATTTTCTCCTCTCAGTCAACAGGGATTAGGCTTCTTTTGGTTTAACAATTTGCTATACAAAAAAGAGAAAGTGCTTCTGGCTTCGAGTGGTGCTTGGGCTCACCTCCATCCTGATCCTGCCAAAGACCCAGCCTTGAGTTCCTGGTCAGTTCTACCCACAGACATCTCACCAATGCATCTGGTCCTTGGAGGGACCATGGCAGATCAGGATCACCAGCCCATCAGGAGATGCATCACCCATTTGCCGCGAAGTGTACTCATTCTCGAGTCCTTCATTGGATAAAAACATACATGATGACATCTAAGATTTTTTGAAGGTCTGCAGACCTTGTAGAATTTTTTGTATTTAAGTAAATTTAAATGGCATCTATTTAATTTCAAGAACTTTATTTGGGTGTGAAAATCCCTCATATATCTTGCACAACTGTACAAATAACACTTATGTCCATTTTAGGCATAAACATGGTTATCGTTCCACTGGGTGCTATCAAAGATTTTATTTACAAAACAATTACTAAAATGCCTGTTGTCATATTTCCATTTATTTATTTCTTACCCATAGGGTAATAGGTCCACCATAATTGCTTGGTGCGTTTTATAATACAGAAGAAAAAGCTATGTTAATAAAAACTAACAAAAACTCACAAATAGCTACAAATCTGACAGAAAATGTCTAAGAAAAATTCTCCCCAAAATACAATACATTTTTCCACACATACACAGTACAGAATAACTTCAAAGGCACAGCTTTGAATTTTGCTCTTGTAGACGTATAGAGAATTATCACCACGTGAAGGAATTGAGAGAACAGTTTCATACCTGTCAATAGATAATTAAGCGAATAATCATGTTTGCATTGTCATTTTCTTTATATAATTGCTTCATAGCATCATATTTAACATATGTGGCTCTGAATCCAAAATCTTCCCAGTCCCCAAGTCCCTTCTTACCTTGTCATTACTGACCAGAGAAGTTAGATTTTTCCAGATTGTGCAAACTCAACACAAATACATATATAATAAGAACAATAGTCAACTTAAGGCAGTGTATAGTTCAATGCTACATGTCTTTTCTTCTCTTTTGTAAAGATCAAACTTACTGGATCAACAGAAAGGTGCATCAATATACAAAGTTAGGTGTAAACTGAAACCTACAGCAACACGTGTCTTTTTAAGGAACCAGACAGAGGAATTGATATGAATAAGTGATGACTTGGCAGAATGGTCTTTAAGGAATGCATTAAGAGCTTAAAAGAAGAACAGATGAGGGAGTTTTGCTGAGGGTGAATTTCCTGTCTTTAATTCCTGTCTTAATGTCTAAATTATAAATAGGTCCCGTTCCAGTACTTTTTTTTTTTAAGACTCATTAACGTTTGTCAATAAGAGAGGGGGCAAAAATGGCTCACTCAAACTGAGAGCACACGGGGTTGGCCCAGAATTAAAAAAGGCACAGATCGGCCCAAAAAGTGGTCTAGAACAGCACAAAAGTATTTTTCAGCTACAGGAACATTCAGTCATAGTGGTCTGCAATCTGCCCACATTAGGAACTACATTTATCTGCCCAGGATCTTTTCCACTTTCACCTCTCTTGAAGAACATCCACGGAAAGTCCCACACGGCGTGAAGTTTTTATAACTCTTGGCAGTGTGTGGGCTTGGCTGATAGCAGTCACCTTCATTTAGCCCAGCCTGTGGTGGCTTCCCCATTGATGTAGGCAAAGCCAGGAAAGTGTTGCATGTGCTCATACTCCGAATTCCTGCGTGTTGTCAAGGGGGTGTACATGTCACTGGAATTCCCGTATCTTGTGGAGTGCATGGATGAGCTGGTGTAGCAGGAGTTGGCAGCTGGGACCTCTGGCCAGCGAGGAGTCACTGGTGTGGGATGCAGCCTGGGAGTGCTGCTCATCAAACAGGGCTCCATTCTTGATGTTGGGCCATTGAAAGGGTACTACAATTAAAAAATAAAAATAAAAAAGTCAAAGAATCATCTATCACACATTTCATTTTAAAGTAAGGCTGGTGGTGTCACAGTTCTCTGTTTAACAAAGCCAAAATAATTTGAATTAGCAGCTATCCAACAACCAGGTATCATGCTGAAGGTGGAATATCAGATAACCAGTGTCTGCTGTAAACCAAAGTTTCAGGGAAAGTCTTGCAAAACAATCACTGATTTTAAATACTGAAATAATTTATCAAAGTGCTAGCTAATGGCACATGTATCTGGGTGCATAAAAATATATTGAATTAATTTTTTTCTCCCACTTTTACTCAAAAACTTGCTAGTTACTAAAAATCGGAATATGAAATGTCCCAACTCTTCGTCACTTAAGTGAGTTCTGAGGGAAGGGAGCAAAAGAATCTTTATTTCTGGGAAGGTGCCTTCCCTTTTAACTGTTCACAAGACATCCTGACAGTTTCTGCAGAAAAACAGCATGATTTTACAGAAAAAGTTTCTGCAGAAAAAGCAGCTAATTGGAGAACTTATGAAAGGGGCAGGCAGGAGAAGAATCTCTCTATTCCCCAGCTGTTCAGAGACACTTGGAAATTGGAAATCAAAGAAGTTTGACAAATGGCTTCCACTAAGGAGAAGAGGTGCTGAGGACAGGATAGGCAGGAAAACAGGACAGCTTTTTTTTTTTGCCCTCTATAGCCACAGGCTGCCCAGCAACAGAAAGTAAATTGTGCTTATGAGTGCTTGCTTAGCATGTATGTATCTTATTGCCTGTCCTGCAGGAGCAGATCATCTGTGTGCTGTGTCTGAGGATCAGCTCTCCCTGTTTTGTCCCCCTGTCATCCATCTGCATCACAGAGAGGGTTAGGATCCCTCTTCCCCTTGGCCAGCCACGTATCTTCAGAGCTTCTGCATTTTTCATCTTCATACTTTTTCTGCAAAAAGCGTCACATTTAAAAAAATTTTGATCTCTTGCGTTGTTTGACACTGTGATATTTCTTTAACCAGAAAGCTGCCACCAAAGTAGGACCACCACTTCTTCTGATGCTTACAAACCGTGCAAGCTGCATGCCAAAGCTTTCTATGGCTATAAAACCCCTTCCCCGTATTTTGGAGGCCTATGGAGAGAAAAGCTGGAGTAGCTGTTCCTAGGAGGGAGATAGCAGTGATTCCCCAAGGGTCTCATTACGTCACTCCACTGCTGGACAGGCCCGGGGTTAATGAGTTGCATAAGCAAATGTTACATAAGGCCAAGGCAATTACAGCAGTGTCTCCAGGAGGAGTTTGTGCTGTTTCCCTTCAGACCACAGCCAGGAAGGCAGCCCAGCCTTGGCAAACATACTTGAACAGTTCACAAGCCTCAGGCAGCTCAGAGCCACACGCTGGCCACTCCTAATTAGAGAGGAGGAAAAGAAGACTCTTTTTGACCAACATACCGCAATTTAGTGATTTAGCATATTCCTGCATGTCCTGGGGGGACAGGCCAGCAGGCAGATGAGAGGGAAAACATCAGAGGTGTTATCTAGCCTGTACTTCCCATCACCACAAGGCTGGATCTACCTGTGCCATCATAGCTGCTGAAACAGGGTGTTACATGGCAGCACCACTCTGGAACAACAACACTTGAGCACTGGTACTGCTAATCCAGCTGCCAGAATAAGCTGTACTGGCAACACTGAAAACAGGTCTATACAACACCATCTAAACTTCAATCTCCACCCCAGAGAAAGGCTTTTCAGTAGGAAAGTTCATTAGACCTTACAAACTGAGTGTAAAAAGCCTTATATTGCTTTGAAGGAGAATCAAGTTTTCAGACTCATTGGCCTTCCAGAAGCTTTCACTAAACATGAGAACTTCCAGTGACCACCAACAACGAAGCTCAAGCTTTGAAGCAATATGTGGCCCAAGCTAAAAACTTTCTTCTTTGTCTTCAGTAGTGTTTTACTTGATACCAGTTACTGTGGTCTTTGTTGCTACTACCCATTGATCTATACTTGAGGTCACTGTAGATTCTTGTATTAAGGAATATACTTACAACAGGGTTAACCTAGGCTTCTGCCATAATACACCAGTGATTATCTCTTGTCTTCTTCCCAGTGAGATAATTGATCTGTTCTGTTGTTAACCATAACAGAAGCCTTTGTCATCCTGACTCAGTGCAATTTTCCTTTGAGGTTTTGAAACCAAGGTTGTGACTTGTAACAGGGGAATTACTTGCTTTCATATCCGTTACAAATGCCAAGAGAAATCCCTGTCTTTAGCCAGGATAATCTGCTATTCGAAAATATTCAAATTTCAGCAAAAATGCTCACCTATGAGCAAGAAGAAGAAAATGAACTCTGGGAATATTGTGGTGGGTCTCCTTGTTGTACACAGCATTATGTGGGGAAGCCACATTATGTCTTTTTGGTCATTTGGAACTACAAAACCTGTGCCACTGGGCGCATGAAATCTTGGCTCCCACAATGAACTTCGGGATGCACTGAAAAAGAAAGATATTCCCCCTCCAACGTGGAGCCCAGAGGCCATGCTTAGGCTTATTAAGAAGGCAGGAGAATGGCTGTGCATGAGGGGACAGGATACAGTGTGCTGCTTTTCCTTTTCATCAAGCACACCCCATGCAGCTGTGTTTATGAATGTGTCATCAATGTAAAAAGCATAATTGCTTGAAAATAACATGGACTCTAAATATCCAGTATTTTACAATAAATTCTGTTATGACTGAATGCAAGATGGAAAGTTTTGTAATGGTAGGTCAGCTAATCGCAAATGACTCAGTGGCTTCTTTTTCCCTACAGTGAAGAGACTATTGAAAGACAATATTTTTAAAGTACTCACTGGCCCCTGCCTGACTATTAACTCACCCAATGAAGCATCTATTCAGCCTTGTTGGAGTGCCCAAAGTGGAGCCATCTGGGCGGATGCCTGCCCATGCTGCCTGAATCACCTTTCACACTCCACATCCGGTTTAATGAAGAGTGCTTAAGCTGAACTCAAAACACTGGGGCCTAGTGATCTTTGCCAGATATAAAAGCGACATTTGTTGGAGGACTCTTGACAGGAAATTACCATTTTCTGGGTTGACTCACACTTGTTACTACTGCTGCCATTAGACCTAGACAAGAAGCCCTTTAAGCCTGTGAGACTTTGAGCAGATTATTGTTAAGGCCTTGCCCAAAAAAGTAAAATTAATTCAATTTCTTTTAGTATTATTTTAGAAAATACAAGGTTAAATATGTCTTCCCAAGAAGTGAAGGCTGAGTTTCTGCAGTGAAAGGATGGAGAACAATCTCTTTATCCTTATTCTCAACTCACCAGCCAATTATACATGGAAGTGAAAGGTTTCAATGTCTAAACAGCAAAATATTTTCCTTATGAATGTGGCTCTGGCTTTACATTGTATTAGCTCCCACTTTTGCTGAATGCTGTAAATTAATGTTGCATGTTAGCCACTACTTTAGGACTTGCAAATAACACATACCAGAAACTACTGAATTGGGAAGAGCTGGCTATAAATTAACTTCATAAAAATATGCTTAAATCTTATAAAATTACATAATCGAAACTATTGATTAATTGCATCTTTATAACCCTTAATCCGACCTTTTTCTTCACAAATTGAACTTTATTGAATCTGTTAATTAGGCTGAGTGAAACTGTGAAGTCCATCTAAGTGATTTTGGTACTTTTGGGAGTGGCATTTGGAGCCTTAGGAAAATGCTTATTTGTAATTATCTCAAAAGAAGTTAAGACATCTGTTTCCTGTTGCATTCAATACATAATTACTTCAATTACATGCTAACAGTCTCGAGGCCGTTATGAAGCCATACAGTTGGGAACAATGACTCTTGCTGCATGGGTGGGATTTGGGCAGTATTTTTGTCTTTCTGTCATTACCAGCTGTTTGATGACAGAGTGGTTATTGGGGAGGGTGTATTATTCTTACTGCATTGGTATAGTCATGAGTTTATAATGTGTATGTGCTGGAGGGTTAAGAACTTTTCCTCTTCTTTTTTTTCCTGAAGAAGATGGGCCAGAATAACATAAATGGACACTAAAGCATGGGCTCTGTCTGACAGAGGATTTTCTTGGCTCCCCCACTGTCACAAAAGCAGTTACTACTGTCTTCCAGTACTGCTTCCAGTAAATCCTGCTACAGAGGTGTATGAAGGGTTTCTAGAATTGTGGCATGCAATATTTCACAGAAAAACTGTGTAGTGCTGCATGCTGCACCCCTGAGAAGTTATGTGAGACCAGCGCAGTCCCCAGAGCATTTAGGAGAGTCAGAGTACAAACACTGCTTAAATTTCCTTTATGGCCCAGATACTGTGCTCTGGGCCTCTGAGAGGTGCCTCTCCACTGCATAACAGCAGACTGTACTACTGCAGCATTTTCCAGAGTGATTTGTTCTGTGCAGGCCATGGAAGTAAACTATGATCTTCATAAATGCAGCTTAAAGGCAGCAAAAATAAATAAATAAATAGATTCATTCTTCTCTTTAAGGTAGGAGTTGCATAGTACAAGAAGAGAAACGTTGCTGTGCTACTTCTATGGCTGTTTCCTGAGATCGACCGTTTGGAGATGGTTGTTCCATTCTGGAAGTGGCAAAGGAGAAAATGTAAAATGAGGCTGTGTTTAGTGTGGCATCTAGGAGTAATTCCCAGATCTGGGTGGCTGAAATGGCAGCTTCTTGACTGAGTCCCTCCTACCTATTCTGAGATCAGGTTTACACAGAAAGGCTGGAGGGGAGCTCCAGCTCCAGCAGGTTCCCTGCTCAGCACAGCTGAGAGAGCAGGACATTCACACCCTCCCAGACCACGCCTGCCCTGCAGTCCTTGGATAACTCCTGTGCATGGAGCACCTGTCACAACACAAAGTAAAGAGATGATAACTCTTAACTCTAGAAGAGAGATGACAGGAAGGAGGTGAGGAAAGAACGATGCAAATCTATAATGTTTTGAATGGTGAGAGTAGATAAACAGGGAATGAATATTCCCTATTTCTCATTACCCAAAAAACCCTGGAGCACCCAATGCAATTGTGAGATAACAGACTTAAGAGGAGTATGTGTGCTTCATGCAACCCCTGGCAAAGTCTATATGTACAGAAAAGCTCAAAGACATGGCAATGAAGAGTGGTTTGCTACAAAAGACTCATTCCAGCTGCTGCTTCCCACTCAGGATATCCCTAGGTCAGCTCTTGCCAAAGACAGCATAGCTATGCCTGTGAAAGGACCACCTCCTACTTACCCTGCTTCTGAGACTTTTCCTCAACACATTTGTTTCTGGTCCTTGCTAGAGATAAGATCTGGATAAATGAACCTACAGTGTGATTCACTACAGCTACACATTAGGGTACTTACACTTAATGATGTGCATCTTTATATGTCACCAGATATGTTAAAATGCATACTGCTGCAGATTTCTCTAATTATTACTCTTATTAAAAGTGTTAGGCTTGAAATTTACAAAGAAAAATTACTGCAGCTTGAATTAGTTTGTGTTTAAGGTGAATATTCAATTCAACTATATGAACTGAAATAGTGTTGGACAGCCGGAAAGAGGATTAAGACCTGTCCAGCCAGGGTGAACCTGGCAGATAAAAGCTGTGCTTAGAAGTCACTCAAGTCTACATTGTGGAGGTGGATTAAGTGTGATTTTGTGAAGGGGTTGCCTCTGAAGGAGGCAACTCTGCTAAACTCAACATAGGTTGATAAGACCTCTCAGAGGCTTTTAGACAGAGCTGTTGTCTATTTTGTACCCTGGCATCTGGTACCTAAAACTGCAGAGGCAGAGAACTGATGAAATAGAGTGTCAGTATAGACATGTTTATATACACACACACCAAACAATCCCCTTTTATGTGATGATGAGTAGCATCAGAGTATTGTATACACTCCTGCACTATGGCTTAGAGAATTAGGTAGTAACAGATCAATCTGTAGATCATTTTTTGTTTGTCTGCCAGGCTCCTGGCCAGTAAGCCAAGTCAAGAAATGAGCAATCAGGCCTGGAATGACAAGTAAGGAACTGTTCTGAGAATTATTCACAGATGGTGAGGGAAGAAGGAAAAATTGGGATTAAGACCAAGGTTTGACCAGACTGTTCCTGTCATCAAAAAGAGTCTTAGCCATCAGTGGGAATTAGTCTATAATGCCAGATCCCCACCTGCACTTTTTGAGAGCTGTAAAGTAATAGTTAATAGTAAATAGTAAAATATCTACATCTGTGTGACTTCTGCCCCAGCATGGCCTCACTCTAAGCCAATGACAAAATCAAAACCCTCAAAGTAGCTGATAAAACCTGAAGTGTGTCACTCTCTTCCACAGAAAGAGGTTGTACATGACGTTCTTCAAGACCAAAACAGTTATTCATAACTACAGCTTAAACCCCACCTCACGTCACCTGTTTTGGCTCAGACCCTTGCCTGGGACAAGGGCTCTCCCTGAATCCATGTTTGTAGAGGAGAATCTACCACACACACAGAGCTTTTTTTTCTTAGGAGTTAATCCCTAGACACTATCCTAAAGAGCATGGTAGAATCGTTGCTAAAGTTGAGCCAAAGTTCTATATTTGGCCAGAATGTAGATTAGAACAAAGAGTTCTTTTGAAAGTTATAGTCAATGCCTCCTTTTCTCAGCTGATTCTACTCCCACAGCTCGACACATTGCAGCTCCTTTGGTTTCAGTATAGTGGCAGCTGTTGATATATTCATTGTAAATTTGGCTTCCTGTATTTTTATTTTGCAACATCATGAGTCCTATTTCAATTCCTTGCAACACGTTGCCCTCACAAAGATCAGTTCCCTAACAAAAAGAACAGTTCCCTAACATCTTATTAGGGACATCTTATGAACTCTTTTTTTTTGTTAAAAGTAGCTAAGAAAGGGCTTATTATAAGCACAGGCACTTTACAGAAGCTAACATGGCTTTAAAAACACTGTCAGCAAATTCTATATGAAACTTTTAAAGAGTTTTAGATAATTTTTCAAAAGTAAGGCTCCAGTTTGTAGCTTCTTTCAATACAGAACAAGAACATTGATAGGGTTTTTTTGGCAGTATCCTGCTGTGCAATTCCATCTCAGTTTATAAGCAGCATGAGAAAGAACATACTACATAGAAATTGAAATAATTTTTCTTTAAAGTGTGATCATTAAAGTGTAGTTGTTCTTCATATATGTTCAGGACAGTTCAGGCTAGCAAGAGAAGAAAAAATGATCTGACATCTGCACTTGTAGAGACAGCCTTCTACAGTATGAAAAATATTTGCCTGAGTTCAATGTTTGCTACTGTTTGTATACATATTAACCAGGATACGAGTAAATTAAAAATGTGTTGATCTTGATTTGCTTGTTTCTTGAGATAACAGGGTGAGACCTATACTGAAAAATGGAGGAAAACAAACCTGTCTCAGGACACTGCACTTAAATGTTCACTAACTTTCCTACTGAAGATATGGCAGCTGCAAAAACCCTCAGACAAATCCAGACACCTCATGTATTCCGATAGACCAGGTGCTACACAAATGGGTGAGAAATTGTGGCTTCTCCTTTCCGTCAGCTAGGGAGCCATTGTTGAGCTGCTCCACATGAGCATATTGGGTTTGCACAGATCTCAAAAAGCTTCAAGCAGATCAATACCATCATTCTTATCTTACAGCTAGGGAAAATGAAGCATGGAAAGGAGAAATGACTCCTGTAACATCACATAGCAGACTGATGTCAAAGACCAGAATGAAATGCAGCTTTCGTGTGCTCTGTTTCAAAGCACTACCAAATTCACATCTTTGCATCTGGTATGAAACTGCTGCAGTCCAGTGATGATAGTTAAAATGGCAGTTCCTGATACACTTTTATAAATTTCCAGTAGATAAAACGTAAGTGGTGCCCTGTGGGTGGAACACCCCCATACCATCACCTCCTCCCTGTATCCACCTTTTGCTGATCTTCCAGCAGAGAACCCAGAGAGCAGCTGCCCACGCTGGGGAAGCACCAGCTGCAGGAGGTACTGAAGCCCTCCGACAGTGGCACTATTTTTGAACTCTTGCCAGATCTGATCTTCAGACTTAATCTATGCTGGCTCCTACTGGCTCAGTTTCATGAGGTGGAAGAGCTACTGATATAATTTCTCAGCATTATAGTAGGAGACTATAGCACACAGATTAAACAACCTCTGCAGCGGTGTCCTGAAGTTATTCAAACTACATGCAGAACTCTCTGTTTTGGCAAATTCCTAAATATGGCTATTCCCAAAAGCAGGGACCCCAGAAGAATTCACTATGGCCTCTGCATCTTCAGCTGCATGAAAACACTTCTATTTCTTCTTAGGGATCTCCTCCTGCTCCCAACACCTAAGGATCATACAGCTAGTTATATTCGGTTTTGTTTTAGCTACTCCTTAAAACAGAAACACTTTCCATGATCCAGACTGCTGGATTTTAGAGTTAATACTTTATATTCACAATCTAAAGCTACTTCTGATCTCCACCAAAATGAAAAGATACCTAGGTAATATTAGAAAATAAAAAAAATAGGAGCCATCAATATCTAGACAGCTTATTAATGCAGACAGCTAATATGCTGATAAATTTACAAACTAAATTTATTTTAAGTGTTATAACAACTATCATCAAATAATAAATGCAAATTACCTGTGAAGAGCTTCTGTGGTAAGCTGAGTAGTGAAGTGGTCCAGAAATAGCAGTATCATGTGGTAAGGATGGATACTGACTCTGCATTGGATGGGGATGCTGGTTGCTATAGCTACCATAGTTGTAAGTTCCTGTGTACCTAAAATACATTAAAAACCACTTTTAGTATGCACAATCATTTATTCCCACTAATCATTCCACAACTTTTATGAAACATACCATTGCTTTCTTTTTTTTTGTAACAGGAGGATGATATTTTAAATCTTTTTCAAAAAGATATTTTCCAGCTCAGATGGGAAGCAGATGCCACTAGTGAAAGCATGTCTCCAGCAAAACATCAGAGAGACTCAGCCTGTTTCTGTGACTGATTTTAAACTGCAGACTCAGCTCCACACTTTCTGAGGAGAAAGTGTCTTTCCCTTTTTTTGTTATCTAATGCCATGTTCCCAGTAAATTGCTATCCAGGCTGAGGAAGTACGGTAAGCCCTGACTTGAAGAACTGCAATGAGTCCAGCTATTTTCTTGTACTGCAGTCAGATGCTCCTTTTTGAGGAGGGAGAGAAGTGAATGTTTGAATCTGAAGCATACCGCGTTCAGCTTTAGCACAGCCAACTCAGTAAGGGAGGGGGATGTGAGCTTGGAGAACTTGTCTACTTTCCTTTTTGATTCCCGACCTCCTGTCTAGGGACATCCAGGGACAAAGGAGGGAGCAGTTCCCTTAGCTCTTGAGTCAGTGTTTGTTGGCCACCATTGTTTGGACCATTGACTAGCAGAAGATGTATGGACACTTTCTGCAATCTCACCATCTTTGTGAACATGTGAACAGTTGATCTTTTTTGTCTTTCAGACAAGCTGATTTACCTAGATTAAAATGTTTCCTCAAATCACCATAATCCATCTAACACCAGTTGCAAGAGATTCCTGCAGAAGCAATGAATTCTCACATATACACACAGACATATATATTATAGACACTGCCTTACTGTGCTCTGTTCCAAGCCTTGAATACTCTTAGCGCCCGGACCTCCGTGCTGCTCTATTTCTGCCTCCACCAAACACTCATATTTCTGGGTAAGAGAGATGTTCCCTTTCTCCTTATCCAGGTTTTCCCTGTAAGGGCTTAGCAGTGACATTCAAACAGATATCTAAACCTAATCACATCCAAGATGGAAGGAGATGCAGGGTTCAAATTAATCTACTGATACCCTTCCAAACAGTTTACAGTCTTTCATACTGGGAAAGCACCTCTGCAAAGTTACTGAGTTTGCAACAAGACTGAGGAACACAGTAAAGCCTTTTGAACCTCTTGCATCATGGCAGCACCTGGGCATTTGCTAACCTTGCGATATGTCTGTTCCTTCTCCATTGGTTAGTTTATGATTGGTTGTTTTAGTTATGGATATCTATGAGTTATGCACCGAATCAAATGAGGATGGCACAGAAGTGTTGCTTAATGAAAACAGCACTGAGACATTTAGTGTCCGAAGTTTTTCCAGATCAAATAATGTCACATACATTTATACATGTAATTATTTTAATGTAGAGCTTTGAGCAAATTTTGGTTATGGAGAATATTAGAATATGATGGTGATAATGTGTCTATATCTTCAAGCTATGGACATTTTTCCCTCTGCAGGTTAACAGTAGTCCTTGAATCACTGAGATTGGAAGGGACCTGTGGAGTTTATCTAGTCTAACCCCCTACTCAGAGCAGGGTCCACTAGAGCAGCCTGTTTAGGATCATGTCCAGATGGAGACTGTGCATCAGCAAGGATGGAGACTCTGTAGCCTTTCTGGGCAACCTGCTCCAGTGTTCGATCACACTTAAAACAATTTATTTCATTTATGTTTAAACAGAATTTCTTGTACTTCTATTTGTGCTTATCCTGTCATTAAATACCACTGTAAAGAATCTGTCTCTGTCTTGTTATCATCCCCCACTGATAAGACCCTCCCTGAGCCCCCTCTGCCTGGTGCTGAATAAACTCAGCTCTCTCAGCCTCTATTTGTATGACAGTCCAGTCCCACAATCATCATCAAAGTGGCCCTTTTCTGGACTTACTCCAGTATGCCTGGGTCTGTCTGGTTCTGGGGAGTACAGAATTGGATCCAGATGTGGTCTCAGCAGTGCTGAGCAAAGGAGAAGGATCCCCTCTCCTGAGGCATGGTATAGTAGGGTTGTTCTCTAGGCACATCTAGCTTTTTAAAACATGGCACAGGAAAACAGGAATCAGAGAAGAAATCTGCTGAAACCTTCTCTTTTAGAAAATATCCTCCAGGCCTACTGTGGTTTTGAATAGAACTAAACGAGATTATAAAACTAAGACATAATTTAATTATACAAGAGCAACAACAGCCAAAGAATTATGATACCAGCATCTTTGTGATACAGACTTAACCACATCAAGAAACAGCTTTTACTGTATTTCAAAAAAACACCTAAGCAGAAGTTCATCCAAAACCAACCAAAAAAAACCCCAAGAAACCCAAGACACTGGGAAGTGACTTACCCATGTTCTTCTCTGTGGGGATAGACAGGTATCCGGTGTGTGACGGATGAGGAAGGTACGTGTGGACTCCTCATGCAGGGCAGCTGCTGGGAAGTCTCAGCAGGCGAGCCAGCAGCTGTTGTCACAGTGTAGGTGAGGGACCATGTGTAGGATTGCATAGCCCCTGCAGACAGAGCAGAGCCAAAGGAACACAGTTAACATGGGCTGTCACCCACAGAGGTGCCATGCTTTGAGACAATTATAGGAAAAAACAACTGAACAGGCAATGGTCATGGAAAGTGCACTGACCAAAGTGAACAAAACAGTCGTATCTGAGGCATAAATGTAAACTCATACAGATCATTTGGAGCATGCAAGGATCCAGAAGAATGAAACATATCTGGAATGGCTCACACTGTGGACTTCCAGTGTGGTGTTGAAATTATTTTGCAGAAAAAAACTAGAACCCTGGAACAGGACTTAAAAATGGAAGAACACCAGTGCTAAGATTTCTCAGGCATGATGCATCAAACCCTGAGGTGTCTCTCACATGGAGAGGGCTGCTGGCCTGCTCAGCTCTGAAGCCTGGACTGAGGCAGGAAGTATGGTCAGAACAATGAAGGATTAGAAAAAAATGGGTGTTATACAAATAAATTTCTTGAATCCTTTTGCAGTTTGTACCTGTTTCACCCAGCTAGGTACCAGCCCTTGTAGTGGCAACTCTACAAAAGATCCCCAAATTATAACAAGTACATAGACAGAAATAGCGCAGTAGTTTCCTTCCTGCAAATAATGTTTCTTTCTCTTTTTTTAGTGGCAGCAGAGACTGGACTTAATTTATTTTTGTCATGTAGAGCGTTTGTGGGAAGAGCAAAGCAAAGAAGTGGGTTTTCCATTTTGCTTAGAAGGTGCTGAGTTTTTTAATCATCCTGATCCCTTCCAGGCAGGAACTCCAGTTTCATGAGCCAGCTGCTGAGAAACCTTTGTCCTTTGCACACACCCCTTTCACTCAGGAGGCTGACAGATCCATTGTTCCAGTATAACATAGCTCTTGCTGGAGGTCATGACCATACTGGCTGAGATTACCCTGCAAATGAGGACCAGAACACTGAATTTAACCCAATGAGAACACTGGTTTGGGGGGCTCCGGGCACTCTTGACTCCTTTTCTTTAGCTAAAAGGAATTGCAGGAGGTGACTCAGTTTTTTTCAGTATGGATTCTAGGACTTCCTGTAGCATGAAAGGGTCTAATTCAGAGGGCGAAGTGATTGTACTACCAGGCCTGTGTCCACTTCATGGCTTTGGGAAATGAAAAGCCTGTTTCAGATGTGTATAATTTTCTTCAGGTGTGTGTGATTTTATTTGGCAAAATCAGGCAAATAATTTATTATTTTTTTTAATGGGAAATACTTAATTCTGAGACTGAATGAAAGCACTCTGAGCTTTACAAGGTAAGTCTAACTTAAAATACTTCAGCAGGGTGTGATTTGGTGCTCTTACAATAGCATACCTTGGATGTGTTATGGCTGAGAGTATTTGTAATAGGTCTGTTTTCACATTCTTGCATTTTCTGCCACTGACTCTTGAATTTTCTGTCTTCATCTCCTCCCAATGCAGAGGACCACTGAGACCCCCCCAAGAGCCCAAGAAGAAAAGCTAGCCCCTGTTGCCATGAACAAATAAACATTCGTGGTTCCTTGAGTTGAGGAAAATGTTTAAGGAAGCCTGCCTTTAGTAAAAAATACAGTTTAGGTGGAAGAGACCAAAAGGACTCATGCAATTACCAAAGAGCTTCATTTGAAAACAAGAGAGTTTTGAAAATATCAACAACTTGTCTACAGAATATTTCAATGAAACATTTCAATTTCAAAACATATTTTCCCCATGTTATCTTCCAAAAGAAAATCTGCAACTTTCTTTCAAAACAGGCCTAAATGCAAAAGGCAAAAACAAAGAGAAAAGAAAGAAGGACAACAAAGAGGGTGAAAAACCCCAAATATTTATTTTTAGTAACATTATTGTTTGGGGGGTTTTTTTGCCGCTTTTTCACTTCACTATAAAACAAAAGTTTTACTTTGACCTTATTTTGTTTTTTCCAACAAAAAACCTGGTCATTTATCCAAAAAACTCATGACCTTCCCAGCTCTAAAAAGATGCAATAATAACAGAGCCAAAAGACCCTTTGCATTTTATCAAATATAGTGATTTGACTGGCCTTACTGGCTTTAGACATTGTGACAATCTCCTTTTCTTTTTTTTTTTTT
>VZTJ01002435.1:3165823-3234889 GCA_013397795.1 Orthonyx spaldingii
TTTTTTTTTGAAAAGTAGTGGGAATCGTATCGTAGTCTGAGGAAAATGAGTGAGTCCAGGACAGCAAGTTGTTTCATGTGCTCCCTGTGGGAAGTCAAATTCCTTGGATGAGAGATGCCACTCCTGGCATTCCAACCTAACTGGCAGCCACCTCAGTTCAACTTTAAAATAAATGGTTGGAGTGTAACAAGCTTTGTGCTTGTCCAGATGTCACAGAAAGAAAGCTACAAAGTACGTCTTGCACTGGGAGAGTTGTGAATATCGTTGTTTAATTCTCTAACAAGAATTGTCTGAGGTACTACAGGATAGTGCCTCACACAGCTGCTCTAGGGAATACTCCCTTTCTTTTGCAGGTTATTATTTAGAAACAAAAGTATGTTGGGTTTTACACTGGATTTACAGAATGACAGAGAGCAGTGCAAATATTTTTGCAGAATGTTCTGGGGAACCTACAGTTGCCTCACTTCTCTTTGCCTTTGTGGAAGAGATGCCATTATTTTCAGTGATCTAGTTACAAAGACAGAGAGGAAGGACAGAAGATGACAACAGATTTGCAGACTGTGTGTGAGTACGTATGAGGTCAGCCAGGATACTGCCAATGTCGTGGTGGGTGAAAAAGGAGGAATGAGTTAAGTCTGAAGGATTTCACAGCTAGCTTTTTAATACCTGCCTAGGTCCCAGTCCTCTATGATTAATTTCCTCAGATGGTTGCAGATTTGAACTCCAAGAGATGAAGTCTCTTTTAGATATGACTGAACCCAACTGAACTGCTTTTTTGAAATAAGCAAAAACAATAGTGATTGAGCAACAATTTGCTCTGCTTTGTGTTCTGAACATGCAGGGTTTGATTAAAATCAGGAAGTTCATTTATTATCACTCTTTCTTCTTTTCTCTTTTAAAAAAAAAAGTGATTTTGAGAATACTAACCAAGAGGCCATCTGACCTGTAGGGGAGCCAAATATAAATGGAACTGCTATTAGTCCAACAACAGCCCTGTTGTCATTGGTGCCATCACGTACACCAGTGAGGAAAAAACCCAGAAGTTGCTTCACGATGCTGCGTTTTATATCTGCTTTAGGCTGGAGCCAACGACCACCAAGACACAGTGAGGCACTCCCAGCACTGTGCATGATGTCTGATAGTGAGCAGCACTGTCACCCTCAAGCAGCCAGAAATCCCGAGTCAGACCTCCATTCTGTCCCCACACAACAGGCAGATCACTTTACCTAGAAAGCTTTAGACGGACACAAGCCCTTCCATTTGAAGGGAAGAATTGCCTTTTGAAACTAAAACCTTTGAGTTTTGCACTCTACAGCTGCGAGAATGAAACTCTGATTGTTGAACAAGAACTGATGTTCTCAAATACTCATATAAGTACAGGAGCTGAAGCTTTAGGAAAAAAAGCCAAAAATTTAGCACAAATATGAGAAGTGCTAGATCTGTGCCACTATTCCCAGAACTTTAATACCAAGCCCAAACTTGAAAGAACAGTAACTTTTAATGACCGTTGCTGACCTGAAGACTTATTTCATGCATAGATTTCTTAAAACTGAACAGCAAACTCCATAGTTTACTAACATATTAGGAACTAACAATTTAGAGTTCATTTTGTGTTGTCTAAAAACGATTGCATTGGCAAATGAGTAATCAGAGCTTTAAGAGGGGCTTTAAGAGAGAACAGCATAGTCAGCCATATAGCTATCACTTTTATTACAATATTGGTGCAGTTTGAATAATCATTAATCTGGCCTTTGTGATTTAGAAAGGTTGGAGACTAATTAGCCTTTTAACTGTCCAGTAACCTAACAAAAAGTTTTAAATAAAATGTTAGTGGTGCCATGACAGATGTTCTACCACAGAGTGTGATACATAGGATTTACCTTTCTTTTGCTCAGTATCACGTAATTGCAACAGTTTAATTTGCTGGTTTTGTACTGACCACTGACTGAAGGCAAAAAGGTTAAAATGCAAGTTTAATAGTTAACTTTTATTGCTAATGTCACAAGCAAGAAAGAGTTAATGATGCCTTAAATTGGGGAACTGAGAGCTAATGGTGACCAATGGAAGTAGTTCTCAAGATCTGCAAAGTATTTGTAGAATTTTACATTTACCTCATAAAAGACACATAGGAAAATCAGTGGTGTACTTTAAATGCATCTTTCCAGAACAGAGGTTCCTGTTTCAACATGTTCTATGTAATGCCACCGATTGGGTATGTGTAATACATCTTCAGCACTTCTATTTTAAAGTATAGCAATTTCCTTTAGCTGAGACACGGTTGTTATTTTGTGTTGCTTTATGTGAATAAACACTGCATTCCACAGTGTAATGGTTAGCAAACTAAAACAAGTCCATCTACATGGTGAATGTGGGAAACAGAGATATTTCTAATTGCTCAAACTAAGAAAAAAAAATAGCCACATACTCATATTTAATCTTAACCAGAGCACCACTTGCATTGACAAATTTGGCTTGTGCAAGACAAAAATGATTTTTGCACTCTCAGAAGTGAGACTGCACCAGACCATAAGAGTAAAATCCAATTCAACCAAACAAAACAACCTAAAAATGAAAAGCTGGGGAAAAAAGAACTAAAATAATCAGAAATAGCTTTCTCGTCTAAAAAAGTTCTGCTATGGGAACAACTGTGGCCTTTCAGTACCTGAAGGGAACGATGGACAGGGACTTCTTACAAGGACATGTAGTGACAGGACAAGGGTGAATGGCTTTTGTTTAACTGTTGTATGACAGCCACATGGAGTTACGATATCTGCAGCCCAAATACAAGTCACTCAAATCTCAGTCCCTGTCAATGGCCCTGGAGAACACACAGTTCCCTTCTTTTCAGTCTTTTACTTCTGGGTACAGCCCTGCATCGTATCAAGTTCTGGTTCTGGCATCACAACCATCCCACAATGCCTACAGGCCAAGTTCCATGCAACATAAGTGGTTCAACAAGAGTCCAAGATCCTCACCACCTCCACTGCCACCTGAACTGAAGCCGTGTGGTCACCTGCCCTGTCTAGGAATCATGTGTCTCTTGTCTAACTGTCCTTGGGGCAATAACATCCAATTTCCCTCCTGACTATGGTATTGTCTCCAACAGTGAAAAAGCTGAAGTTGTGATGTAGGGACAAATATTTCAAATCTCTTTCCAACACAACATGCATTGTGCTTCCCTGTGGCGCCTTTGAAAACATGAAAAACATTTTTCAGAAAGATTTATTAGTTCTTTAACCACTGCCAAAATTCTCTGGTGTGGTAAATCATCACTTTATGACATTCTTTCAGGAAGATTTTGTAACTTTTCTAGAACATCACAAAAGCGATAGTTTCCACATTCTGATTGTACATCCCATTCAGTGAGGAACAGCAAAGCTGGAATTTCACTGCCTGAAATGCCTTCTGAAAGTCACTCATATTTCCGCCTTTCTTTCCATGAATTAAGAAAACACTCTCTTTTGATAATGGAGACAGACTGTCTTGCCCACATCCAAAAGGTAATGAGCTTTACTCTAGAGCACAGAGGATGCTGGCCATTTATGCAGCCCAAACAAGAAGCTAGTTTTATGCTTATTGTTTTCTCTCAATCCTACCCACAAGTTTAAGCTGTCCCTTAACAGCAGATTTTTTAAATTTGTGGGCCCACCAGAATACAACCACCTTATCAGTTGCTATAACTGAGCATAACACTGAAAATAGGCTTCAAACATGTAATTCCTAATCTCTAACACTGATAGGTGAAAGTTATTAGGAATGTGTAAAGCATTCCCAAGAGAAACTTGCACAGCTATTTAAACATTTTGAAAGATACCCATTTCCCACTTTACCAGCTAGGAATTCCTGAACCACTAGTGATTTGGAATTTTGTAAACTTCACCAAACCTGAAACATTTGGCACATTCCCTTCAGGTGTATAAAACATCCAAACATCAGATCTTTCTCCTGGTAGACTGCACACCATGTGTGGATACAGTGACAACAGATTTCTGGCTTGGGAAGGCTTCTCTTATCTTGCAAGCCAGCACACCATGTTCTCAGGCTCAATTGCAGGAGACCAAATGCAAAAGCCAGCCACCTTCAAGCAGATTTGTCTGCCAGGAACCAACCTACCTGTAGTAGCTGTTATGCCACCATACTCTGGGGACTGGTTGCTGATGGGCGACGGGGCAGAGGGCACTTCCACGGAGGTGGCAGATTTAGCTGGGGAGAATGGTGCTGGGGAGGGAGTTGGAGCAGCTGGTTCACTCAGAATAATTTCTTCTCGTATTTCTGCTGCAGAATGAGAGAAAAACCATTAAACATAAAGGTAGAGTCACCTGAGAAACTAAAAAAAAACTTAATGCAAACAGGTGAGTTCTGTACAGGGTATTTCAAGAAATACATAGCAGGAAGTACAAATCTTTGGAAGATGTACTTTTATACCATTCTGCATGGCAGCCTTCAGTGTATCTTCAAAAGACCTCTTAAAGGGAAGTGCTATTTTCCCTGTTGCATAGGCAAAAGACTGGTTCATGGACAGCTTAAGGGTTATACTCCTATAATGTTCTATTACATATCTACAAGTAGGAGTCCAGTCTGAGTTAGGCATTTCTAGACCTTCTAGAGACATTGGAAAGAAACAGGAGTCTCCAGGGCATTCCTGTGGCTTTTGGCTATAATCTTCTTTCTTTGTTGACTAAAAAAGGAGGATATTCTGGATGGGTTTAGCTGCTAAAGGTATGTGGAAAATATGCAAGAATAAGCAACTTGTTTGTCAAAAATTCAAGAGGGTATGGCAGGGCAATGAATTAAATTCAAGTCTTTCACCAAACAGAAGATAGTACCCTAATCACTGAAATGTTTTTCTTCCCATAAATCTACAGGGTGACAAATTAAGCCACAGCTAAAATGGTGAATGAAACTTTCCAGAGGTGACAGAGAGGTTTAATTTGCCAAAATTAATGGGAGATGCAAGGAAGGAAGATCACTGAGGACCCCTCATTGCAAGGAGTTACCCAGAGCAGAAAAGCTAAAGGCAATCCCTGCTTGCTTCTGTTCTGGCAAGGCAGTGTGGAGTGAGCAGGACCCAGAACCTCCTTCTGTACAGGCACTCAGAACATAAGTGTACCTGAAACAACAGCTTTGCCATATGTCTTTTCTCACTCCTGCTGTCTCTTCCTCTTACTTAGACTGGTACAAATCCACTGATATCAGTGAACTTATTAACACTGAGTCCACTGAAATTCAATGGTGGCTTAGAAAGATTAACTTAGGTAAAAGGTTCAGTACAAAAACTTCCTCCTGAAACACCAAATGCGTGCTTAGGAATGGGGTTTCAGACATCCAGAGTGATGTTGTGAGGCAGGCAGCAGTTCTCTTTCAGAATATATTAACCAGGGATGCCTCTCAAGTGATTTATTTCACATCATGATAGAACTGAAAACCACTCTGCTCCTGGATAAGCCTCAGTGGGTTAGATAAGGATAAAGATATATCCTAACATAAAAAAATAGAGAAACCAGTGGAATAAACCAACAAATAATGAATAAAAGAACAGACTCACCTGTGCTTCCTTCTCCCTTCATTGCCCTCATGAGCTCATTAGCTTTCTCCTGACAATGGAGTGATTCTAGCAGGTACAATACGTAGTCATCAAACATCAAGTGAATAAGGTGAAAAGACCCTGGTAATAAAGTGAACAAACAAAAAAGCCATTGACTGTCTCAATACACTCATTAAACCAATTATTACGGTACTCAACGCAAACAGCACTGAATAAGACTGCCTCCATGTATTGAAGTATCTCTCTTACTCAAGGTAAGAGAGGTCAAAGTAAAACCAGGGAGTAACAAACTGTTCATTCCTGGATTTATACAGGCTTCTACAACTAGTTGTGGTTTAGGGTGCAACAAGGCTGCCCAGCTGAGAGCTGGAACTTGATGGATTCTTCTTCTCCTACATTAGCACTAAATGTCAATTTTGACAATTGCACTACAGTAGAATTGTTTCCTATTGTCTAAAGGACCTATAATTTTCTGTCAGAAGCAGAATCTCAAATTGGCTACCTTAGTGACACATCTTGGTATGAATTTTCTGAACGACCTGCACAGAAAGGAAGTGAGTTGCTTCCCATAATTTATAAAAAATACATATCAAGGATGGTGAAGAAATGTTCCCCCTAGAACACAAATCACAAGGAAAAAAAAGATACGTAAGGAGAGACTGCAGATTTGTGCTACTTACTGCATTTTTGGGAAGAAAGTAAGAGGAGCAAAGCGTCAGAGCTGAGGCATTGTGCAGTGCCCTCCTGAAAGGGCTAACACCCATCTGCAGGGGGACACCGACAAGTATCAAGGTGGAGTTTGTTCAATTTATGCAATAGACTCCATGACATGAAGTACCTGTAACAGTTCCAGGCAGGACTTTATCATAAAAAAGGTTTGGTTTTTTTAAGCTCCTTTGTTTATTTAGAGTTGCATGGAATATTTAACACGTGTTCATTTAAGTCATTAAGTAACTCTGACAAGTACAACTACTGTAAGACTAAAATAATAGTTCATCCAGAAGCATCTTAAATCAGAGAACAGTCATCATCTGAGACAGAAATAGAGATCAACTACTGCCAGACAAAAAAAAATCAAAAATACCTCACATGGAGGTATTCCTTTAGAAATTCCATGATTGCATTAGAGGAGAAATACTTTCATGGGGAAAATATCAAACAAGTTTCAAATTCAATCGAATTTCATAATGACTGGTTTCTTCACATGAAAGTTAGGTTTATTTTGAGATACTAACTTTCATCACAATGAAGCATAACTACCCCTACTCCAACTCCTGTACCCAAACATGCTGCTGCAAGGCAGAAGTGGCTTGAAAGACCCAATACCCTTATTCAATTCTAGCTGGCAATTCAACTTTCAGAGCGACTGTGAGCACATTGTTTTTCTTTGTGACCCCGATGGTCTTTGTGTTTCATTCTCTCACTCCACGCCTGCACGGTTTTGTCGTCACTGATATGAGCTGGGCACACATGCTGGGAGGTGAACATGTGCCCCTGCGTTCTTGGGCAAGGCTGCACAGAAACAGGACAGACCTGACCGCAACACCTCTGCTGTGGGGAGGAAATCTGCGGCTGCTGGTGAGCCTGAGGCATCCAGTTCTTCATTTGTTTCGTGTGACTAAGCAGATCAAAATGGTAACAAGTTTCCCCAGCCTTTCAAAGGTAAAAAGTGGGGATCTTCACTTGACTACTGCAGAGAACTGGTTTTTAAAAATCTTTTGGCTCAAAGTCTTGTTAAATAAAGTCCTATTCAATTTAGTAGTGCAATAATACAGCAGACGTGGCTGATCACCTTGTTACTGACCTAGGATTTCCCCAGTAGAAACCTAGATTTTCAAGAATCTCCACAAAATGCTCACTCTTCTCCTCACTACAGTTTTTCAGTAAGAAGTTTCTACTGACTCTAGTGCAGCTACTACTGATAAGTATCTTCAAGGTAAGAAAAACAGGCTAAAATGCTGGCAAACTTCATGTAGTGGTATAAAGCTCAGGGTATTTACTATTTTCCATCAAACTCCTTACTCAGCCTTAATTTTAAAAAAGGAAAGTTATTTGTAGTTTCATAAAAATACTTGGAAGAGCAAACTCTAAACACTGTAATGCTAGCAAGCAAACAACAAAAACCCAAGATCTGCTGTTTTGAAAAATGTCTTTGTTTTTGGGGGGTCTAACGCTTTATTTTGAAGACTTGGGGTTGGCAATACTGAATGCAGCATTTAAAAACACTCCAGTGCCCTTGTCACTCTTTTGAATTTCTCTCTTCCTCTCCTATTATTTCTCCCACTGAGTATTTTTAAGCTCTGCATGGAGTTTTTGAGCCCAGAATTTGTGTGAAAGACACCAGACAAACAAGGTTTTGGTACTGAGTGAATGCAATATTTTTATATTTTTAGATAAGTCGAATGAAATGTAAGCTATACAGTGAAACTGATATCAGGGCATGCATTTCAGCCTCACAGTGAATGGCTATTCAGCACAATGTACCATAATTTATTCTGTGTTTGCAAGCTACTGTTTCTCACATGAAACTGTTGGGTTTTTTCAAGTCTATCTTTAAGTACTGACATGGATCCAGTTGTAGCCAGCAATTCAATCACTTCTTTAGGAAAAGGTAAGAAGTCATTCAATGGACTGTAGTTACAACAATAAATAGCATTTGGCTCTAATTTTCAGGAGTTGACAGAAATCATGGCAATGATTACTCAGCTAAGGCACAGTAAGTGTCAGCATCTATTAAGAGATACAGCAATTATGTGTAAGTAGCAAAACAACAGTGAGATTTTCAGATCTGGAGAAATCATAGAGTTTCTATTACTAATTAGTTACTTTATACACTGGGTGCATTACCCAAACATTGCCACCAACTGTGCCTTTGATATGCATAAGCAGGAAAGAGGGAGGCAGGCAGGGAGGCAAGCAGAGAGAAAAAGAGAGAGGGAGCAACACAGAGAGCAGCTTTTTTTTTATCTGCCAGGGATTGTTTCAACCCGCCCATGTCACCACGCTTAAAAGCTCTGCAGATCAAATCTTTGTGCCAGTCACTCCAGTGCCAGGTATTAGAATTTCCTTAAATCAGATTTTGGAATCATCTGTTTCAAAGGTAAAAATATACTGTCCTGTACATAGTAAGATACCATCATCTAACACATTATTTCACTTTAAAAAAATTACACTGTGAGCATCTGAGTCTACATATTGAGGTAGAAAAAATAATTAAAAATCAGTCCACTGAAACAACTTCCAAGGCAGTAAAAATGCAAAACTTTTTATCTCAGTTAAGAACAAGTGTATGTGTGTATAAATATTTAGAATAGTAAATCAGTGTTCACTTCTCTCCATAGAATTCACCTACTGCATATGTAATTCTGAAAGCTAGAAAGAACTGAGTTTCTGCCATCTAGCTCTGAGCTTTTTACATTCAGGGGTTATTCTTTTGGAACTTGCTCAACTCTAATTCATTACCAGTATGTCAAATGGCCTTGCAGCGAAAGAGCAGCATTATTAATGTAAATTATTATAAATTTGTGTCCATGGCTAGATAACGCTTGTGACACTTGGTTGGGGATAGCCCAGGCTTCTCCCTGATAGGATAAGGACATGGTTTTGATATTCAAAACTTCAGGGCTCCTCCTGCCTCCATTAGCATTGCACCTGGACAGGTTTGTGTTTTTTGCTGAAAACACAGATGGAAATTGTAATCACCTTGGGGACGCTCGCTACCCTGATGTCTAATGATGACTCATTAATACCTGTTTGGAAAACTCTTTTACAATGGAAATGAAAGTAGTTTCAGATTAAAATATAAACATGTTATATAAATATATATTACATGCATTATAAATATATAAATACATAAAACACATAAATATCGTACTGTATCTGACAGTATCCAACTTTATGCTATTAGATGGTTCTAAAAGCACAAAGCACATCAAAGCTCAGCCAGCAGAAAACCTTCCAGTTGTTCAATGCAATATCCATATAAAACCATTCTTTATTGATCTTCTAGAAACATATTTGGACAAATGTGCATTTATAAAAAGCATCCCTCATGCAAAGTCTGGTCCCAAATGACTGAATGTTCACACTCATGGCACACCAGTCTAGCCATTCTTGCTTTTAACTGATTTTGATTGGAACTATTTGTATCCCAGGACAAAGCCTCATTTCAAACAGTGCAGAAAAGCAGAATGCTTTTTCATTTAAAAAGTAAAAATCTATTTTTCCATCCTGACTGACTTCTTTAAAAATGGAAGAGACTCTCTTCAGGTTACAGAAGCACACTCATTTTGCAAAGACCAGTTTCAAATGCTATGTCCTTTAGGAGGAGAGCTGGCAAAGTGTTTCACTGGAGAGCTTTTCATCCACTTCAGCACAAAGTCATCTCTCTTGCCACAACACGTGGCCAGAGTGGTTTGGGTAAGCAGGCTCACTTTGCACTGAATTGCATTAGGGAATGCTCCTGTAATTGACTCCCTCAGCTGCCTTGGGACTGATCACTAACAGCAAACAGAAGAAGCAGCAAAGTTTTCATCTCCCCTGGCTGCGGCTCGAAGACAGACATCTGTCCTAGCATTATTTCCAAATGTCAGTAGCCCCGGCCTATTTTTTAATAGAGCCCTGGACATATGAACACTGGTTATGTTTGCACTTAAAATGCACATTACAAGCTAGGACACAGATTCTTTTGACTGTGGCATGCAATTATTACAACAAAATCAAAGTACCAAAGCTGGGTGCACTGTGCAAAGTCATGTCCCGAATCACTCGAGTGCCAAAACAGGACCACATCAGGAGAAACTGCTGAGCTACTTTCTTCAAAGAACCTTGTCTCTTGGCAGCTACCTGCAAGAAGACAGATGTGTCTGACATGGAGAAACTTTTATTTCTACCAGCAATACAGCTGAATGATGCACGTATACACCTTCTTTTTTTAATACTGAAAAGCTACTTACCACCATTTTCACATTAAAATATACACTACAGATAAAAAACCCCCGATTTTAAAATGGCCTGAGACAGAAAACCACCTTATAACCATGGACAACCTTCAGAAAAGGAAACAATAAAGTATTATTCAGGACTGCATCTCCATTATAAATTATAAAAGGACTTCAAAAAAATTGCTCTGATCTTCATTTTAACCTAATTACTTACATGTTCATTCTTGCTTCCTAGTCAAGGAAGCAATTTATAATCAAAAATGTTTGATCTACACTGAAAATTTATATTACTATTTCAAATAAAGTTTAATATTGAGTATAAAGTTTTTTGTTCCTTGTTTTTATTTTTGTGAATTCACTAAGTCATTTTATCTGGAAAAATACTTTCCAGAAAGCACACTTTAGCAACCAACTCTTCAAAGATGTATTTATTATAGCCATATGTGAGTTAAAGAATTAGACTCACCCAATCAGCTATTAAAATACATGTCAAGCTCTTCATTAAAATTAACAGTTCTCTCCTGAATTTCAAATTGCATTCCACTGACTAGAAGAAAAGTTCCCCAAAACAATCAAAGTATTTCAAGTAATCTGGGGAATTAGCTGTTGTTTTCTATATGGCTATTTTGAAGCAGAGAGAGGCAGCATATTTTGGTTTGTTTTGGCTTTACTTCTGAGCTCTAACAACTGGAATGAAGAGCTGAGATTCAAACAGAACACCCTAATACAAAGAGGCAAGAGAAGTCAAAATAGTCAGTTATATCTTTTCATACTCTATGTAAAATTATGGTGATGCCGGCTCGCTTTTGAAAATACGTTTTAAAGCTTTGTTAGTAGGTTTCTGCATGCACTTTAATTAAAATAAAATACAAGTCCTTGGTATTCCATATCAGCTCAAAAGGAACATAAATGTGTCCTTGATTGAATGGTAATATAGACTTTCATCCTTATATTAGATTGTATATAAATGAATTAGCTATCTTAAATATCCTTTTCATTAAAATCTTAAAAGGTCAGATTATGTTTTTCTTTGCACTGTATCATTAGGATGACACTGACTCTGAATTCATCTTTCCATTCCCTGAAATACTGATTGGAAACCCTCAATCCCATACCATCTTTTCGAATAAAATAAACAAGAGCAGAACAAAGCAAAATCCTGAATGTGAGCAATTCTCCATGAAAACTGGTGAGATTTTGCCTACTACTGCTTTAGTCCTGCTCATTACCAGCTCCTTTTTCTTTTTTTTTTTGTAATTATTTTTACATTTTCTAAAAATGTATTACCTGAATAGAGCTCATAATGCACATCAGTGACTCACTCCTCCTTACCAACCTTTACAACACATCTGTCCACCATGGAATCCAGCCACTCGATGTACGACTCAATGGGGGACTGCTCCTCCAAAAGGTGATCAAACTCCTGATACACTGGCACACAAAACAAAAAAAATAGCCCACCTTAGTACTTGGATTCTGTTTCAAACAAAAGAAAAACAAGTCACAAAAGACTACCAAGAGCATCACAAATTTACTGTGTTTTTTATAATAGACTGCTTAACTGAAACAAATGCAACTTTCTTGGTGCTGACCCAGAAAGTTTGCTGGGTGTCTTATTTTATTTCTACTAAAAGTGATGCAGTCATTGAAAGTGTTATTTTAATGTGAGCCAATCAGAACCTATTTTTTTAAATTAATGTTTTTATTTAAGTTGTCGGTGTGCCCAGAAGTGAAATGTTTATGGTGTTCTCTATGAAGAGTGAGAAACTACACCTTGACCCCGGTGATAAAAAAATGTCATGCATGAAATTGATTTAGAAATGCATAAAGAATCTTTTAGGCACCAAGTGAATGAGTATTGTTGATAGGGCGCTCAACTGTATAATGCTTTAGTTGCAAAAACATGATTTAACTGCTGCAAATCATCTATTTGCAATGCCAGACACACACACACACACACACAAAGAATGTTCATAAACTTCTGCTTCTTCAAAACAAATTGCTATCAGTGCAGAAATACGTTACTTACTATTAAGAAGGGTTGCAAAAAGCAACTTGTATACCTTTTAATCTTTTCCAAATACACCTATTAATATTCTAATTAAAAAAGTTAAAACAAGTCTTTCCACTGCAGTCCTTAAAACTTTTAAGTCTCATTTATATATAAGAACCAATGGCTGGAACACAAAGAATCATGTGCTTTGACACCTCAACAAACCATTCTTCAACTCAGCTAAAATAAAAGGCCCAGTAGGTCAAGAAGAAAGATACTTTCTACCTGCTGTGTTACAGGATGATTTCAATGTGCTAAGCAATTCCATTTACGACTAATTATAAATCACAGGAGGAAGGAATTTCCCTCCATAGGAAAGATAGTGAAGGGGGTGGAGGAGGCAAAGCTTAGAGATGATAGCTAGGGAAATGAGCCAGAGAGGTTATCCAACAATAATGCAAAGAACAACCTCCCTGATTCCGCTGGATCAGGAAGATGAGCAGGAATGCATTTGCTAAACACCTGACTACAACTTTGTCTCACTGAGACTTGCAAAGGCTGACTTGTCAGAAACATCAGTTCAGGAAGAAGGGAAATGATGTTTGGGCCACCCTTATCTTCCTTCATTCTTTTATTGAATGGGCAACCTCCCTTTATTCAGAACAGGCTCACAGAGAAATCTAAATGTTGTCTCCTTACCTGAGTATTTGGCTGGACAAAAACTGCCTGATACAACAGATGAAGTAATTCATATGCTGTGCAAAGAGGGGAGCAAGAGTGGAAAAACAAATCAGTTGCCTGTTTTGCTGCTAGAGCAATGCAACTGTGTACAACAACCTATTTGAGAAAATTAAACGTTTAGCCTTCAGTGATTGTTAAAAATACCTCAACAGGATCTGAGAATGAGGGAATAAAGCAGAAATCATGTCAGAGATGGGTACCCCAGCAGAGCAGGAAAGAGGTTCTCTTATACTCAGTGATTTTTCTCTGTTTCTCTCCAAGTTTATTTATAGGCTTATAAACCTGCTTGCTTTTTTCTAGTTATAGTAGCTGAAATGGTACTTTCTTGATTATTAGTACCACGAGTATGAAAACAGGCCTTAAATCCATGCCATATAAGTCATGCACGGCATAGTGAAAAGATCTTTGGTCAAGCAGAATAAACATCAAAGGTGGGGGGAAAAAAATCTAAGTCCTAGAATAATCTCTATACATATCTGTACACCTCATTGGCAACCCATCTCATGATGAACATTCATATTACCTTACCATGTCTGACTAACTGCTTATTGGACTATAGAGGTCTAAAATATGGAAAAACTTGCATAAATCCAACAGCATTCAAGAAAATTTTATTTTATTACACTAATAGCACATACACAAGAAGCTCCCTTAAATATTAAAGATGTTCTGAATGACCATCAAAAATGTTGCTGCTACTAGGGAGTATAACTTTGAAAACTCTCTTTTTTGGCCAGAGGTAGGATGTTGGATAGATATTGAAAACGTAACAGATGACAGAAGGATTCACTCAGCTTCTGGACTTCAGTCTCACTGTATGCTACCTCCTTTGCTGCCATGTCGAGTTTCTATCTCCTCAAAAGGGAAGAGGGCCATGAAATGAATCAAGGGTTAAGAAGGAGAGGAAAGAATACCAAGAACCTCTCCCTGAAAAACAGAGCTAGCAGAAAATGCAAGGCCCATCTCTGAACCAAGGAGAAGAATTCAAGTGTTAACACAGTGGGATGACTGCCAAAGTCAACCTTGTAGAGTCCAGTGCCCATGTAAAGGTGTCACCCCTTGTCTTTCCAGCAGCTCCCTGAAAGAGTTACCTCACTAGCAAACTTACCCTTGCTGGGCTCCCACAAGTGGTTGCCTGGGTTGTGCCCTGTTAAGGCAGATTCTGGGTAAAAGATGACTGGTCCTCCTCAAGAGAGTGATGGCAATGCAACAGGTGGGGTTGTACACAATGTGAAGGATGTTAAAGACAAAGCTCCGTTGCCTCAGAGCAACAAAACTCAGTGTGCTTGGGTTACATCTAAGCTTATAACTATGCAACACTTGCTGGATCATGGAAGGAGTATTTTGTATTTGCAAAAGATCTTTAATTGTGAAACCAGTTTGCCACTATCTCCAAAGTCACTTTCAAGTCCATGTCCTTCACTATACTAGACAGAAGCTAAATTAGCCAATGACCTTTTTTGATATGGGACTTCCACTTAGTCATAAAAGTTCAGGGTGAAATCTTATCCCATCAAATGACCTTGTTTATGAAAATACTGTGTAAAAGGGAGCTTTTTATAAATAAGTTTACAAAGGACTCAAATACACAGCCACTTAAGTGTCAAAGCCATTCACAAGACAATTCTCCTGCAATTCTACAGTAGGAAAGATTGGACTTTTACATGTTCAATGGCTAATTTATAGATTTAGTTTGCTCAGGTTCATGGAAAAAGTCCTCCTGAATTTGGGTGCCATTGGCTGTTCTGGATACTAGAAAGGAATGTGTCAAGGAAGGATGTCCAGATCTATGCCCCAAAACATAAGACCTTGGCAGGGCTTTGCCTTACATTTTGGTAAATGTCTCTATATTTATCTTAAGCCTCCAAGCAAACCAATGGCTGCAAAACCAGCACTGCTTTCTCTTTGAGTTTTGTTTGCAGCAGGAAGCCAAGTTCACCTGGCTTTATTTGAAGATTCTGCTCTTACATTGTATGATGAGCTTTCTGTGTTCCTCCCGTGAGTCCTCCATAGTATAGAGGGTTTGTTTGGTAATGCTATTCAGATCCACATTCCTCCAGTCCTCCAGCATTTGAAATGTGATGTCTGCACTGTGGATCACTGTTCTTGATGCCTGTAATCCAATCCAATCTATTCATTAGTTCATGCTTTATTAGGTTAAAAAATAGGCTTTATCCCCTTTTACGCTTCCTTAGCTGGGCTCACTAAGTTGATTCCCCTCATGGACCCCCACCCACCAGCTTGATGTCTTATGGATATTACAGGGCCCTCTAACAAGAGAACTCTTGAGTCATTTTGCCTATTTTAATCAACTGCAAGTATTTTGATTGCATCCCCCACAAACCCTAATGAGCAACACTAATCTGATGCTGCCATTGCTAGACCCCTCAATCTCTAGCAGCTTTGCTGGTTTTCATGACAAGCTTCAGTTCAGAACAAAAAAAAACCATGAAAAATCAAGCCAATACCAAACAAACCCCACTCAGATTTGCACCCTCTCCTCTCCCCATCTGTGAAGACTCTCATTCTTCCCTCAGCCACATGAAAAGGTTAAAGCTCCTTGGCCTCCTCATCTGATCCATGTCTTGGCTGGGTGAGACAGGGATCTGCTGTTGGCAATGGTGAGGAAAGGAAGTGGCACAAGGTCATGGTCATAGACACAGATCTCTGTAAGTTAAGCAGAGATGCTAACATACACTAAGGTTATCAGCTTCACCAAGGAAGTGATGCATGTGAAGAGTCTTTCACCTAAGAGATTTGATCCCAGGTTTGATGCAGAAGGTTGTGGTTTCTTTATCTTGATTTCCTCTGAATCGCTATGGACCTCCAGAATTCAGTGATGATCTACCATATTTGGGGAAAAGTAGCACAGGTATCTCTGTCTCCACCACTAAAATAATGGGGGAAGAAACCTACCACAAATTCCTCACAGGAGTGGTTTTTTCCCCAGAGCTTCTTCCTGTGGGCTTCACCTGTCACAGGGTTAACCTGGGGTTTTGGATAACCTTCCAAAAGTGAAGCTTTCAGGTGACAGGGAAAAAAATCCTATCCCCTCCAATACATGGATGAAATGTTAATTAATTCAATGCATTCTCTCCCTTTTTATACTACACAGAATTTGGCTTCATGACTTTTTACAGGTAATTCTGATGCAAACTGGTGAAAACCAAACACTTTAGAGCAGTTTCTATATTCACGTGCTGTAGTTACAAGAACATGTCTATATAAAATCCCAGTTCAGCTGTTTTCCCTTTTACTAATTTGCATTTGATTTATAATATACAATTAGACTTGGGATTTACTGTTGGGCATGTAGAAATTTTTCTTGCTTTGCAATTGGCCTAATACAAACTGCTCTGAAATCAATGGAATGTGTCTCATTTATTTCCTGGAAATGAACCATCTCTTGAAATCAAATAATAATTTTGTTTCATGAAAGTATCCTCCTGAATTTAATGATCCGGGGTTGCCAGTTGTCCAGAAAAACATTTTTCAATTACTGCTTTTTGATTTTGTGGCCACAACAAATATTGGAGACAAACTGCTAATGTGAACTCCTCCTCTGAGTAAAGTCCAACCTGCCAATTCATAAAATTATTTGAAAAGTCAGGGAAAATGGCATTCATCAAACTTGGGTAATGGAAATATTTACTTGGCAGAGATGATTTAGGGATGTCTGTCGCCGTAGTATTTGTGAGAATCTTCTGGACACTGCAGGAAGTAAGAAATAAATATTTACATACTGTGCTAAATAAAGATAATTACTTCAGAAATTATTAAAACAAGAACAATGAAAAATACATCCAGTTTCCTATACAAAATTGTGGCTACGTAAAATTCACTCAAATAGTCCGCTTTTAACTTAATTTAAACCTTGACCTAAACCCTTAAATCTGGATGCTCAATCAATTTTACAAAGGCATATTACAAGCAATTATTTATAGATGCTGTGAATAATGAAGTGACAAGAGAAACACAGAGGACAATGGAAAAGCTTTGCTTGTTCAGCATAGCAAATCTTCTCTTGCTACACAAAGGAACTGAAGAACAGAAAGAACTATTTAATAGAAAGAAAAATGTTGGTGCAAGTATAAGTGCACATAAAATAACAATAGCTACATTATGTGTGGAAATGAGAAAAGGTTGCTAAATCTTCATGCAATCAAGTTTTGGAGGAGTCTTTCGACTGGACTAGTAGGGGCTAAACTCTGATCCACTTTCAGGTAGAATTTGATCAAAGTTTCTGAAAGCAATTGCATGACATACTAATGCAGTATGGGCTGAAATGGTCCAGGAGGTACTTGTCAGTCCTCTGTTCCCAGTTTAGCTCTTTGCAAATGATATGGACCTTGTATTAAGATATTTCATATTCTTGGAAAATGAGCCTTTAAAATGTTGTATTGTGCATTTTTTGTCTGAAATCAGTGACTTGGGAACTGCAAAAATGACCAAAGCTTGCAGTTCCCCCTGTCAGTACCTCCACTGGCTGTGTACACTATCACAAATTCTGATGAGGAGGAAACAGCTGCAGAGGCAACAAAGGCTCATGTAAAAGGCAAGGTGCACACAATATTTTCCTTATATCAAACGCACCAGGTTTTCAGATTTATCCAAAGGGATGTTAGATGTGGTCACAGAGTGAGTTTTCCCTCCATACTGTACATAGAGGCACTTAAAAAATACAGACTGAGAATGGCTAGAGAGTGCACTGTCTATCTCTTTCTGTCCGCCTCTAAGATTGGAAAAGATTTTGCTGTTGAAGATTCTCAATATTTTTGAACTGAAAAAGATGTGGTAAAGCATATTATCCATTTTGACTTTGTTTAATTTTTGAAATAAACTAGCAAACAATTCAAACCACCCTGAAATTAGTTGTTCCAACTTCCATCCTGACTGTTCTCAGTAACATATACACCTAATTTTCCACGCTGATCAAAATAGTTAATCCTTCTCCTAAATTAGTTTTTTTTTTCCCCTTTAACTTTGTGGTGTGGAATTTAGTGCTCATGAAAGGCAAAGAATTGAGAGCTGTGAAATAAAGCAGGCTTTATCAATAGGT
Source organism: Orthonyx spaldingii (assembly GCA_013397795.1). Taxonomy (NCBI): domain Eukaryota; kingdom Metazoa; phylum Chordata; class Aves; order Passeriformes; family Orthonychidae; genus Orthonyx; species Orthonyx spaldingii. Next base: position 3,184,105 of record VZTJ01002435.1, read on the forward strand.
GATGTGCACTGCAGGCATCTACAAAGCACGTCTGAAAAGGACTAGTGCCCTTTCCTGTGGTGACAGGGTAATTTGATCTCCTTCATTTTTAACTCTGGCACTTTTTTGAGTAAGGGCCTCAAGCTGTATTCAAATTCTGCTAGCCTAAAGGTTTGTTTAATAATTTTCTTGGCCTAATATCATCCTTAATGTTTGCTTACTATCAACAAAATTAATTTCTTATCAGAATCCACAAGAAAGGAAAAGAAATTCTCATTTTGAGCAGTGCCTGATTTCACTAAATGAGATCGGTTCTCATGAACAAGTGGAGATTCTAAGTGAATGCAAGATTTATAATGATGACAGGTTTTAATTCCTAAAAGAACACTAGTCTCACTTCCAATTAATTTGCAATCAATAAACATTGTCCATCCCAGTTTAACAGGAGAGAGGCTGGGAAATACATACACTCAAATTTGATATTTCGTAGGTTTTCTGGCAAATCATGGAGAGCTACTTTCAGCCACTCATCCAGTTGCTTTGCAAACTTTCGGATCACCTGCGTCAAACTGAAAAAAGGAATCACAACATCACATCACGTTTACTCTGTGCATTGTACTGTAAAACCTGTGAACGTGTGAAGAGCATGAGTCATTTATTTACAACTCATTATTATGCCCAGTTGCTAATATAGTTTGGTTTGTAGGCATGAAGAAAAACTTCTGAAATTTCTGACAACTTTTGCAAGAAAGGCAAAATTTATTACCATGTTCGAAACATCACATCTCTGTACGGCATTGTTTTGATACTTACAAACAGTAATTTTACTTTAAATAAAATAATTCCCACTCTCTAGAAATATAAATTCACAACTGTTTAAAGAAGACAATAAATCAAGCTTCGGATTTCAGCTCATTTGTGCCCACATTTACATATACAGATGTACAAAGAGATATTCAAGTGGAGCAACAACCAACTCTGCTGCAGGCCAGAGCCAGTGAGTGGGTGATGATGGTGGTGGGGAGGAATTTTCAGGCCAAGCCCACACGGGTAGGGGAAGTGGAGGTGGAGCAGGACCTGCCTGCTTAGCCCTGCACAGGACTGGAACTTTCCCAGACAAGTGAGATTTCTCTGTTCTCTCTTGCTATCCTTTCCTGACAGTTCCATCATTTCCTGTTAAATTTGGTAGGCAGCTTGTTCTGCCCTTCTCCTTGGAATCCTCAGTATAAAATGACAGTTCCCAGGAACAGTTGCAGAGTGTTGTGCAGGGGGTCCTAACAGTTGGTTCTGACAGACAAAGCTGCACTGCCTGTAGAAATACCAGAAATGCAATAATGAGAGAGAAAAGATACAAGGAACTTTCTCCCTTTCAACCAAGAAGCTTTTTGTTTGTACTTCTAGCACACTGCACTGACAACAGAGGTGGTAAAAAACCCCATGGCCATAGGCCTGCTCTGCTCCACAAAAACACCTAAAGAGAAAAAGGGATGGATGACAACCGGTGGGCTCAATAAAAAGTTCCTTTTCTGGATAGCGAGAATTTGTTCCCAAGAAGTATCTTGGAGGATTCTGGCTGAGTCAGCAAGATTTCCTTCAGGAGCTTCCATTGCAATGAGACCCTTCTTCACCCCCTCCAGTGCAGGCTATGGCTTAATAGCCACAATCTGGCCCTTTATATGCATTACAAAAGTCTATATTCACACTCAAGTCTCTCCTTATTTGCTATGAAAGAACTAAGCAGCTTGAGAAAAGGACTGCTGTTCTGTTTAATCCTTCCAATGAAATAGATTTGGGTGGGGTGAGGGGCAAAGCCTGTAAAAATGTACATGTCTTATCAAGAAAAGTCTATGCTTGTAGCAGATTTCTTGTGTAAAATACTTTCACTTTAGCAGCCATGAAATGCACGCAGGAGAGCAGAACAACATCCTGAAAACATTTTCCTTGATTAGGGGCACTTTAAAATCTTAAGGGTTAAGTGCACCGCACCAATAAAAACTCCTAGAGAAATATTCATAACAATTACTCAATGTCAAGGTGGATCTCTGTCCTGCTTAACCTCTATAAACAAGACTTCTTGGACTCGCGTGAATGCCAGGTAGGAAGAGACCAGCTGAAATCTACCACATGGATAGGAAAAGTGAATTTAGTTTGAGTTCAGCTGAACGTTAAGACACCAAGAAGAAGGTGGTGTCCTTCATCACATAAAACCCCCCAATTCTCCAAGTTTTTCATAATACAAGTCTTATTAAAATCTGAACATCTTTTCAGGAACATGTAAAGCTCTTCAACTCCTTTCAAATGACACTGTGATTTAAAGTCAGAAAACAGGTGGCACCCAGCAGCTCTCTGAGAACTGCTGTCACTCTTGAAGGAAAGGAATACAACAAAGACAGCTGTGCTAGAAGGGATCAGTTACCTGTCAGGTAAGGCTTGTAGTACCGTTGGCATCAAAACTCCAGAAATTGCCTTGTACAGAATTGAGTCACAAACTCCCACTATATTCACTACAGTTGAGGAACCCAATACGGGCAGCATATGAGGAGGCATCCCTTGCCAAAAGTGCAGAAGAAAACTTTGAACCTGCAATCACAAGAAGAAGCAGGGATGTTAAAATTAGAATAACCAAAGTCCACAAATACCATTCTCTTTAAATGATCTTTATTACATAGCTCTTGTTTTAGCCCCAGAGGTGGGCTAATGGGGTGCAACACAGGCAAGGCATGTTCTTTAACTAGACAGGCTCGTAGTGTAACTCAGCACACAATGGGATAATCAACCAGAGGGCGAGGAGACACTCTTGAGTCGGTGACAGGGAGTCTTTGTGTTACTACAGTAGGGACACCCATGGGAGTCACTGGATTTTTACCTTCTGTCAGTGTCTGGGGAGTGTAACTCTTTGGCTTGCACATGTCAAGCCCTTGTCTCTCTCTTTGCACTCTGTCCCTGTATACAAAGGAATGCAATCTAGGGCTTAGTGGAGGGAGGGAGAGGAGGATAGCACATGGCTTACAGGGGTCAATATACCATTTTCTGTCTTCCCTTTGGAAAGAAACACTACACTTTGGTTTTCGTCTTTCCTCCACTATGAAGGAAAGTGGAGAAAAAGTGGAGAAAGGCAAAAATCAAAAACAAGGGGAAAGTTTCAGACACAGCAAAATATACCTCTGAAAATTTTAATTTAGGAAATAAAGGTGTTATTCAGAGAATGATATGATCAGTTCCACAGGGGCCAGAACACCAGCGTTCATGAATGATAACTTTCTACATGCAATCTGTAATGAAGTAAGAAACCACACCACGTGTAGCAAAGAATATTTGCCATCTATATATTGTTGCTGCTCAGTCCCTTCCCTACCATAAATCCTGATAAACCTAATAAAATATAGCATCTTGCTCTTAAGAAACTATTCTGAGACTCACCCAGCTAAATTTCCTGAATGTGTTACGTGTTTTTCTCACATGGAAACTTCTAGACTGAGTACAATAGTGCAAAACTAGCTTTAAACCAGAAGAGTGTGAGAATTAAACAGTAAGACAAAGAAAAGCAGGGAATTTCTTCCCTTTGTTCAGAACACAGAGTCAAAAGACCCATTTCCTTTGATTTTTTTTTACCCCCAGGACCTGAACATCATATTTGAATCAGGTCTTCAGTATCTCTATAGTCAGATTTGTTATCCTGGATAAGAAACCATCTTTCCATGTAATATAAACCTGCTTGCAGCTTGCATTCCAGTAACATTTTATTTTCCAGCTCTAATTACAGAGCTGTCTGCAGACACTGCCAGAAACCCCTCAGATTCAGTCAGATATGAACAGGTACAAACCTTATCCATCTTTAATAGATGGTATTAACTGCTGAGCAGTGTGTGTGTTCCTAGCTGCATTGCAGTGCAACTGAGCAACTGGAGACTTCAGCTACGGTTCCCTGGGATATCTGGGAGGCTGTAATCCCCCCACCGCTCTGCATCACTGTTAACAGACCAGCAGAGCCCACTGTTGTGGCTGAGACACCTGCCCTGGCTCTGCTGAGCTCTCAGAGGAATTCCTTCAGACAGCTCAGTCCCAACAAAAAGCTTCGAAAAGTTGTGGTGGACACACTTCTTGAGCTGTAGGAAGTGGATTGTCCAACACCTTGTAAGGGGTATTGGTACCTTAATCCTGCTGGAGAACAGAGGACAGAAACATTCTCATTGCTTTTGTTCCTCCAGCTCACACCGCATTACAAGTGAGATTTATTGCCATCAGTCACATACTATATACTCAGGTACAGCTATTGTTCGTTGCTCCTGGAAAGCATCGACCACCACAAACTTGTAAGTCAGTAATATAACATACAAAATAAGGTCTCTAATCCATTGATACTGTATGTATCATTAAACTGCAGTTTCTAACCATACCTCATCAAAGTTTGCTCTTATTACAGTGTCTAGTATCCTCTGACAGTGAGTCCTATACATCATAATAAAAGTAGAAACCTGAAAAAGAATGAGGGAGACACACAAAAGATCATTCTGCTTTAAGAAATCCACTTTTAAAATATCAGAATACAGAGCAAAGAGAAAGCAAGTTTCTTCTTGTCTTATCTATGCGCAACTGCAAAAATAATGAAATCAGCTAAAGTCTAGTTAGATTAGCTGTAAGATGAGTTTTCTTCTCAAAAGTAAATTCTTCCTTTGAATTCATGGATTTTTCTGTCAATGGGGATTCTTCAAATGTAAGAGGAGCAAAAAGCCTCAGTGAGATCAAAGACGAGAATGTGGCCCTAATTAGGACATAAAGAACTAAAAAACCCTATTCTTTTGTCCACTTCACATTGATACTACACATGTGAATAGAACCAGAAACCTAGCAAGCTCAGCCAAGAGAAGCCAGAGCATTTTTGTCATATGTGCATATGACAGGATTCTCTGAATTTCTACTCTGGAAGGGTAAGAAATGCACTAAGTCCCTCTCTGCTCAAGAAAGCATTAGAACTGTTTTTCAGTTTGCCATCAAGTGTGTTCACAGGTTAGAGGGCTGTAACATATTTTAAAAGTTGCCCTCAAACATCACATAATTTTAAAAGCTGCCCTGCTATATGCAATGTAACTTTTAAAAAAATGTGCACAGGTGTTAGAAATATTGTACAGCTGATAGTGTCAGCTGCCTATTTTAAGGGAAGATATTTCTTCCTATTAGATGAAGTAATTCAGTCCCCCATAAATCAAGTCAAAGCATTATTAAACTTACTCTAGTTTAAAGTCTTTATATATTAGACAAAGCTTTCATCCAGAGCAGGGAAAAAAAAAAAAACCAAGACAAGCTGAGAAAAGATTTCCAAAGTGTTACCTTCTCCTCTGGCAGACTGGCTGGCAGATTTAGATCTTTGACATTTGGAAACTCTGGCAGCAATGTTCCCAGTTTGGATCGTGGTGAATACGCCACTGTCTGTTTGGTTACTTCTTTTTTTCCTGTTTCGTTGACCCAGGCTGCTCCTTTTTTAGAATACATCACATCATAATACTGGGAGTTTTCTTTCACTGCAATTCCATAATAATGGTACCTGATACATAGAGATGTGCATTTTATAAAGCAGATTGTTTGAAAATTAAAGAAAAATATATGGAGGCAAGGGAAATTGATAATGCAAATGATTTCTACATCAAAATAGACTGAGCAATAGTTTATATATTAACAAGCATTGATTCAGTCGCAGAATACTGTGATAATATATTGAGCTTAACATTTTCTTTCCTTGTGGTAAAAGTAAGGTGACTCTGTTGTAGGGCAGGAAAATAATGTACTTCCATTTTTTAACTTCTTAGTAAAAAAAAAAAAAAAAAAAGCATCCTAAAGCTACTTGTTGGCAGAGCTCTGCTGTGCAGCTGCTCCTTTAGTTCAGCAAGAAGCAGAGGTACAGACTCTCTGGACTGGTCCTTCTGTTGTTATTTCAGCTCCCTGATTCTCAGGCTGTTGAGGGCTGCTTTGGTCCCTGAAAAGCATGAGTCCTTATTGCACATGAGTTGATCAGAAACGTTTCAAATACTGAAAACTCTTCAAGGAAAAGAGGTGGGGAAAAGGCTTGTGCTGGAAAGCAATGAATGGTAAGAAATGTACAGTTCCAATTATTTGCTTCACACCCCAGCATCAGCACTCGGCTTTGATCAGTGAGAGATACTACACAGCACCAGCTCTGTGAGACCACACTGGGAATTACAGCGTCACCGTGCTATGGAAATGGATCAGTGGCCTTATGGCACAAGTTTGTGCTACCACTCAGCTTTATTATAGGTGCTGATGGAAGCACTGATTATCAAGTAAAACTCTTACATCAAAGAAGCAAATGTTATCTTAGTCCTTCTGTAATTTCCTAATTTTTATTTCAGTTTCTCAGCTGTGGGCACCCAACACATCAGCTAAATATGTAATGATTACAAAAGGAATCACAAGATTTTATTGCTGGTATCCTTTTGCTTCAGCCAAATCCTACACAGAATTTTCAATGATCCTCTACTTCTCTCCTTATAGCCTATCAAAAACCTATCAGATCATCATGAGACACTGTCTTCTAGATCCCACAATGGTGGCACAAGAAGTTACCATCTTTGGATGCTTCTTTGACTCTTCAGTCAGTTACTATTTCAGAGAGCTGCCACCAAATCTGTTCACTTGAATAGACACAAATTTGGTTTTGGCCGTTCTACAAAGGTCATCAAAGAAATTAATTAAAGGGTAGCACCTAAGTGATGGTAGTTTAAACTAACTGGTGACTTTTCCTTTTTCCACTCACACTCATTCACTCACAGATCAGTGCATGTCATAACCCCCAGCAGAAAATTGTGGCAAAGAGCTGGAAGCCCATACTTTTCTATCAGCACCAATGGGATGAGAGGAGGCCTGGGGTGTTGTAGTAAATTTCTAGTACATGGTTCCTAGCCATACCCACTGAGGATATTCCATTAAAATTTTCCATTAAAAAATAAAAGCTATCTTGAACTCAACATTGAATAATCCAAGTGAAATATCTTAAAACATTACATTGACGTGGTATGAATGGAATTTCCTACCTTCAGTACCTGAAAAAGCAACACTGTTGGCTACAAATTTTCCTCTCAGAGCTTAGGCCAAAACATGCATTCTATATGAGAAACCAGCTCCAGACTGTTCCTAACCTGTTATGGGTAAATAACGGCAAGTTTGTGCTAGGGTTACAACACGAGCTGTAGAAGTTTGGCTTTTTAGCTTGAATGGTAACACCTCCAGCTCGCAGTTAAAGTGCCCAGTTTGGTCCCTGGCAGCTGCCAGCCGAGCACTGCATGTATGAACCGTAAAACTCACACGAGGCCTGTGTGCTACATCTGGCAAACCCAAAAGGAAGTGCTGTGGGGAGCCAGCACCACAAATTGCTCAGGGAAGGGTGGGAAGAGGGAAAAAGAGCAAGCAGGACAGAAAGGCTCGTGTAATTTAAACAGGGTCAATTTCATATCAAGTTTTGTCTTAAATCAGTGAAGGAAAAAAAAAAGCAAGCCTGAAAAATGCAGTAGAATTTCACTATGCACTATTTAATTCTTGGTGTATTGCACTTGGTATTAAACTGCATAAAAGAGTTTTCTGCTTCAAAACCATATAGATAGCAGTAGCCAAATTAACCCCAAAGTTTTTCTAGAAAGTTTCTTCCTTCAGTAATCTTATCATCCCAAAGGGCAAAAACTCACTGGAGTGGTTTACACGAATTCTTTTCCAATTATTTTTCTGTGTTTCCATCAGAAAAAAAATCAACTTAATTCAATAAACAGGGCTTGAAAGTTTGATATGTAGAAGAATAGCATGCAGACAACAAAATTGTTTTTATGTTAAAGTGGAACACTTTTTACCCTCATGGATCTGTTGTATACAGCACTCCTTTAAAGAAAAAGCAAAATTCCCTTCATACCATGTAGCTTCCACTGGTTTAACTCACAGTTTGTGTACCAAATTGAAGATTTTCAGACTACAGTACAGAAAGAAATTGGCTTTTATGTTCAGCTGTCTTCTCATGGCTCACCTGTAGTGGAACTGTTTTTAAGCTCAGTGCGCCAGAGAACAGCTGCATGCTTACATCAAGAAACCAGCTGTAAACCAGAAAGCTCACAACTGATGAGCAAGAGGATAGCACCATTGTAGCTCTGAACTTTGTAATGTTACAAGGCAGCCATGCTATAAAAAGACTGAAGGCAGAACAGTGTGAAGTCAGATAATCTTAACCACTTCTACGGCTGAATTTCCTTTGGCAGTAGCAGCGAAGTGGAACGAAAATAATACTGGCAGCAATCGGTCAGCACAGTTGGTGATAAAGGGACCGAAGTGTTAATGCCTAAAGTAATTTCTTTACGTAACACTTAACTGGAATGCAGTCAGATGTTCCTGAATACAAAACCAGAGCTCAGTTACAGCTGTGCTGGGCCTACCAAGGTGAGTATTTATCCTAAAGTACAACAGGCACATAGCTTCTGGTGTGTGACAGAAACCCCTTATTTGCTAGATAGGGAGCAGAACCATTGCACAAGTGGCATGAAAGGAGTATGTGACCTGAAAGCTGCTCTGACAGGCAGGCAGGTTAGGGGGACATTATTAAACTTCACTGATTTTTTAGCCTCAGTGAGAGTAAAGAGACAGCTTTTGGAGGTGCAAGACACCTCTAGGCAGCAGATCAAGAGCGTCTTGCCCTCTGAGAGACTCCTGGAACTGTGGGAGGAGCTCCGGTTGGAAATAAAGCAGTGCTCACTCCTTTCATTAAATGGAAGGACAAGTAACAAAATTGTAGCTGATGCCAGGATGATTTGATGGCCCATAGGGGGTATTCATATGAATGCGTCCCCAAACCAACTTGTGCACACTTCCACTCCGTCTTTATGAACCTCCACAAAACTTATATTCATTACTAAATCCTGACTCTCTGATGATGGACCTATCATGCTTTTCTAGTATGCTGTTGGGCTAGCTCAGAATTTCCACCTGAGAGATTTCTGGTGGCTTTGATGAGTGATGTTATGGCAACTCTGAATTTGCATTTGGGAATGGATTTCAAATCTTCAATTAGCTGCTTAAATATGCCCGCTCTAGAAAAATAAAGCTTAGTTATAAAAACTAAGCAAATATCAAGCTGGGGGAAAAAATATTTTGTCCCATCAAAGAAATACTGCTTGGCATGGACCACTTATTAGAAGAGCACAGTAAATCTTTAATGGTATTTCTTTTAGCATCTTAGTTTCTTTTTTTCTTTAAAGAGCAGGTCATTCTAGCTTTAGTATGTAAACTTAATCCTAATAGCATATTTCATTCTCAGCATTTGCCAATATTGTGTTTTGCAGGCTTTATTTTGAAAGAGAAGCTTTACCAACAAAATTTTGCAAACACACCACCTCACATTTTCATTTCCTCTTCCATAGTTTTTCACTTGTGCTCTGTAGACACTACACTTCTGCTACTCTGTAGGATTCTGGGAAAGCTAATCAAGAAAAGCAGATTTTATTGTGTGAGGGGCCTTACGCTTGCCAGAAAAAGATTCAAAGCTCCACTGGAAAAATTTCTTGGAGTTCACAAGCAGCAAACAAAGTATAAAAACATCACTGTATCCTCACATCTTATCAACAACTGGAAAAAGTCAAATACTCCAGGAAGTGCATTCGTAATTCTGAATCAGTTTCTCGTTCTGGAATTAGGATGAACTGTTTTCAGAAAATACCAACTTCTGGGTAAAGCAATAAGCTAATTCTTTAATTACCTAAAGGTAAGCTGAATTTCATTACATGGGAAAAATGGTGATTACATACAGGTTTGTGGACCATTTCAGCTTAGATCATTGTTATGTTCCTACCTAAATTCTAAAGAGCATTCTGACACTTGTACTCGAGCCTGAAACATTATGCTAACCAGTTGTCATTTCCCAGCATCCAACAGTAGCTTCATTACTCCTGAATGTGAATGTTCTTTACACTGTGTAAAGTGAGTTGAGATGAAAAACAATATGGAAAATATTGCTGATCAAATCAGTAAAAGGCCTCCATTAGACCACCTTTGCAGGACCACTGCTGAATCTATAAGATAATATAAAGACTACAATAGAACTTCTACCAAAGTTGGTTTCAAAGCCCCAACTGGACAAATTATTCCCTGTTCTCATTCCTCATTCAGTAAAGCCAGGGCCAGATGGGGCCCTGTGAGATATGATAATAATACCATACACTGCTTACTTTGATTGGCCTCTGGTTCCAAGTCTTCTTGTTGTTAGTTGTGGAAACTGTTGTCTTATTATCTGCAAATAGAGAGAACTGATATTAAGAGAAATGGAAAAGCACATTTACTAATACTTAATTTAATATGGACTTTTAAGACAGAAAGGCAGAAAAACTGTACTGCAATGTCAATAGAATGTGTGGTAGGAGAAATCAGAAATAAAGCTCTTGATATTTTCCATTACTGAAGGAGGGGAAAGAGACTTTAAACATCACTATAATTACATTAACTACCATTAATTTAAATACTTTCAGAAGTTACTGGAGTAGAACGTATTTCCTAAAAAATCTAAACTAAGGAGGACTGTAATTAGAATTAGCCTACTATTTATGTCACTTTGCAGGATTAACAAAATTCTCTATAGACCTTCACAAACCAGCTACTAAACACTTCTTCTTCTAAAAGATGATTCTCTGAAAAGGTTTTGGTATTTGACAGGGGCATCATTTCTACCGAGAAAAACTCATCATGGCATTTGTAAAGATACCTCATAATCAATTTATCCTCTATGGGAAACAAGTGGATCTCAGAAACAGCAGGATATCATCAAGAATCCAAACTCTAGTGTGTCAGCAGACGTTAAAAGAACATTGCTACTGCAAACCAAAATTTCTTCAGCGCCAGTTGCATTTAAGAAACTGAATCAATGAATTTAGACCGTGCCTTCAGGAGTCAGAGCCCCTATCAACCAGGCTAATCCTGATGAAAAAGCTTTGCTGTAGTTGCTGGAAAGGAGATGCTCAGCACCTCACAGGATTGAACCAGATTCTCAGAGGGGTCTGCAGTAGGAGGAAAATTTTTCTGCAAGAACAGTCAGGCAACAAAAACCGCAGTAAGCCTTGAAGATTTATTTGTGAAGGAGTTTCTTCCTTTTAATATTTGTCATCCTTTATAATTGTGTTTCTATTATACAAATTGCTAAATGCTTCCTCTTTGGGGGTAACACCAACCAACAGTAAAGGAAAACAAGCCTGCAAGATGGAACATAACAGTTCAAATAGGAAAAAAAAGTCAATTTAAATTGATTACATAATGTAGATCCTTTTTTTTCTCCATTAGCTGTTTTGCCACCGTGATAAATATTTAATCCTGATTGACGACTGAAAGCTTTGGAACATGTATTTAGATCAAAAGGTGCTATATAAATAAAGACATTACAATGTCACATATTTGACCATTTCTTCAGTACTTTTTGGGGGATTTTAGCAAAGGCACAACCACCTTCCCTTAGTATCATGTAAAAATTGACCTGTGTTGGTTTCCAAGAGCTTTGCACAACGTGGCTGATGTCAAAAATGCAGCAAAGACTCAGAGTCGCTAGGTTGTTCAGCTTTAATTTCTGGAGCAAAACTTCAGCAAACAGTAAAACACTTTTGTGGAGCTGTGAAAGTTCAGTCTAGCTGTTTGATAAATGAGCAGACAGGCAAGCAGCCCTTCTTTCTTTTTTTGTATGGATTCAATGAAGCCTGCCTAAAGAACACCACATGCTGTTCCAGCTACTGATCTAACATTCCGCAACATCTCAGCCTTCCAAATTCCCTTTAATTACACATTAATCCCACCCCTCTCTCTTTCATTTTCTGCAGACAGGGTTGGGGGCTCCACAAGGCTGTGGGAAAAAAGGCAGTGTTGAAGAACTACTTTCTGAGGATGGTTTTTTTGGGCTAGGGGAATTTTTTAGGGTTGGCTATGTTGGTTTTTTGGTGGTTTTGGGGGGGTTTTTTTGTGTCAATTGTCATTCAGAAAATATCATCCCTCTCCAAAAGCTGCTTTTACAGCAGTTGACTTACTATTAGAGATAGTTTTACTCTACTTTTTCATTGGAACAGCATCAAACCATATTACTTTCAAGTCTTTCTAGTAGCAGTGAAGTGTTACAATGCACACTGTAAATGCTACTTTATGAACCATATGCCGTGGGAGTTCCTGGGATTTAAATAAATCAGCCAGTTTCTACACACCAGGGCAGAGGTGATCAGGAAAAGAAAATAATAACGAATAAGTTGATCAGATGATCCCTTTTTCTGTTTCTTTTTCAAATCCAGCATATTTTAAATGACATACACCTCTCAGAGTGTATCTTAAAAGTCTGCATCACTTACAACACTATTTCCCAGTAATTTACAAAACAAAAAAAAAAAGGAGAATAATCAAGTAAATCTTTGAAAAAAAAAAGTCAGGACTTTTTTATCTAATGCTGCATATGTAAAATATAACATAGTATACTTACACCTAGGTGCTTGTACACATATTCATGTTTATTAATGTTTGTGTTTGGAATAAAACAAGTACTAAAAGAACTGTCTGTTCATATAAATGTTTATATTCAGCTATGCTTATGCAAATCTCCGTGCAATGATACTGGTAAAGGCAGGAAGATTTCCCTGAAAAGGGAGAGGAAGTCACATCAGGCAGGATAAAGTGGAGTTCACTGTGTGCTGAAATCAGTGGAAAAAGCAGAGAGCCCAATATGCTTTTTTAAAAAAAATTTCAAACATTGTTAACCTGAAAAATCACTGCACAAATATGTCATTGTTGGTTTAACGTTTATTAACTTTGAAAGACCTATAGACAAAATGAGTTAATTCTACAGTTGTATGGGGAGGGAAGTGGGTTCTAATTGTCAGACATGAAAATCCAGGTTTGGATCTGAAAACCAAGCTAGATCATTTTCTTCTCATCACTGCAGTGAGGCTGCACAAGCAAATCAATCAAGACCAGACCACGCAGTCTGAGCTGCTTTCTCAATGGAGCCCAGTCCCTGTCCTCACAGCAGTTCTGGCTTCTCAACAGAAAAAGTGGTAGAAAGATCTCATGGGTGGTATCCAGGGGAATTTTGGAGTGAACGGATCTTTTACCGTTGTCCTTCAGTGGAGCTAAAATTTCATCTCACACTTCTCTAAAGTGACCATAATTCCAACTGCCCTATAAGATCTGCTGAGTAAAAAGGTACAGGTTTTACATTTTCCAAGTAAAATTTCACCTAAGTTACATGTCAGTTTTGACTGTTAGACGTTATTTTAGGCTACCTGGCTTTCTGGTTTTGAGACAGATGTAGACCAGGAATTTCACATGGAAATAGTTTCTGCCCCTAGTATGTCAGCCTCAGAAAAAAAATGTTCCTGCGATTTCTTTCTCAGTTACTGAACATCAGTGTGTTCTCCCTCTCTTTTCTCTGTACCCTGCTTAAGACATGATCTTGCCTTCTGCCTACAGGAGATCTTCTATGCCTTTCATGATTAAAAACAATAATATTAAGAAGGGCTTTATCTTTTTGCTACTCCACAGTTCTTCTCGTAAGTGCCTACTGCATACATAAGATGAAGATTGAAGTCATTACATTATAAAACAACATGTAATATAGTTTACACTTCTTCAGGGGACTAGTATATCCAGGTCAGCATTTGTTTAACATTAGTGTACACAATCCTGACAAATGATTTTCAGAATGCCTTCGCAAGTAAAACATATGCAGAGATAACAGAATTTTTTCCCCACTTCAGCTTTTTAAACCTAGCAGAGGTATCTGAATAAACTTGAATGAAATATCTAGTTACTTGTATTTTTGGTCATTCTTAAAATAAGGCAATAAAAATTAAATGGGCTACTTGAGCATCTATGTAAAACACAGAAAGCTTTATGAGCAACAAGTAGAAAAATGTACTTCCTCTGTAAGGGTCTTTATTACAGTCTGCACAATCTATTAACCTTAGGCACTGCTAACTGCAGGAGCTGTTCTGTTACCCACAAATGGCTGCAAGGGTGCATTCCTTCAACCTGATTACTGCCAGCTGTCATTTCTGCCACTGCCTCTCTCCCCACATCTCCAGTATTGTAACATTACAACACAAGCAGATCCAGGCTCAGCTTTAAAATGAGGAGTTACAGACTCACAGAATGGCTTGAGTTGGGAGGGACCTTAAAGATCATCTTATTCCAAACACTCTACCATGGGCATGAACGTTCTGCTTTCACCACTATGCAGTGACCCATGACTCCTCATCACATTCACTATCAAACTGTGACCTCTGTGTTTGCAAATTATTCCATCTAAAACCAGCTATGACACATCAAAACAAATCAGGGAAAAGAAATCTTATAAAGCATCTTATGTGTCTGTCTTCATGCAAAAAAAATAAGGATGGAAGAAATCAGAGATGTCTGGAAACTTCTGAAATAATTTTTCCCACCCTCCTTTGTCAAAATATTAAATTTTACTCTGGGACAACAAGCAGAGTATGGCCTTTAGAAGTCTTTTCACCAGAATAATTTAAATTTCTGCTTTTCAAAAGGCATGATCATTTTGTCAGTGCACCTCATCTAGAGGGATGTTATTCTTCATTACTCATGTTCCTTTCTATTTTACATAATTCTAGCCTTGCTTCTAGAACTTCACAGAGTAGCTAAATAAGATCAAATTAAGTTGCAACCCAGCAACTGCACACTGCCAGAATAAGAAATGTATTCTAGGCTCTGCACTCCCTAGTGCTATGAGATTCTAGAGAGATTCTACAAAGAGTGGAATGAATTCTCTGTCCTCCAATAACAATCCTTCGTAACAGGGCCTAGTTCTGTTTATCTCAATTCAGGTTTCAAGTGTCATATCTACACAGAATACTTTTCTTTTATGAATCAGGTATAGAAGATGTGTGTTTATTTACCAAACTCTATTGTGGTGCTTCAGTCTTAATATTCTTTGCCATGGCAGCAGCAAAGAAGTCAGTGATACCAAATATAGCTATATTCCCACAGAGCTATGCTTTCCTTATTCTCATTGCTGTGAAACACAAGCAATACTGATGTCCTCAATCTTGTAAGGTTTTTAAGTTCATTGATCTTTGACCCAGTACTGATCCAGCTGGATCGTTACAGGGTTTCCCCATCTGCCCCAGTGCTTTACAAAATCCTGCTCTGAGACAGCCTGTTGCTATTAACACCTGTGTTAAGAGGTTCCTTTTGGCTCAAAGGCAGTTTGGGGCTGATTCAACATCATATTGTCTTGAGGAAATGGCCAAGAAAACTTGCACCGAGAAATATCCACTGATAGGAAAGAACATAATCAAAGTAGTCCAAAACACCACTCCTGTCTCTCAAATCCACCAAACTGTGGAAACAAAAGGAGTAGAGGTGTGACTGTGTCTATACCTTCTCTACCCCTTGCTTGCTTCCTTGCATGGCCAGGAGGGAAGACTGCAATGTACAGGCTTAGTACTCTTGACCACAGATCCTCGTCTGTTTAGATTCAATAACCTTCCCATTTCTCTCCACTTACTTTCCTAAGTTTTGGAATAGGGCATGGTCTAGCTGTAGGACACAAACTTGTTTCTAGCACTGATACATCTCAACTGATACTGCAAAGCAAGGCAAAAAAACCTGCTGGCCCTTTCTCTAATGTCTGTGCCCAACTCTGCCTGCTATGGAGATCAGATTCTGTGAGGAACTCCAGCTGAACTGTACTCTTTAGTGAAGCTTGCGAGACCTCTCCTCAAATTCATCTATGTAAAACAATATCCTCCTTCAGCAGTTCCTCTGGCCAGATGGAATTCAGCCTAAGGCATGATCAAACAGATTACTGCATCCCAACAAAGCTGCTAACACTGAGTGCTCTGCCTCAGATCCTTAGCTGAGCTGCAGCCACTTTTGCTGCTGACTTGCTGAAGCCAAGCAGATCTAAAACCCTGCACAACTCCCCCTGCTCTGTACTGGTGCCAGCACACTGCCTGCCATCACCCGGCCTATCTGTGGGAAAAGGCTGAGCGCCAGGATCCCTGCACTCTGGCAGACCCTGTGCTGTAAGCATAGCCTCTGGGACGTGTTGACAAGGCATGAGGTAAAGCAGCCCAGGGGCCACTCCATGCTTAAGGCCTAACTGGAAGCCAGATGCTTGAAGTGGCAAAGCCACTAAAAATCCCATTGCTATGGGGTATTGAGAAAGGGAAAGTCACTCCAGAGAAACTGAGGTGTCCTCACTGGTTTTCTTACTCCCCAAGCTCAAGGAGAAAAAGGCAATAGTCAGCAACCTGCAAAAATACAAGTGAAGTAGAGCCAAGGGAGAAAAGCCCTTTCCAGCTACACTGTAGATCACCATTCCCCACACCAGCATGACCACTTGCTTCTGCAGCACTTGTGTTAGTGTGGTCTCATCAGAGGAGCTTGGCCTAGAAGATTCTGAATTGGGAAGAAAACTCCTACTGGTGTTAACTGTCCTTCAGTCAGGAATCCTAGCTGTTAAGAAGGGATGAAGGAAAAGCAGAGCACTGACAGACTGATTCGATGCAGTAAGAGAAACCACATCCTCAGATTTACATTGATTTTTCCCCAGTTCTATTTTTGTATTCAATCGTGTAGAAATTGATCACAATAAAGCAAGTGCTGTTTTCATCTATCAGAAGAGAGCACTAAGAATAAATTTGGCTTTGCTATACCAGTTACTATTGAGGCTACGTAAGAGCAAATTGAGAGTAAAGAAATAAAAAATACATCTTCAAGAGAAATATCTCCTTATGAACAACAGCAAGCAATTTCCTGATATGTGCATTTCAATATAAAGACAAATCAGAATTGCAATCACATCACAATGTCATTATCAAAGAGGTTTCAATAAAGGTCTTGTCCTTTTCAAACATTAAAATCATATAGTATGACAGCAAGAAACTATAAATCCTATTTATCCTAGTCATGCTTGGAGGAGCAGTCCTGCCAGCAAAACTTCTGGGCATAGAGACAGTGCATCGTGATGAAAAAGGAATCTGGCTGGTACAGCTTGTACCTCCCTGGAGCAAAGTAAACTATTGGGAAAAAAAGGTTCTTTCCTAACCAATATTACAAGTCTATTGTGGACTTTGCCCTTTATCTAGTAAAATGCATTCATTGGAATGTAATTTTCACTTACAGCAAAGCCAGTCAGGGAGCAACAAGATTTGTGAGAGCATGCATCCATGTTAAACCTCTTTAACATGCCAAAATGATGTAAAGGGACCTCAGAATGGGGGAGAACCACCCTGAGAAGTGTCAGAAACGTTCGTTTTTCTTTTCAAATATTAATTTATTATTACTTGTCAAAAGACATGACAGGAAAACCCCAAAAGAAAAATAAAAACCAACAGAAGAGGAAAGTATTTATCCTCCAGGGGGCACATGGGAGTTGTAGAAGAACTCAGTTTCATGAGGATACAAAGCGGTTG
Organism: Orthonyx spaldingii; assembly: GCA_013397795.1. Classification (NCBI taxonomy): domain Eukaryota; kingdom Metazoa; phylum Chordata; class Aves; order Passeriformes; family Orthonychidae; genus Orthonyx; species Orthonyx spaldingii. The sequence goes on from VZTJ01002435.1 coordinate 3,201,522, forward strand.
CACCACGAGACACTCCTGGGGGAGAGCTATGACAGGGCCCGGCAGGGGAATTAGCACTGCAAATTTAAAGCAGTGAACTGAGGACACGGAGGATGGGAGAAATCACTGCAGATGAGGAAGATTCCATCTTCGAGGGTCCTGACTAAGAAAACAGTGTACATACAGGGTCACAAAAGAAGCAAGAACAAAAATCAGTGTTGGAAATCAAAGTGAAAGAGAAGCTCGAAGACCTGCCAAACCCAGCTAGCAGCTGGGCAGAGTGGTAGAGCCAGGACAGCCTTATGGCCCCCTACCCTGCACAATAGCTACTGAGGGCTTTGGAAATGCTCAAAACATTCCTGCTTTTTATTTGATTTGGTGAAGGAGCTTATTCAGAATTATTTCACTTTTGCAATTAAACCCAGTAAGACTGAGAAGTCTGAGTTGTCATCCACCATAATTCTTAGCTCAGAGTGTTAATTATCACCAGCATTTTATGTTAACATGTTGCTCAGAAAAAAGCCAAAACAAACATACAGCTGCACAACCTTCCCTGCAGCACGCAGTGGCAGAACTCTCAGCTGGAAACACCTTAAACTGCTCTCCCAAGGTCCTGGGGCAGAGTTCAAGGCATTTGCAGCACAGGGCTGAGGGGCACAAGGCTGCCATCCTTTTTAAGTGACCTCAGCCACAGGGCTTTCACTCCTTCTGCCTGAAGACTAATTCACAGTCTAAACACGTTCCCTGTGAGAGAGCGTGTTTTCATATGCAACATTTAATTGTTAATAACTCGGTGACACACCTGCCCTGCCTCACTGTACCTCCCTGTCTTCTCACTAGTTTCATGGAACATTTTTTACTTATTCTGCCTCACTTTTGCATGAAATCAAAATATAATATGCTTTGATGTCCACAGTAAGAGCAGAAGTTTAACACTGGACTCTGCACTTGAGTTTGAGCTGTAACCAACAAATTACAGGGCCCTCCCTAATTACTATTTAGTTAAGGTATATAAAAGAATCCTGGGTCCTGTCTTTTGCAGACAATAGAAAGTACTGTAATGACAAATTTAGGTAGCATAGCAGATTGGCAAATGCTAGTATAGATAAAACTGCCTGTAATTTCTGCATGTTAAATGAGTGAGTAAAACACTACAATCTTGACTAACAAAGTTACAGCTCCCTTTGTCATATGAGAATATATCACATCAATAACCATATTAGAGTATTCCTAGTATTCCTACTCTATGTGGCTTAGGAATACAGGTTGCTTTTTAAAAAGTGTTTATGTACATAGTATTTCTGTTCTTTGCTCTTCTTGTTCCTTTAATTGCTATTAGCTTGGTTTCCTCAAAAACCAGTCTTTATTACTGTCTCTCTGTTAATATCTCTACCCCCCAGACCAATTTTGGTTTCATTAACGCAATATTACCAAGTGTCTGAGGTCCAGTCCATGTCCCAGAAGTTTAACAGAAAACACTGTTACTTATTACAGTTTGTTTTAATGTGCTGAACTCCACATCTCTTTCTAAAAACTACCAGTTTGTTAAAGAAAAAGCCTTAACATGGAATATTGCCCACAGAGCTAAAGTTCAGAGATGAATTATAAATTCAATGTGATCCACTGAAAGGCGAACTGTCTACAATGTCACAGAACAACTAGCTCCTTTGTCTGGAGGAGATGACAGCTGCAAGGCTCCTGATGTTTCCCAATGAGGACAAACATGTCCACGGTCTCTGTCTCAGCAGCTAAGTGCAGAACACCTTACATAGCACCTATTTCTCTGCTTCAACTACCTGCAAGACATTTATGCAACTCACCTTGCTAACACGGTATTTAAGTCATATGATGACAAATACTGGCTAAAACTTCATCCATGTGCCTGCTTGAAAGGAGAAGCTGACTGCTAGCTATTGAGAGAATGGAGATGTGCCTTGCAGATCTTCATGCCTGTGCAGTACATTTTGTTAATAGTAACAGGCCGGAAAGAATCACTGGGGTCTGCTCAGGTTCTGCAGAGGGAGAAGATGGTTTCACTTCAATATTTGCCCCACTGTTGTCTGAGGTTCCTGGACATACCATTGCAGAAGCACCAGTTCCCAGATACAAAAGTAATGGCCACCGAAGTACCAGTGTGAAACAATACCATGATGAATGTGTAGGGCTTCCTCCCTCTCCACAAAAAGGTAAAAATGTCATGCAACACTGCTTCAGAACCCTATTGCAACCGAGAGGAAAGCACTTGGACCACAGCACAAGAAAAACACATTGGAATGCCATGATTTTTGGATGGAAGTGATAGTACCTGTCCTGCAAGATCAAGAGACTCCTACCAATGACCAGGTCTATGTATGAGAGGCAGAAGAGAAGGGGGATGAAGTATTAAACAGTGTAACAAAACTGCCACATCCTGAGAAATGATGGAATCCCTGGTAAATTTATGTTCTGATGGAATAGTTCTGGAATATTTACACCTTACAATTTACAGAAGTTTTTAGCAGCAGCAGAAGTAGCATTGTGTAAATTTGAGCCGTGTTCCAAATGTGTGAGCCTGCATGAAATCTGTTTCTTGTTTTCACTGTTCCTAAATTACATGTTTCCACTATACTTATCACTTAGTAGCAACGATATGTACAACGAACAACTTCATTCACACTTCTGCAGTATATTTAAACAGAAACCTGACACAGAATCTACTGAACTATGCAGGTCCTCAAGACACAACAAATATAATAATGTTACAGCATGGTACACTTTACTTTCGTTGCCAAACTGCCTGCCTAAAGATGCACTATAGTAAATGTCACTTCATTAAATGCATCCTTCACCTACTCTTTACACAGGCACTTACCCTAGAAACATTTTTCCTTCTTGGAATACCCTGCACTTCTATAGAACAAATGTTGCAAACACTAAAAGAGAACAGCTTGTGGGACAACTGGCATCAGACTCATGCTTGCAAGCATTTCAAAAACAGTGGCAAACTCTACACTTTGGTTTTTTCACAGCCTACAAGTTTTAAAGGCCTGTGACACATTCTATGGTAGAATTTCAGTTTTAAATATCATCCTGTTTTTCACTGAGGGGAATACATCACCTGACCAGCAAATCCAAAATACGAACTTTATGTAACCTTCTAGCCAGCTATTAACATCTGCTACTGGTGTAGAGCTTTACAGCTCACACCCAGATGATGCACAGCTGTGTCTGTGCTAGGAGTGCATCTCCACTGTGAATCTGGCATTAGCCACAGTGGCTCTTACTACAGCAGGATTGGAAAGGGAAGCACAAAGAGTCACAGTGAAAAGGTAACTTGGATAACTTGGCAGCCTGTACCTGCAGTGCACACAAAAGCAGCCAGATGCCTTCTGGACTTTCACGTCTGGAGGCATTGTGCTCCATCATGTGAAATTGTCATATATCATTAATTCAGGGATCTCCATATCATGCTTACAAGAACGGCACAGACATGCTCCAGAATTCAATTTTACCCTTCTATTTTTAAAAATTATACATTTGTTTCAGCAGTGCAGGTGATAATGCAGATGTGTTTACGCTGGCTTTTATTTAACTTCCAATTCAATTTTAACTGCCAACTTGTACCATGTTACCATCAGCTAGGCTGGGGACTGGTGTACTCTGGAGACTACGCATGGTTAAAAATTATTCCAACCATCAAAATACTTAAGATCTTAGCCTTCTGTCCAATAACTCGGATACACAGAAGATTTCATTCATATACTTCTGCATCTAATGCTAAAAGAAGACTTAATTCTTTTCAATAATACAAATACACCTGAACTAGGTGAGAATTTTAAGGTGTCATACTGCAGTTTAGACTTACCTTTCCAAAGCTGGCAGCATTAACAGGTTGTGTGTCATTTTTCTCACAGAAGTCCAAGTAATGCATGTAGAGAGCACTTCGAGGAATGCAAACACCTTCTGCAATCTCATAGTTCTCCTCCAGCCTTAAAAAGCAAATATCAAACAGAGAGAACTGCAAGTATGTTGGATGTCCTGTATGGTAAACAGTATACAAAGCTTCATCTTTTAAGACCAAACATTCTGACTTCCTCTTGTCTAGTAAATTTTCTCGGCTAAGTGCTCCTTCCAATTAATTCCCATAATACTTACTTGCTTTATTTGGTTCATACTTGCTATCAAAACCATAGGCTATGAGCTCTCAGCAATCTGTTATACCCTAAAACCATCCTGCAGTAAACAAATACATGTACAACTATGAAACAATAAATATTCACTGAGGAGAAGCATTCCCTCCTTCTTTACATGTGTTCCATCATCTTTGGTTCATGACACTTTTCACTCCTGCAAAATTGCTTACCTTGAGGAAGCAGGTGTGGCTAAAGCAAGTAATTTGCAAATGCTCAAGAGTGTCCACAAAATCTTATTGTGTAATATTTTCTTGCTATTGTTTATGGGCAAAGTGAAAAAACGGAAAGAAACCACAATCTGAATACAATGTTGAAAAAACCCCAGTGAAATAACATTCCCTTCTACCTTTTAGAAATGATCATTATTTGTTTATACATGCAAATATACAACTATAAAAATTAAATTATATGTCAAATATATGAGTAGGCATGTGCTTCATCTTTAAAGTTTGAAACTGGTCTCATTATAAATCTATAGATTAGAAGAAACATTCTTTTGAAATGCCATTTCTATGACTGCTGACCCAAAAATGTTCAAGAGACATTTACATACGCACTTAATATTAAACCATAATTAGTCTTGCCATCAATGGCGTCAGTCATAGGCATCTACAGCTACATGTGTGCTTGTCTGCCTTGCCAGGTAAGGGAAGGAGTTAAGTGTAACTTCCTCTTAATTGTATTAAAAAATAAGTATGTTTTCTCAAAACCCTCCAATTTTACAGCAAATAATCCCTTGCCATTTGACAGCTGTAGAACACCTTGCAAATATCTAGTCTTTCTCCTTCATTGCCTTTTTCAGGACCTATCTACCTTCCATTTCAGTTATTGTGATCATTTGTGACTGCAAACTATTTTAATAAGATATCCGGCTAGATGAATGGAATCAGTTTGTATGGGCAACATCCATTCTTCCCTGGTTTCTACAGAAATATCATCATGGCATCTTTCCTCAATTTCATAGTGCTCTAACAAAACCTCCTTTCAAAACCTGGAGAGTTCGTTTGTATACTATAGCTGCTAATTGGAATGTCAGCTTCCGTGACCAAGACAGGACAGAAAGAAAAGCAGTTAATTATTTCTCTTCATATCTGATGAATTTCTCTCTTTTTCTCCTCTCTTTCACAGAGAGTCATTAGTCTGACACTGAACAATGCCCCATTATACCTGAACTTTTTTTTTAATGATCAAAAACCCATCTTGCTCCACTTCTTTTATTTTCCTGTCTTTTATTTAACAACTTTATCATATTTTGAATCCAGCTTCATTCTACAGTATTGTAGAAAAATAATGAATGCAATTTTCCACCTAACAAATCATTACCAGTTATAAAAAACATATAATATATATATTTTTTTTTTTTAACATTTTAAATGTTGTAATAAAGCCATGTGAAATCCAGTAGTTCATAATGAGACCTCTAGTACCACTACAGTATAGGAATAAAGCCCCTAATCCTTCCACAGGTATGACAGTTTTATCTGTCCCTATTACTGCTTCCCTCCATATACACTTACACAGTTCTAGACTAAATGAGATTATTCTATATCAGAGTCACATCTGTAGTGTTGTTACAGATTTATTTTTATATCTCAAGACCACAGAACAACTGTGATGTTAACCACTGTTAATCACATAGAAGATTCTAGAACAGATTCATTTTGATGGAGTATAACAATGTATAAAAAAGTATGAATCTGGGGAGAATCCTTTCCGTAGCTGTGCTTTACCTTCCTCTTTTCTAATTCTTCTTGTAAATGTTGCAGAAAAATAGTTTTGTTGACTTTAGCTTCACAATACTGTTATTATTCAGAGCACCTACACTGTAAGCCACCAAACTGCATGGGATTAGGTTGTCTGTACTTTGAATAATTCTGTGTTTGGGGAAGTAAACACACACACCAAAATGAAGTAAAATAAAGTTTCACACTTATACCTTCATCAACCAGTCCACTACTGAAATAAATATGAACATTTTAGAGCCAAACTGTAGTTGTACAGATGATAATGAGCACAGGAACATGGGATAAGCACAGAATACTAGGTATTTCTATATTCATGCCTTAGCAGTTAAATTCAAGCTTGTGTAGTTTCCCAAATTATAATGTATTTGGCAGTTTCCTCAATTATGATGTATTTGGCAGTAATGCTACATTTACCAGGCCTTTCACTTCATTTTGTGTCATCAATGAAACAAAACAAAAACATCATTCCTGTTTCCAGGAAAAGGCTATTTAGCCAGGCTGACAGTCATCCAGACACGATTCTTGGCTTCTTCAGCTATTCTTCATCCTCCACATTTAAAATGTTCAACATATTCCACCTTTAGAGAGGCACAAACATTAAGGATTGCTCCCCATGGGATTGATATAATTTGCCCTTTTCAGCAAGATGCCAGAAAAGGAATAACTAATAAAGTTGATGGCAATATGAATCATGTAACAAAACGTGCATGTTTCCCTTATGTCTTTGCTATGGTTTCCCTACTGCTTTCTCCCTCCTCTTTTCCATTGCAATTGACATTTCCTCAGTTTCTGTTTTCCAACACTCCATTGCCTTCATTAGCTCTAAATGGTAGTAGCATCTAACAGTAAAAACATGTCCAGTTTTAACTTGGCAGACACCAGATGCTGCAGACAATTGTGAGGTTTCCATTTGCCAGAACAAGGGCAGTTTGGTACTGTATCCCAAAAAATGGTCATTAATTTACCCCATCACTTCCACCACTTGAATCCAGTCCAGAGATTGTTGCTAGAAGACAGGACACATGCTTGCCCAAGGAACATTCAGATACATCTTTTAGTCTTTCCTGAGTGTGCAAATTCTTGGTGTGAGGCCTGATGTTCTGCTTTTGGCGGGGAAAGGGTTATTTTTTTTCCTAGTGGCTGGCACTGTGCTGTGCTTTGAGTTTAGTATGAGAATAATGTTGATAACACACTGATGTTTTAGTTGTTGCTAAGTTGTGCTTATCCCGAGTCAAGGACTCTCCTGTCTCCCATGCTGTGCCAGAGAGGGGCTGCACAAGAAGCTGGGAGTGCCCAGAACCAGGACAGCTGACCTGAACAGGCTGAAGGAATATTCCATACCACAGAACATCATGCCCAGTTGTCCTAGGGTGATTTTATGTTGTGTATTTTATGCTATATATTCCACATCATCTGCTATGCTCAGAAATATAATCTGGGGGGAGTTGGCTGTGAGGTGCTGATCACTGCTCAGGGATGGACTGGGCCTTGGTCAGCGGGCGGTGAGCAATTGCATTGTGCATCACTTGTTTTTTCTTGGGTTTTATTACTCTTTTTCTTTTTCATTAACACTATTACTACTATTATTATCATCTTATTTTACTTCAGTTATTCATCTGTCCGTATCTCAGCCCATGGGTTTTACCTTTTTCCAGCTCTCCTCCCCATCCCACTGGGAAAAGGGAAGGAGAAGGGAGTGAGTGAGCAGCTGTGTGGTACTTAGTTGTTGGCTGAGGTTAAACCACAACACCTGAGCAGGCAAAACTGTCCAACATGTAAAGCTAAACCTCCAGAAGTGCTCTGTGCAGCATTTCTACAGTGCTGAACACAAGAGTTGACCAACCCCCGGGCTGCTGGGTGCTACTGCAGTACAAACAACCCAATGCTAATGTGTCTGACTTTCCAGAACAGTGGAAACTCCACATCTTCACACAAAATAAGCTTGCTACTTTAGCAGTTTGACCCTAACTTTTGAGCTTCTCATTTTATTTAGTATATCAATTTCTCCAGGAAATACCAATTCAAAGCTGCAGTACATATGTTGAAAAGCATATGGAAACTACCAGAAAACTGTTCTATGTTATGGCTAGTAAGCTGGGAAACTTTTTACCTACATGTCTGTCAATAAATTAGCCAACTGTAAAATTCAGTTTGACAGAAGCTCAACTTCTTTACTTTTAAACCTTTTAAACATGAAAACTTCTTTGCTTTTTGTTACCTCATGAAATTTTGGGTGGAAAATGAATGGAGGAAATTGCAGATACTCCAGAAGACTCAAAGGGGAGAATATTTCAACTACCTCAACATTTAAGAAACATAATACAACAGACAGGTAGTAAGCCAGTACATTAGCAAGAGAGAAGGGAAGAAGCTTGGAAGCAGCCTTTTCAGAATCAAAATTCTATAATTCTACTACAAACCCTGCTGAATGAGCGTTAGTGTGCACACTACATTCCAGCAGGGCTCAATATCCCAGGAGTTTAGGGATTTACTAACCTTTATGACTGACGAAGCTTGAAAGTATTTGGCAAAAGACTGTTTACAGTATTTGCATGTTTTCTGTTGGGAACAGTATCGCTGGATGTTCTAATTAATGCTGGCTTCTTGGCTATGACATTATTTGCTCCTGTGGAAAAGACTCTTAAGTGACTTCACTGCAAAATAAACACTGCTCTGAATCCAGGACTGGTAAGCCCTGCTTGCTATTTTATTTTAGCTATATAGTTCTTTATTATCTTGTCTGAACTGTGTTGAAGTTGTGGGAGTAAATAATGAAAATAATAAAATACCACTATGACATTTCATTATTATTTTAATAATTTCCTCTCTGCTTGTAGTCACTCCCTTTCTTGAATGTCTGTTAAAGAAAAGTCATTCACTTTTCTTGAACTTCTGAAAAACAGGACTTCTGTGATACAAATAGGTACAAAGAAACTAATAGCTCCGAACTAAATGCCTTTATTTACATTTGCCCATCTCATTATTTGCACTGAAAGTGTCTGTAAGTTTCTGAATACTGGCAGCAACCTATTCAAAATCAACCCACAGGTCTTGAGGTTTTTTAGTCTAAAAATCTCTCTGATCAACTTTAAAAAGCAAATACAGAAGATATAATCCAGATCATCTTTATGTATATTTCACAGAATCATGGAATTTCATGGGCAGAAAAATAGAGTAAAACACATTGAATTAATTATTTTTTGCTGGGTTTTTCACTGAAATCTCCCAAGAGATTCACAGAAGCAGAGAAATAAGTTTGCTAACACTTTGCTTTAAAAAACTCATATTTTTTACCAATAATCTTATCTTTTCATCCAGAAAACGATGAGGAGTACTTGAGGTACTTATACGTAAAAGAAAGGCCTTTCTTTAAAAAGGCTTAAAACAAGCTGAAGAGTATGGGATTTCAGATAAGCATGCTCAGAGGCTTCTCTGTAACACAGCTCTGTTCTGCCAGATACAGGAAACCAGATACAGGAAAGTTCTGCCAGATACGGCAAAGATACTTGATCACGTACAATATTAAGAAATCTAAACAAGAATTAAAAACATAAATTAAGACAAAAGTCAACAAAAGTCTAAGAGATAACCTACAGCAAGGGATGTCAGAATTACAGGTACGCATTACAGAACACGTAGACTAAAATACTGCTGCAAATCACAGGGAACAGCACTTGTTTATTTTTTATAGCACTGTAGACTAACTCACAAGCTATCCTCTCTCTCTTCCTAATTACCCTTCCTTTTTTTCTCCTCACTAACTTTGCAAGGGGATTTTGACAAATTAATCAAACCTCAAAACTCTTTCTTTTTGTAGTCTTCTATGTTAAATTACAGAGATCTTATGTTAGTAAAACAGCCAGTAAGGGTGAGCTTCATCAGACACTGAAACAAATGTGAGTCTCAAAAAAAATTATCAATACTAGTTTTCTTTTTGTAATAAATACAAAATGAAATATATAATATTCTTTTATATATAAATATATAATTGATAAACCACAAATAATCAGCTGGCAAGGTGGCAAATAAATATTCCAAGTAGATCTTCTAAACTGTATCAGAGGTTTCCTCTCTTCAAACAAATCCCATAAGAGTAAGACATTTGTTGAGAAATACTGTACAGGTTACTAATGGACACATTAAACACTTACAGTGAAAGTATCTTTAGAACTGTATAAGGTGGCCATGAGCTCTATTCTCTTCATCTGGAAGACGCATAAGAAAAAACACTAACAGTTTTTCTTGTTTTTTTTAAAAGGCATCTTACCATTGCAGTGTAGCTGGAGTTGAATGTGGTTTTGATGCTCTATTATTTTCTTTTTCCTCATCTGTTAAGAAATATAAAAAAAAATAGCTATGTAATTTCATCAGGAAATTCATGAACTCTTTTATAAAAAAAGAAATCATTTTTGAATGGTAAGAATTTTTCTAATTAATTAAAATAATTTTTAAAAATTTAAAATGTTCTTAAGTGCCAAAGCTTTCTCAAAATATTGGCTAAATTTTGGAAATGTAAATACTTATGTTCCCTACACTACCATCTGTAGACACTGCTTAAGGCAATAAACCCTGCAAATACCACTGATGGCAGAAACAGAGTGGTGCCTAGGAATAGTGACATTGAAAAGGAAAAAGAGCAACTTCAATGTCTAGCAGCACGTCAGAACACGTGAACAGTTTCACTCACTACAAGGGAACTGTTGCCTTACCCAAGTCTTATATTAGATAAGGCATTTAAAATAATGGGGTACACCCATCATTTCATCCTAATATAAGGTATGTACTAGATGTTTATAAATTTACAGAGATTAATTCTGAATGAGAAGAAGTGTATAATCCTGTAATATTCTTAATTCCTTTTCGGGTGATTTCTCTGATAATATTCCCCATTAATTGTTTCCACGGCAACTCTGATTTGCTGACTTCCCAAAAATTTGGATAAAATATGAATAAAGAGAAAGATAATTAAAATAAAACTTCAAATATTGGATTCTTCCTCATTCACATTTGTTCTTTTGAAACAATTTAGAAAGATGTATAGAACAATTCCGATTAAATTGTGTTTTGTTAAACATATAAAACCTTCCTGGGTGAAAGCTGAGTGGAGCACAATCAGCAGCTCCAGAAGAGTATCCTTTGGGAAACACTGTTGTATCAAACACATTTTGAAATATTAACAACTTTGTCCTCCATGAAACCATTCAGCATAGATGGCTCTGATAGCTAAACCATGAGGTAAACCCGTATACCACAGTACAAGTCGCGTTTCTTCATGGCATTAACTTTTAGAAGTTATTTAAGCGAGCCTTTGGGATGCTGGATCTTACGGGAGCCGGGCTGTCTGCTCTGCACATCAGAGCCTCTTGGGAGGCCTTTTGTGCTGCCCCGGGAACCCAGGCACACAAACAGCACCCAGCCCGCCTTGGCAGGCTCTGTGCCCAGCCCTCGTCCCACAGGATTTCTTCCATCGCACACGGCAGGCTGTGCTGAGCGAGCATCCTTCATGCCGCGGCCGCTCCCCTGAGCGTCAGGAAATCCCATTTCGCAGCCCCCCTGCTGCATCTGCATGACAATGGGCCCCTAATTATTGGGCCGCACACTCCCTCCCTGCCTTTCAGGGCCCTCTTTTATTCAGCGCACAGGACCAACATACACATCTCAAATCGCTTTTAAATTGTGGGTTTCATTTGTTTTTCCCAAACAGGCGGTCGGCGTGCAGCGAAGCCGGGCACACGGGGCCTGAATGCCGAGAGGCCGTGGCTCCCCGCACGCCCGAGGACCTGTCACGGCATGGCTTCCACCTGTGCTAACGCGGCTGAATTTCCCTCTGGACACGTGGCAGACATCAGACATCGAGTTAATATCTAAGTTACACAATATTAGAGTTTCCACACCCCTTCCATTCCTCCCCCAGCTGTTTTTCACTTGCATTAAGAGTGAGCACCTGTGAGCAGGTGCTTTACCTAACCTGCCCTCAGACACACTTCAAGCCAGCCGTATTCAGCTCCTCCCACGTAAGGATTTGTTTTAACAACATAAACTAACAATTAGGTCATAGACTGCAATTTGTGTCTCCCTCCTCAGGTGTGTTTGCATCCTGGGGATCCTTCTTCAAGACTCTTCAGCATCCTCCACTAACTGTCCCTTAAAACCAAGAAGGAGAATGATGGACTTCAACCGTATCCCAAAAAAATTCTTTAAGCATTATTTTCCATAAAATATTACCCACTGAACTACTGGATTTTCAACAAAGCTATATTTTTCACAGAGTTAGTGCCTGTATCCTCAGAATCAATTCTCCATACAAGAAAAGAGTGCAAATTTGTTTTCTGCCAAGGGACCAGCTGTCAGCCAAACTTCCACTTTTCTATTAAAAAGATGGAAAGATTTGCAGATGGTACAGGAATAGATGGGACATAGAAATACTAACTTTCAGTATTACATATACAAACACTTAATTCTATCTTGTATAGTTTAACAATATAATCTCATCAGATAATTGACTAGCAGAAAATAACAAATATCTCTATTCTTTATATTATAGCTGGCAGCAGGGCATCTAATAGCATCCATAATGAGCAGAGAATGTTTTATCTAACTCTTGACTCAGGTCTGATCCCAGATCACTTTCTCTAGAATGAAAGAGGGAAGGGAAAACAGCATTTTTTACTTTTTGGCCTATCATTTTATCAATTCACATCAAAACAACACTGTAGATTAAAATGAACTCATAGCTTTTAAAATGCAATAATTTAAAATCCGATCTATTTTGTAAGAAAAGGAAATAAAATCACTGAAAATAAGTCTTGCTTCGAGGCACTGTCAAAGAAGAGACATGACAATTCTTCTGTGACAAATCCAAAAGGCCTTGAAGTCACAAGGAGAAAGCTTGTTCCTGCTTCACAATTGCAGGTGTTCACACACAGCAGCTCAGGGAGAAACCCACCTAGTGTGCTCACTCCACTGCCAGCAGGAGGACTACCAGCATCCCAAGGAAAGGTGTCTCTTCAAAGAACCTGATTAGGTGGAAAACCTGGTACTCATCCCAAACTGAATGCAGGTAATAGCTCAGATAATTGCAAGTGAAACTCTCAGCATAGAAGGGGCCTTCAAACATAATAAAACCAGGGATCATCAATTTTCTAGAAAAATAGTATTTGTTGGCTCCCAGAGATATCAGAGAATCTTTTTCTTCCCAAACTCCATGGAAATTTCTTTGCTAACTGCTCCATCTTACCTTCAAAATTCTGTTTCAAAGCCACTCAAGTAGAGTGCTGTTTGTATCTTGCGCATGTGTGTATCTTTGTGGCTTTCCCTGAGCTCTCAGTGGTATCATCTAACTCCTGCTGTCTGATTCTAGGTACAGCTCAAGGGATTTCTTGCTTCTTGGTGCAAGATATGGAGACAACAGGAGTTGTGCTCAGCACCTTTGAGCCTGCTGCCTTAAACACAGCAAGTGGAACAACCCAAAGCCAACACATACCTTTTTGTAAAGGGTTGATGTTAGTCTGTTTGTCATAACTAAAATGGAGCTAAGTTCTTCTTTCCACTGTGGAGGTAATTGTAGAGCCCTATATTTTCCAGTGCTGCATGTGTCTCAAAACCACTAAGGACCTAACATGCTGTTAGTATCTTTATATGGATAAAATCCTTCCCTTGATTGAGGTAGCTCCATGTTTTTTAGAGGAAGTGCCTTCTCCTCTGTAGCCCCTGCAGGCCAGGTTCTGACTCTTCTCAGAAATGATTTGGCCTTAGCTAAAATTAAATTATAGTATGAAGCTATCTTGTCTCTTACTTAAATGTAACCATAAATGAGATTCAGACTCATTAGCATGTATTCCATGCTTTTAGAACAGTGGGATCTGTTAAAACCCTCTGAGAAACATGGGACCATAGTTCTCACTGAGTAGGTATAACTGAAAAAAAGGAATTTTCTCCAAGGAAAATTTAATTGAAAACAAGTAGCTCTTTTTTAAACATTTTTTTAAATGGAAGAATAAGAGGTTTAGTTCAAACAAAAAATGAAGCTGCTGGATGAGTCCATTACAGCCAGTATGAACATGGATTTTGAACACCATTTTAGAAGTATAAAAAGTAGTCTGAATATTTTCTGTTATCTCATAGGTACTGTCTACACATTCACATTTCCAAGTAAGCAAGAAAATTTGGACAAGCAACTCTTCCACTTCATCAAATAATATCACAATTGCTTCCCCATGGAACTGAAACTTTCACAAGTCTTTATTTGTGTTCTTCCAGACCCTTAGTTCAATTTGGATAATCTGGTTCAATGCACAGTACACAGAAAATATTATGGGGTTGGGTTTTTTTAATTATTGGCTACAGGGTTGTACCATTCCCTTTTCCGGGGATTCTTTCGACTAACGTGAAATGTGGAAGTGGTAGCAGGAAAAGTGTTTTAAAAACTGGAAAGTGAAATAAAATTTATTGATGATTTTTGTATTAGAATTAAAATTTGTGGTTTGGAAGAAGTCATAACATGTTCCAAAAGGGTAAGTAGCACCCCAGGAAGCACAGAGATCACGTGAATCCATGGCTTGAGTCATTGTTTCCTTTCCCAGTGTAATGCAGGCCTGGAGGTATCTGGATAAGAATGGAAGATTGCAAAGGACCCTGTGGCCTGAAGTGTGGTTCTGTAGTATACTTCAGCTGTAGAAAAGGAGACCAGCAAAACTATTATTCCTGTCCTAAAACCCTATGAACCCTAAAATCATCCAGGAAGAAAATAGTCACATGAGCAAGCATTATGCTCAGTAAGAACATTATCGGTTCACAGCACAAGTTCTCATAATCTTCAGTGGAGACAAGGCAAAAAAAAAAATCCAACTGAAAACCAAACCCACATTTTCTCTGGTAGTCCAGCCAACAGCTACCTCACGTATGTAGAGACAAAAAACTAGTCAAGAAAAAGGTGGATGATAGTTTCTTCTGGTTGCAGATGAAAACTGGAGCTACACTGACAACAGCAATTTGACCACCATTCTGATGAATTCAAATAGGGTTACATGGGTTTTCTAAAAACATTTTGCCTCCTGCTTTGTTTGTAAATGTATGACAGAGGCTGGACAAAGAGTGACACAATGGTTTGGAAATTTCTTGGCTGGTGTGTGGGCACTGTTAGAAAAATGTCAGAAAGAACTCGAGGGCTAGAAAGGAGCATGTAGGGCAATGATTTCTATGCTGAAACTTTTAATTTGTTCAGGATTTCAGATTATTGGTCTTGCTGCTATGGCTTATTTTGTTTTCCTACTTCTTTCTCTTCACCTTCTCCCCTCCCTTACCTCCCCCTCAAAACAAGGATGACTTTTCAGGTGGATTAATTCTCTTATCTGCACTGCAGAAATGCTGGTAATCAGTGCAAAGGAAGCATCTGGAAGAACTGACTATTAAGAAGGAAGCTAGATAAAATCACCTCTGCCTCTCATTTGGGTTTCCATTATATGCTGTGACAATGTCTTCTGTACACGAATAGTGGAACAAATTCATTTATGTATTTGTTTTATCAGTTCTAAATTCACTGCCTTTCATTATCATTGCTTGCCCCTTAATTCCAGAACCAGAAAAGAGAACGAGCCACCATCCCATCTTCTCAGTGCCACTGCCTGAAACACCTGCTCTTGTTAACCACACAGGTCCTCTTTATCCATGCTCCAGCTATGGGGAAGTTTCTCATGCTCACATTTAAAGCACATTTAACAATCCTGAATTATACTCTGTAAAGAGTCTGAAGCCACATCTCATTCATTACAGATTTCTTCCATCACCTTCTCAGTAGCATCAGAGTGAAATGAACTTTGTATATCTCACAGGTTGTCATGAAATTCAACATAATAAGTTGATGTTTGTATTTTCACTACATTCCACTATAATTTTTTAAATTAATTTCTATTCCTTAATTTTTAGAAACAAAAAATCCCAAACCTTTCCCAGTTTCATTGTCTATCTTTAGAGATTCTTGTCCACTGTTCTTAGCTTGGGAGTCATGAAATACCAGGTTTCTACTAACATCTTCCTTCTCCTTCAGAAATATTGCCTCAAACGATATCCCTAGACAAATAAGAGTAAGGCCCCAATACAGGAAATGTCATCATCCATTACAACACTGTGCTACAAGGCATGTGATTTTACCATGATGTCAAAATAAATAATTCTCTTAAAATGCAAAAAATGTAAAAGGGAATTTCATCAATTAAGTTATTTAAAATATACTTTCTAAACTCATATTTAGGAAATGTAAAATACTAGTTACTGAAGTAAAGAATTCAATCTGCATTAATATCTTGTAACGTGAATATATGAAGTCCTGAGAGGAAAACTAGCATTAAGAGTATTTTGCTTTAAGCAAATTAAGCAGAACAGAAATTGCATAAATAGGGAAAACTAAATGGTAAGCTAGAAATTGTCTTGCAATTTTAAAAATAAACACTTTGGTTATTTTAAACTACTTTGAAGTAATTTTGATTACCTGCTATTGTTAAAAATCAGAATCTAAAATTACTATCACTAGGAAAGAAAAAAATAACTATTTTAAAATCAGCTAGATCGATAATTGTTTTCTCTCTCTGACTAAAAAGAAAACAATATCATTGTAGTATGTGATTTTTTAATCTCATGATTGTTTAATTCTTAAAGGAAAGATTTTTTTATTTATATGTTGATATAGTAGTATTGGAAAACAGCACATCTTTTTCCCATATTTTGACCACATGGTGTTCACCAGTGAAAAGCAAAACAGGTGGTTTTGCTCCTAAGCTGATACTAACATCACATCTTACAGGTCATCCAACCTTTATTCAGTGACACACAAATTATTCTGGCTGTTTTAACCAATAAATACTATTATTTCTTTTTTAAAAAATGCAAATATTCCAGAAAAAAAATTAATAAAACTATTGAATATGTCAAGTGAGTTGACTCTTTAAACTGCATAGTACTAAAAATATCCTCGAGAAGTAGCAACTTATATAGCAGGAACTGAGCACTTGGACATGTTCACACTCACTTTAAATGAATGACAAGTTACTTACTTTCGTCGTTAGAAACATTCCCCAGAGAGGTGTGACTGGAATAACGTTTGTTTTCACTTTCATTGAGACATCGTTCAATCCAACTCTCTGCAAAAAAACCAAATATGCTCTTTTGTGTGTTTGTCTTTGTGTAAAATATAAACTTGCAACAGATAAATCTTAATAAAGTGCCAGTGTTCAACAGATGGTGATCTTTAACATTTCTGTTAAAACATGCCTGTTTTAACATGCTTAACTGAGGTTATTTAGCAAGAAAATCCTTTTTTGCTTTCAAACTTAGCTGTTGCTTTCTAGTTTCATTTTTGGAGGTTTTTTTTTTTTTTGCTTTTAAACTACAGAGGCTGAAACACTTTTGTGTACAAAACAAAGGTCCTCGGGATATTCTCTCCCCTATCACATAATACATTAAAAAAATAAAAATCAACTGCAACACAGAAATTGCATTAGTTTCCAAGTCGTAGTCTGGCAAAGGCTTATATCCTTGAGTATTCCCACTGGTTTTGAAAGAAAGATTTGTGGGTATAAAATCAACCATTCATGTGGATTTCGGTTAAATTGAGGATCAAACGGTGCACTCTGAAGCCCAGTCCTACAACCTCATTGACACTGGTGGAGTCTCAGGCACTACTGAGATTTTTCCTCATTGGTACAAGTTCAATGTAGCAAATCAGCAGCCACCAAGCTGCTCAAACCTTTGTCATCCCACCGTGCAAATGCAACCACTCCTGTTTCTCCCTGTTTTTCAATTAATTCCCACCAGTCAAAGGAGTTACCTACAACATTACATTGCTTTGAATCCGCAGTTCTTCCTGTAAGCTATAACTTACATTGCCTGATGATTTTAGAGGATGTACCAGGCTCAGCAGAATATAGTGTTACAGGTCTTCAGGGCAAAAGTTACACCTTCTTATGTGTTTCCTTGGACAAAGTAGGAAATACGAGTTCTTGAGCTTGCCTAAATCCCTGGGTATTGCTACAATAAACTGACCTTCCCCATAAGATTATTTTTCAAGGGCGTGAACATGGGCAGAAATGAGTTTATGCTCAGAGAGTTCCCTGTGGTCAAAGCAAGAAAAAGAAGGGATAGGTGGGAAGGTGCAAGGCAAGCCTGCACATCAGGACAGGAAACAACACCACTGAGTGAAGAGATGCACAACAAATAAGGGGAAACAGGCCTGGCTGTCAGCAAACTGCCAGAGCCAGAAACACCTTCAAAGACATGGAAATGGCTCCAGACTCCTTTCTGTAAGCCCCCCCACCAGACACCAGGCTACCTGCACAGCACAGGCAGCAGTCTGCCAGCCAGCAAAAGCCCAGCACAGCAGCAGGCTTGAAGGAAAACAAGAACCCAGTATCTTGGGAAAGCTGCCCATCTGGTTTATACAAGATAAAAGTTGGTATGACTTCATTTCAGCACTAGATGCCAATAAACAAATAAATTCATAGTCATGACCAAATACATCCCGCAGAAAAAAAATGCTTTTTAAACCCAGGCAATTGTAAAACTTGTGCATATTCCTCTGTACACACCCCCTCCACTGCCATGTAAACAAAAGGGCAATGGCACCTGGTCAGAACCTCAGAAATGGTCTGCTGAGAACCCTTCTGAGTTGATTTCCAGGCCCTGCCACAAGACTCCAGGTACTGTTGCTTTGTGTGCTTCTGGTTTTCAGGCAGTGTTGTGGCAGCTCCAAGCTATTCCCCTCCCTCTGTATTTACAGCAGGAACATGCTGCAGTGCTGCCTTCATCCGTACAAGCACGTCCCTGTGAGTAGCTTCCTCATTCACCATCACACTTGTGCCTAAGAAGCCTCACAGCCACACAGCCTGCTCCTTTGAGGTACTTCTCGGAAATCCATCCAAAAACCCACTTGTTGTCAATACATTTTTAAAGGCTACTTCTTCTCCCATCAAATTCCACACAGTCTTGTATAAAAATCACTGTTGGGTTGCTGACACCACGATGTAAAACCTGCCAGCAGGGCCTGTGCTGTGTAATCAGCCCCAGCTCAGCTACAAACCCACAAGCTGGCGGTGACTCCAGCTCCAAGGCTTTCCCTGCTTGTGCTGCTCAGCTGCCTGGGGTGGGGATGGATCACCTCCTTGTCTAAGGGCCAACACAACGATACGGCTGCTTTGTGCCAGATTTCTTCTGCTGCCCTAAAACTGAGCTCATAGCATCTCTCCAGTGCCGCTTTAGTACTGTGAGCTGTCTTACAGGTGAAGAGAAACTTGCTGCTGAGGGCGACATCAGAGAGAGGGGCAAGAAGCCTTGGGAAAGACCACCCTACCTCCTCCTCCTGCTTTCAGCACACAGCCATGGCTGTATATAATTCCCTTGGCTCTGAGCCCAGCTGCAGGGAGTTGAAGCAAAGGCGGCTGCCATTAGCGCCAAGGGGAGAGCGATGCCCAGCTCTGCCCTTTCTTTTCCTGCCGGCACTGAGAGCTGGGAAGCTGGGATGCATCCTCTTCCCTCGGCAGCAGGGAACTGGCAGCAGCCATCTTTAGGCAAATTCCCTGCCTAAGTAGTAGGGAAAAAAAACTTTTTAAGTGTCACTCGATAACCATTTTCATCATCCTTGTGCACGCCGTGTTTCTGATAACTGCGCACATTCCCTTTTTGATGGGAAAAGCAGCCAGTTTACACTGCCACATATAAAGTCTGGAGCAGGGTGCAGCTACTGTTTAATTATGTGCTGCAGCTCCTTTGGTCCTGAATCACCCCGCTTCAGCCTGCTGCAGCCTGAGTCTGGCTTTCTCTTTGTGGCCTTGCATTTAAATAGCTGATAGAAATTCTTCAGGCCTGAAAAGATACATGACCTGTCTGGCAGCAAAGAATGAAGAAAACTAACTCTTTTGAGCAAAAATGTCAGGGAGTTTTGCCAAATTTGTCAAATTATTTGGCAGATGATAAAATGTGACAAAACCAACTATTTAAAAGTTGTATTATCTCATCAACCAAATTATGAAAGTATAAATAAATATTCTAATATATAACTTCATTTAATAAGTACCTGTTTTTTACTGTTTGTATAAAGAAAAACATTTTTACAAGGCTTCAAACTCCCATTATTAATAACAGTGTCTTCAGGTATTAAAAGAAAATACAACTACAGTTTTGCTAAAATTTTAAATATTCCCATCAGGAGCCTGCAGATCCCAGACATGATAACACCTGCCCAAAATAAAACAAAAGGAGAAAGAGGCAGAGCAAACAAAATCAGAAGTCAAAATTAAATCTGACTTTCAGAAGCTCTTTCAGCATTAATAGCATTAGATCTTGCTCCAGCCTAAGGAACCCACTGGGTAGAGCCCTCTACACATGGAATGCTCTTGTCCTCATGACACATGGATGTGTCTGTCCCAGGCAGTCCAGCTGCAGGAAAAGGCCCATGGGGAACCTTTTCTAGCCTGGTGTCTCCAGGCTGAGGTTGCATCCCAAGGCTGGCACCAACCACATTACACTGCTGTTCTAAATATGCATTGAGTCATTTGGGATGGGAGATATTTTGTGATTAAAGCTTAATTGGACCTTACAAAGTTCTCACAGGCAGGATTTCACATCAGGAAAACTCACAGAATGATGGAGAGTTCAGGCAGTGACTAAGCAGAAGTGCACATCTGACCTGATAACGATGATCAATCGTTAACACAAGGAACCCCAAATTTCTAATGGGAAGTGCTTGTGAGAACAAAAGAAAATACATCCTAATACAGGCTGTATTTTCACTCACTGTTTTTAATGTACCAAGCCTTAAGGCATTTCCTCTTCCCCTCTAGGACTCCTTCCCACACGGAGTCCCAGCACACTGTACCCTCAGTTGCACTGAAACAGTGGTTTGAACAAGGATCAGCACAGTGAAAAAGCAAAAAAATACATTAGGAATAGCTAGTAGTAAAATGTAGTATAGTCACATACTGATAACTCTGGGCTGTGGTACAGTATGGAAACTATCATAATTTTACTGGCAAAGAAAGAAAATAGTGGTTTTAATGGCATTTTGAAGATTCATCTTTAAATGTCATAGCAATTATTTAACTTCGCACAGGTCAAAAGTGAACTATAGTGAAATACACAACTGTGTTCCTCAGCCTTACAATTTTTGTTACATAATTTTGCATACCACTAAATACAAATACATTGTATCTACTGTGGGATTCCTACATGAGGAAAAGGAGATCATTATTCAAATTACAGTAATTTTCCCAGTATAAACTTTCTGACAGAATAATTTACTATTACAGAAATTTTTAAAAATAGAAATTGTTCCAAATTAAATGTTGAAAGATTAATTAAAAATCACTATGGAACTATTTCTGGCCCTCATTTTGGCTCTTCTCTTTTTGATCCCAGTCTTTCCAAGACTGACACATCCACTGAGTCTCAAGCACCAGAGTATTGCTCTTCCATTACATGTGCCCACCACACTTTTAAAAACAGAAGTTTGAACCTGTTTCCGAAAGTGGGCAGAGCAGAAGCCTGTGTAGCTTCACCCTATTCCCACCAAGGCACTTCTTTTCAACAAACAGCATGTTTTTGTTTGTACGGTGTTTCAAAGATTGAGCTGGGGAGGCAAGCCTGGGACTCTCCAGACAGAAACACATGAGAGCTGCTCAGGGGCAGGAACTTTCATGAACTATCAGAAATGAGATGCAAAAATGTTCTTTAAATACATCTTTGACAAATTATTTTGACATACTATCTCCTTCAGAAGGAAAGGCTTGCTTCTTGAAGACACCTTTGAAAGGCTTTTCCCCATAGAGCCTGAGTTGAGATGATACAGCAGAGGTGACTGTGTAATGCCAGTACATTTAATGAGATAATTACTCCCTCTTGTTTGTGTAATGGTTATTAGCTTAGTATATTTGCAGCCCAAAGCACTCATGACTCCCATGTGGGCACAGTCATGGCAAGAGCAGGGCAAGAACCATTTGGGCTCCTCTCTGCAGAGGAGATGGGTCTGATCACAGCCACAGTGGCTTCTGCTCCTGCTGTCCCGCCAGGAGGGTCAAGAGTTGCTGCAGTAGCAGCACCACCTGTAATCACAGCCTTTTCTGGCCTTTGTGAGCCACTGTGGCCACAGGTGCTGGGAGGGCTGTGCCACACAGTTTCGAAGTGAGTGTACCCAGAGCCACTGGCTACAGCCCCATGGGCATGTGTGCAAGTCCTGAAGGGAGATCAAGAGGTTTTATGGGCAGAATGAAGCTCTGTGGTCACCTAATCTGAGCTGCATTTTGCTCACCTCATTCCCTACAGCGATACAAACAGTACTGGTTTTCCACAGTTATGTCATATCCTCTGATCCGTCTGATCTGCATGTGGTTGTATCACTGGCATAACTGGGAATCACTATTTTTTTGAAAGTGTCTGAGATGAGAATCCCCATGTCCTAGAGAGATAGCCAAGGCTTTGGTAATAACAAAATGTGCACAATCATATATTTCACCACAGCCATTGCAATTGCATGAAAACACCTTTCATGTGTTTTCAGCTCTAGATTGGCTCTCATATCCAAATTTTAAACTCACGTACAAGCATGACAATTTACTCAGGGAGCTACACACAGACCAGCACTTCTTCCACGTAAGTTTGCTTCTCACTGAACTAGAGTTATCACTGGAATAAGAATATAAGGTTTGCTAGGACCCAAACCACTGCCTGAGCTATGTACTAACTTGGATGGCACAGCTGCCACAGTCCAGTTCCTTATCTTTATTCATGGTTGCTCTTGTAATTTTTTGCCTCAGTTTCTCAAGGCAAATTTAAATAACGTTACAAGTAACGGTGAGCAAAGGTATCTAAAAGTGGATAATGGAAAAATAAAGGGACTACCAAATTTCAGTGAATTTATAAGAAGACCTGCTGGAAAAAAGAATATTTAACAGTGAGAACAGACTTCATTTTCCAGTTTCAGTAACAGAGGAGCAACTCCTCTCATGCATGCAGAGTCTTAGCACCCCTCTGAGTTATTTGTTCATTGTTCTCAGAGGGAAGTTACTCATCTCTTCCTGCAGCATCTCTTTGCCAAGTGTCTCAGTACCAAGCTGGCCAGCAACACTGTCTAGCTGTTCATCTGATCTGCTAGGCCAAGAGCAAGCGGTTGCAAACAGCAGATTTAGCAGATAAAAGCTGTAACTCAAAAGCTCAAGGGGCTGACTGAAGGTCCTGGAACCTCCCATTTCCATTTTGATAGCTCATGGTACTAACTGGAAAGTTGATGGGATGATATTCTGTATCTTTTCTTATTAAGGAAACCATCACTGCCCTGACAGCTTCTTCTGTTGACTGTCTCAGAGTAAGTGCTGAGGTTTCCAAGATCCATTGCACTTTTCTGTGCAGAGCTGATCTTGCTGAACATGGTCTGAGACATGCCAGCACACCACAAACTCTCTGTTTATGCTCTCCATGTTGCACCATTGCTGTGGACAGAGAACTTCCAATCTCTACAGCTGCTATATTCATAACGTGTGAGCAGTCTGCCTGCTTTGGCCATCCCTTAGTGTGCTGCAAATCTAAATGCTATATGAATGAAAGTAAGGAAAAATGAGCCAGTATAACTCATATTTTGACTAATGCAAGTGAAAACTACATCTTGTAACACTTCAATGTCTTGGAGCAATTGGCTGTATCACCTACTAACACAAATCACTAGTTTGAAACAGTCCCTTAAAGGCAAAAAAGATGATCCCTTTCTCTCAAGAGTAATGATTAGGAGATAGAAGTCTGACCCTCAATCTACTAAACACCTATTCTAGTACCTGCTGCATACAACATCTGGTCTGAGTAGAAGCAGGATTCATGTTCTGTATCTCTCTCACCTTGCAGCACAGCACAGCTGGTTACAGGCACATCTGCCACCTGAGAAGTCTAACGCTGCTGGAGTGCACAGCAGCACAGTTAAAGCTTTTAAAGAACCCCACTGCTTGAAAGAAAGCAAATAAAAATCACTTTATCTACAAAGTCTCAGTCTACTGCAAAAGCAAGACCTAAACAAGATCTTGCTTAGCCTCTGCACATTGTTGTGAACAACCATGTGTCTGTGACATGATGGCTTGGCAGCCGCTGGCTCCCATTTGAGGGTATTAAACTTACCAAAATCAACCAAATTCATGCAGAATGAGCTACTTGGGACAGCCAATCACACAGTAAATTTTCTAAGGTTTACGTTTTCATAGGTGATGTAATCAAAATGTTTCTCCTCTCCCATGTTAAATGAAAGGTTTGAGACCATACAAGGGTGACAGTCCAGCTGCTGTTCCCTGTGACTGGTCCAGCACATAGACACTCCTAGTTCACAAACCAGCTCCTCTAACCATCGAGAAGGACCTGCCATGCAGAGCCTGCTTTTGCTCCTTGCTGCCTCATCCAGTGCCATCGGCTGGCAAGGCACACACCCTTGACTCAGTGCGTGCGAGCTGTCAGGAACATCTTCAAGCTCCACAGGGAATCATGCCAGTGTCCTCCTTGGTCCTGCACAGCCATCTTCTGTTCTTCCAAGAGACCTCCTACTCAGGGATGACAGTGACACATGGCCTTGGTGCAGATGGCAGAGCCAGTACCCTGACAAGCTGCCAGATACCTCGGTGCTTGGTTTGCTAATCTAACTTTTTATTTCGTTTCCAACAGGGGAAAATGTCACACACTCTTGTTGCAGTCCTTTCTTTTGCTCTCATTTCTTGGCATACAATTCTATTGGAACTATTTCAGGGTTAATGGACAGTGGTCCAGAGCACTTTGTAGATGTTGGCAGGAATGTTTTTGTTCTTTTTCTTTGACTCTTCTGGTAAAGCATTGTGAAGATTCACCATGATATCATAAGAATGCAAAGAATAACTGAGTGTGAGAGAGCTTTTTTGTTTTGTTTAGCCAGGTCTTCACTCCTAGTATTGATTTTCTACTGAACTATTTGATAAAGTATATTAAAAATTGACATGCCATGTTTAAACTAATAACAAAAAGCACCACAATTAATTTTTTAAGTCTTCCAGAATACTTGGGCAGGAAAGCTGGAATTTATGAGATACCCTATTCTTCTTAGGCTGCTCACTGTGCAGAAGTTCATCTGATTGTGATGCTTTCATCTAAATACTCTGTCAACAATATTCCTTGTTAAGAAGGTGCATCCCAAATGTAGATAAAGCACCCTCAAGCCCTATAATACAAGATGCCCTGCATATTGATTCTAGTGTATAGGGCAGCCTCTACCTTGGATCAAATAAGGTTTGTGAACTCCTATCTCTCCCCTTCTCTGGAATCACATAACATACTGCTTGCTATTGCATTTCCAACTCAATATGCATTTTAATTAGGAGTAGCCCTTTCCCTCTCCCAGTCACACACAGATGCTATCTATTGTTTCATTTTGAAAAGTAAGTTTCACCAGACCAGCAAATGGCCACTTAGTTTTTGCTTCATCAAAGCCATTCCGCATTTGGCAGCAAAGCAAACCTCACTCTGTCCAATTTCAGTGCAATGACTTTTCCTCACATTCCCGTAGGATCATTTAAGCCAGTGACACCAGTATCTGACCAATTCAGCTCTCCCAGGGCTGAACTTTGACTTACATGGCTGTGCAATGTGCAGTTAATCTTTTCACCAGTAAGATCACCACACGCATCGTGTGCCTTCCAAGCACCAACTCTGCAAACCAAGCAAAGTGTGTCCTCACGCTTCCACAGTAGGATGTGTTGTGGCTCCTCCGTCCTCCAGGGTCTGCTGCATGAATCAGCGTAAAGGCTATCATTGTCTCCAACTTAGCTGCAATGTTTCCTTCCAAGGAAATGCAAACACGCCTCTTGATCACTGCCAGACCCATTCTTTCCCAGAATAAAGCTCAGAGTCCATTAATGCCCTTTTTGCCCCTGATTCCATTAATTTCTTATGCTGTAGAATTAACGTGAGACACACAAGTGAGCTCATAGGGCCTTAAATTCTGGGTACCTCTCCCATCTCTTACACCCTGCAGCAGTCTCTGCTCACTAGTTTCTGTGTTAAACATTCCCAGCTGCTGCCATGGTCCCTCAGATCACCAGTGTGCATGAGACGACATGGAGCCCTCAAATCCTTAATTCAGCTCTGCTTCACCATTGCATAGGGCTGGAGTCATTTGGCTGAGGAGGAGAGCTGTGGCTCAAGAAACAGAGTTTGCATCAAGTACTCGTGAAATGCTTCCCTCAGCCTCAGAATCTGATGAACCCAGCAGACAGGCCAATTTGGCACAGAGATGGTAGTACATCAGTGAGACAGGCCCACAAAGATGACAAAATGAAAAGATGTGAGATATGGGTGGGGGATACACAAAACACTAGTTGTGGGGCTCAGGGAGGAGAGAGAGGAGGGACAAGGCTGGTTGTTGGAAAGGAGATGAGAAAGAAAGGGAAAGGAAACAAAAGAATGAATGAGAAAGAAAAGGGCACGGTTAGAAATAAAGGATAGGAGAAAAGAAAGTAACTATAGAGACCTTTTTTTTTTTTAATCAGGAGAAAAGAGGTCAGCTCCTGAAGGAATGAGGTTACAGTAAATATTTCTCATTAGAAACAGCATGCAGTTGAGCAGACTGAAAGAATATGAGAAGACAGACACATATGTGCAAAGAATACATGACTTGGTGTTAGGATATAGCTGTAGCATTAAGAAGGAGACAATCACTTGACTGAAAAAGAGTGTGAACCAAAGGATAGAGATACTACATCTCCTCAAATGGTGGTCCTATTTACTCCCTGTATGGATATCTGCTCCATATCCAGCTGTTGCTCACTACTGTCAAAGGATGCAGCCATCACATCATTCACAACCATTTTGTGGGTGAATATCACACACCAGACAGAAACAAATGAACGTTGTTTCTCTCAGCTCTCAGAATAAGCACAGAGAATATCTGCCTACCAAAACTAGCAGAGAGGACATTAATAAATCATCATAACATCCCCCCACAAAGACTGGTAGCCCTCAGAACTAATTTGTGTATACAGAACTAGCATTTCATGCTATTAGTTTTACAGTCTAAATATGGTTGACAAAAAGTGTTTGCTAAGTCCCGATGTGCCTAGACTTACAGATTTGTAAACCTCGTATGAATTTAGTCCCTTCCAAACTGTGTCTTCCCTTCCTTTAGAAAGTACTATGAAAGTAGACCAGTGCTTTTAAAACTAGGAGCCTGGCTCTTCTGAGAAGACTCCAGTCTCCTCTGAACAATATGCAAAGCAAACTCAGGGAGGGAACATGAGAAAAAAGAGAAGTCTTCTTTCCTCCTTCTTTTTTTGCCCAAGACTCACCAAAACAAGAGTCCAGTATTGAATATTCAGCACTGAATACTAACTGCTCAATAGACGGTCTGTTTGCAGAGCTCAAAGTGGAAATGACCCAGCAAGGAGGAGAGGTGAACACGCTGCCCCATCCATGTGATTAAACCGCTCTGTAACAGCAGTGCTCCCCACCTCGTTACAATGGAGGCCATTTGCTGCCTCTACCACAACTCATTTTAAAAAAATGTTTGCATTAGAGGGGCCCCTGCACCAGTATTGTCCCAGAGACTCTACATTTAGGATAGGAATGTTAGTTACTCCGGAAAACCTGTGCTAGCCGGTCAGTCCAACCAGCAGGATGTGTTACTGCCACTGCTTGGGAGAAAGGAAGCACAGGCACAGTTTACAGAGGAGCAGAGCACCCTGCTGGGAACAGTCCCTGCTTTCAGCCTGCACAAGGCATGGAGCAAATCTCACCTGGCAGCTGTCTTGTTCTGCCAGGGACCTTGGAGGTCTCCTAAACACTCTTCCTCTGAGGACATTTTGGTGTTACTCAGTGAGCACCCAGGAGGCCAAGCTGGGACAGAGGCTGGTGTGCAAACACAGCACACCATTTAGCAAATGTGTCATTTGCACTCTGCCTCTCGTAAGGGCGAATTTTCCTTGATACCTAAAACATAGCTCGTTCTACTCTTAACCCCCAAGAGGCCTGAAAGAAGCAGCCTTTTACTTACACAAGGCACACGTTTCAGGCCTGTCATGCTGAGAATTCCTGGTCTGGCTCTTGTACCACGTCTGTCCCCAGTGAGACCTCTGTCTCACACACAGCACTGGGCACAGCTCTTTTCCTGCTGTCCCTGGGGTGCCAAGGACAGCAAATCTCTGTCCTGCTGCTTTGCCTGGTCTGGCAGACAGAGGCCTGGAGCTGAAGAGCTGTACTAAGGGGTGGGTGAGTCCCTCCACCACCACACAAGCCCCTGCACCCAAGAACACCCATTGCAGGAGAGGGCATCTCTCATCACAGAACAACACAGTTGCCCTGACACACAGCACTCAGGGACCAGGACTCCACTTTCATATTGCCTTGCACCACATTTTTTTTACACTGTCTATCAGGCCACTATCACCTTAAGGACCAGCCAGGAATTTTTGTTTCCCCATGTTGCTTAAGTTTTTTAAGGAGTAAAGGAGCAGGAAGGATTTTACTTTCCTCTGAGCATCAGAGACGGCAACATCCAGGAGGAGGGTACCCAGAAGCTAATGGCATTAAGTACTCGTTTGTTTAATTAGGACATCCTGCCACATGCTCACGGTTAAACTGAATGTCAGATGAGGGTGGGAACCACACAAGTCTGGTTGTTGAAGATTTTTTTCCCCTTTGAAGAACAGGGTTTTGTCTACTTCCTACAGCCATCCAAGAATTTTAATCAACAAATGGTCTATTTCAGCAAGACCCTAGAATATTAGGAAAACATACAGCCTTTCCTGCTTGGCCTCTGACACAGCTTTTGGTCTTTTGCACCTTTGTCATAGGGTGCTGAAAAGTGTAGTTAGTTGTAAAAAGGATGTTTTGTGGGGTCTTTTGAATCAGGTGTTCATTGCTGTCACCATGGGGGAGCCAGCTGTGAAACACAGGTGATTCCACCCAGCACTGGATGACCACTCATGAGACCCCACTAACAAACTGGGCTCTCCCTCCCCATTTCCCTTCATTCCCTTTCATTCCCTCCATTCATTCCCTTCAGCTGTAGCTGAGGTAGTTTAAACACTTCTGAAATAGTTTAGCAATTAAAAGGGTTTTAGAGGGGAGAAAAAAAATGTTAACCCTTCTACTAGTGCGTTTAGTGGTACTTCTACTTTCCCCCTTTTTTACTACTTTTAAATTTCCCTTGTCACTGCATTTCTAGTATTTTATTGTTTTACAAGTGTTGCACAAGCTAGATCTGAACATAGGGATCTATACAAGAACAGAAAACTCATGTCTTTTTTTTTGTTGTTGTTGACCTGTATATTTCATTTGCAAACTTATATTTGCGTATAAGATATTTTTCATATAATGAATTTTACCTGACTTAATATGAGCATCTGTAAATCTTGCCCCAAGTAGCCAAACCAGTTGCTGGAAACAGGAGAGTCTGACAGTATAATTCTAAGGAGTGGAAGTTTAAAAAGAGAGGAAAGAGAAGGTGAATGACAACAAGTATTTCTACTTCTAGCAACAGTATTCTTTAAAATAAAACGCAAAACCCACAGTGATTTCTAACACTTGAAACGTGTAGTCCTTTCTTCCAGGCAAATATCAGGTTTTTTCCTAGCTACAATCTCAGTAAGGAAATCAAAGTCCCTAGAGAAGAGGATTTTGTGTTTTAAAGTGGTTGAATCCCTGCCATGGAGTTCATAAGCACCCAAAGCTCCAGCACAAAGTCTGTCAGAGTGAGGGTCACAGCATCAGACCGTGACTTCAGCCAGCCTAGAAAACAGATGAAATCCCAGCATATCTCCCCAGCCCACAACTCTGAAATGAATGCCTCTAATTTCAAGGGCTGTAAGTTTCAGGGAATCACTTATTCAGAGAATGTTCCAGCTATCTGAAATACATTGTTTGCTATTATGATAATATTTGGTAGCATGCACAAAAATGGTCAGCATAAGCTGCCAATTAACATCATTCATAGCTGTGAATCAACTGCTTGGTTCCTGTAACAACTTCCATCTCAGAGAAATTAAGTTCAATTACCAATAAAAGAAAACAAAGTGCTTAACTGTAGCTAAAGTGAAGGAAACAAGACAGCACTGAATCTCGCATTTCACATTTCAGTCTTGAGGCAAATTAAGCTGCAAATGAGCTTTCTCTTACCGGGTGCAGTGAGAGCCAAGGCTCTGTTTAACCCTCTCCACTTTTTCCTGATTTCAGATTTATCAGAAAGGAAAGAATGGTCAAAAGCATTTAATCCAATATGTGTTTATATGCAGAGAATGAAACCACAGCTCTTGCAGCAAGCAAGAAAGACTCTAATGCCGACTTTAAGCGCCATTTCTAACACTGGCTAGTATTTTACAGATAATAAACTACTTTTGCTGCAAATCTCCTGAGAGGAAATAAATGTAAATGAAGACAGGCCAGTACTGCTAGTTATGCATGTAAAATAGCTACAATTAAGTTATTACGCATTCCCAACTGTGGGGAGGGATCATTACATGTTAACCCTGGGCATCTGCCCTCTCTCAGGCACACACATCAACAGGTGTTTCCCTTGTGGAGCCCCTCAGGATCAGGATCCATCTCTAACAGCAAATCATATTAGTTTTAAAAGTTCACAGAAACTCCCTGGCACATACATACACAATTCTACAGGATCTAAAAGATGTGTGTAAACATGACAGACATCTTTAAAAACCCACGCAGGCCTCCAGCGGCTTAATCATCACCACATACTCTTCCTTCCTACACTTGTTATCTATAGGATCGCTCAGCCATCAAATATCCTTTATGCCATCCACCTTCCTAACCAGTGTGTCAGCAATCAAATCCCCTCGGCCGCCGGCACGCTGGGCTCCAGCAGAGTGGGATCCTACCGGGTATTCATTTTCACTCACAATGAAACAAACAGAAAATCCAGCACAGATGCAGGGAAACAGACAAGTGGGTGAACTTCAGAAATTCACAAACCTCAGTGCTCACAGAATTGCGAGCTAATTATTTGGACTCCAATATCACATCAAGTATCCCCGATGGACTGACCTTATATTTGTATTAGTTACATGACAGCCCACCACTGCTCTCAAGGCATTGTTAGGAACCATCAAACCCCAGCTGTATTTAAGGCCATCTCTTCAAAATCTTGATCTGAAGAGGTACCAACATTTCACCACCGCGCAGATTTCTGTGATCCCATGGTTTGATCTTTAGTTTGCTATGCTATGTAAGGAAATGGTATTCCAGAGGATGCACCTCTTTATGACTGTCCTAACTTGCAAACCAGCCGCAAATTAAGCTAGTGAAATGCAAAGGTGTTTACATTCAGGGACACTGCAGATTTTACAGCTGTGCTGACCTTCTTCCTTGCCTGCACACTCACTGCGCTGCCAGCTGAAAACCAACCTTATTTTCTAAAGACAAGCAAGCCAACAACCCTGATGGAAGCAGGACACTCTTCTGATGACTTTCTGCAGGACAGCTCTAGCAGCATCACAAGTATCTTAGCACAAAATGGTCCCTTCTAATTTTGAGAAGATCTTTTGCTCAATATATGTTAACTATGGTAAAGGTGCACCTGAAATAGACCAACTGAGGCTACAGGAGTCTTCACAGTCCACACCCAAAAGTTTTATCTGTCAGAATCCAGAGTCCTTTTTGTAATGAGGGTTACACTCAAATAAAATCTTGAGGACTGTAAACCATAAACTGCAACTTAAATAAAAGAAATAGTTTCCTACAGTTCTATTGCTATTCTTATGCAAAACCTTGTTTTAGTTCTTTTTTCTCTCCACCCTTTTAAAGGTTTTTACTGCAAGTAAATAACATTGCAGAGCAGTGAAAAATATCACAGTTGCCCCTCCCTAAGAATTTTAGAATTAATTCATTAGCAGACAAATCATAAAATCATTCTTTTCTCTGAATCAGACTCAGAAGATGAACTTCTTAGGTCAAGGCAATTTTGACCACATTTCAAACCTCTAAAAAATCCCAACAGATTTTACAAAGTTATTAAAACCTCCTCAGGAATGAAGACCTGATCCAGTAATGGGACTTGGGTTTAGATCCCTGCTCTGATGCTGCTGAAGGCAAAGGGAGCTGCCAGGGATTGGGCCCTGCGCACAAACATTGCCCGCGCAAACTCTGCAGCTTGCAGGAAAGAAAACATTTTTTAATTGCTTTTTTTTTTTTCTGCTCCATTTCTTTCATTTGTGAAATCTTATAAGACACAAAATGACATAGGACAAATACTCAGGTTCAACTACATAAAGGACCAAAGGTATTTCTTCTGCATTTCTGTATCATATCAAATTTAGGATTCAAAAGAATCATTGCATCATCTTAACTGCTCAGCAGGTTATAGCCTTTATAAACACAAATTCTAAAATGATAAAGAACTTTTTTTTCCTTATTGGAATACAAAAGTATGAAAAGTACTCCAGAGAAGTAAGGGAAAAAAGCCAATAGCAAATTTCCTCCTTGCTGTGTTGCAATAAGCAAAGGAAACAGTTTTCAGAAGCAAAATCAACCACTCATTTGGATTAAACAAATCAGGAGCTAGGATTACACACTGTAGCATCATACATAACATTCTAAAATGTCACAGCTCCATTCCCAACTAGCATTCAAGTATTTATTATCAATACTGGTAATTTCATTAATTGAACCAGGATATGAAAGCCATTAATTCTCTTCAATCAATGCTTAATATGCTAGATCCTTTTTAAATGGCAAGCTCGTAGCAAAGGTCACCCACCACTGCTGCAACACCTGTCTGTGTTGATAAGAAGGTAGGCTGAAATCTGGCCACTGTCATGAAGTTTTCAACCCAGGCGGTGGAAGCAGCTTTTCGTGGTTCAAACAAACTGCTTTAAGGGCCTAATCCCAACGTCCTTGACAGCACTGAAAAGCTTTCTGCTCATTTTAATGGGCTTTGGATCAGCTCCTAAGTCTCAGCTTCAAGTCCCAAGGACCTCATCCATCTAGCGCCTGAAAACCAGTGAAGGTTTTGCCCGGCTCCAACACTGAAACACCGAGGGATATTTACTGAGCTGTGCAGCAAAGTTGCGCTCCAAGACCGCGCCTGTTTCCTGGGGCTCCTGCTCCCCGAGCGGCGCGGCGGGGACTCCCCCGGGAGTGCCGCGGGGCAGGGAGGTTGGCATTCCCCCGGGAAACCCGCGCTGTCCTCGCACGGCTCTCCCGGCCGGGCGCATCCTCCGGCGCGGGACAGCTCCTGCGGGGCCGGGCAGGGGGCGAGGGCCGTGCCGCGCCGCAGCGCCCCGCTCTCAGCGCGCCGGTGTCACTAGGGGGGGCTGCGGCTGAGCAAAGCCGCTGCGAGCGCTCGGGGTGCTCCGCGAAGCTCCCCCCGCCCGCCCCAGCCGCCCCTCGGGGCGCCCCGAGACCCCGGCCCGCCACCGCCCTCCTGCTAGCCCCGACTCCTCCGGGCCGGGATGGGGTGGCGGTGCCGCTGTCTCCGGTGCCC
>VZTJ01002435.1:3237122-3321548 GCA_013397795.1 Orthonyx spaldingii
AAACTTCCTTCCCTCCGAATCGGCCCAGCTCCGACATTGCCTGCGGGACAGGATGACCTCGGTGCCGGGTTTGCCCTAACTCACCAACCATCTTCCCTAGAAAACCGCGTTTTCTCGCCCAAACCGTTTTCTCGCCTCGTTTCAGCTCTAACCTAAGTGAGTGCCTAAAACTAGAAGCGGAGAGGCAATTAGTTTGCTGGCCGGCAGCCTATGAAGAAAGGAGAGAGAAGAAAAAAAAAAAAAAGAAAAAAAGAAAGAAAAAACACCCTCTGCTCCATCGTATCTGCAAGTGGAACCGCAGGGCTCCTGCAGCCCGGGAGCGAGAGCTCCCCCTCCACGGCCCCGCACCCCGCTCCCCCGCACACGCCCGGGCTCATTTGCCTGCGAGGCCGGTGCGGCGGGAGCTCCCCCCGCTGCCGCCCGCGCTGCCCCCGCCGCCACGGTCAAGTTGAAAAGTCCTCCCTGACGGGCGAAAGGAGCCCGCTGCCTGCGGAGGAGGGGGGCGTCTTACCTGTGGAGTCCATATCGGGTTCCTCCAGCAACCCGCAATGCATGCTCTTCCCATGGACGGGACGGGAGCCCCAAGGTCCCGGGGAGTGCAGAGCCCCTATCTCAGAGATGCGCGGGGGAGAGGGAGCAGGGTGCTGGCGAGGGGGTGGGGAGAGAGGGCAGAGGCAGATAGTTGGGGAGGGGGGGTGTAGAGCGGGAGAGAGGGACACTCCGTAATCCAGCAGGGCAAAGCCAGACCCGTCAAAATGTTTGCGGATGTTTCATGGGAAAAAGCATCATTTTATAGAAGCCCTGATGGGAGAAATGTCATTGATAGGCCAGCCAGCCTGATGAATGGCTGCTACTCAGATGGGGATGTGGCAAGGCTCAATGTGAAGCCCATTGTGATGCTGTTTTGAATAAGAAAAGCTTTCCTCCAAAAAGGGGGGCCTTAGATCTACGCAATCCCAACACTTCGACTTCCCTCTTCTATTAGAGCATTAGAAACGTTTTTCTTATTTAAAGTTCCAGCGGTCTTTCCACTCCTCCCTTCCCTCCCCCAGCCCCCACCCAAGGTCCTTGGCTCATTACAGACCGAGATCAAAATTGGCTTAGATCTTCAAACGGGCAGTAGGTTTGGGGTTGTGCTCTTTGGGGCTGCCGGGTGTGCGTGCAGCGCGGCCGAGCTCCCCTCCTCCTCCTCTTTCTCCTCCTCCCGGTGGGCTCTGGGTTGGGATCCTTCGCGGGCATATGGCATTGGAAAGCTGCACAGCTTCCCAAATATCTTGTAAGCTTAGTTTATTGGAGAAAAAGAAAAAAAAAAGGCGATGTGTGTGGGTAGGAAAGGGGGGTGTGAGGGGAGACAGAAGTTGCCAGTATCTCGGCAAAGCGATGCTGGCACCGCAGACCTGCGGCAGGGACTCCCGTGCGTCTCCCCGGGCCTCGGGGAGAGAGGGCAAGGCGGGGTGGGGGCCGCTCGCCACCGGCTTGTCTGGCAGCGGAGAGCGGCTGAGCCGGAGAGCTTTCCGTGGGACCGGGAGGAAAGCAGGGGGGTGGGAGATCCCGACTGCCAAGAGAAATGAAGGACCAAACGGGTGCATTTTCAAACTGGTGTTGTGTCCCAGCTTTAGTCCGAGGATGAGAGGATCCCTTTTCGGGTTAGAGGATTGAGGGGGGAGAGCGGGGCAGGACAGAGGCTGGAAAAAGTTGCTTATTCTGCAGGCGGTTGTATGTGCTGGAAGTGGAAGTAAAAGTGCAAAGCTAGGGCTCTGATAAAAGTGGCTGGTTTAGGGAAGGAAAAGCTGTGATTAGAATATGAATAGAGCTCCAGGAGAGGAAGAGAAAGGGGGATTATAGCTGAATTACTTTGACCATGGACAGAGCCAACGTTTTCCACTCTTCTCCCCCTCTCCCCTCCCAACACCCAGACTACCCCCCTTCCCTCTCCCCTTCGGGAGAAAAAACAACAAAACCACCAACCCCACACAGCAAAACAAGCGGCGAGGTTGCTAAAGAGGAAGCCCGGCACTCCGCGGTGCCTTCGCATCCCCGGGCGGGCCGGCGGTGGGAGAGCCGCGGGGCACCTCGGCCTCTGCGGGCCGGGCCGGGCGGACACCGGGGCGGCCGGGGCGCACCCCCACAGGCCGAGTTTTGGCGTGGGGAGCCCCATGTGCACCAAGAGAAGGCTCGTAAAAATAATGCTGTAGAGAGACAGTGCAAAACCCGAGTGTGCAGCCGGCGGAGAAGCCCTGCGGTGGCGGCAGGGACGCCGGCCGGTTCTGCCCGCCGCGGAGACGTGTCCGGCGAGGCGAGAGCGAGGCCTGGGGAGGCTGATGCTTCTCCTCCCTCTGCCCTCTACCCCACCGAAAAACAACTCCAACCCAGCGCAAGGGCTCTGCTCTTTCCCGACGGCCGTGGCAAGCCCGACAGGGAGCTCCCACCCCTCCGTTCCCCCGGGCGGGCGCTTCTCCCGGCGGCTCCGCACCGGGGCCCCGACGGGGCGGGCACGGCCGGCTCTGCGCCGCCGCCTCCCCTCGACGGCGCGGCCCGTGGCTCCTGCTGCGCCCCGGCCTTGTCCGGCGGGTCCCCTCGCCCCCAGCCCGGCCTCCTCGGGGTGCCCGGCCCCCGGCTGCCTCCCCCGCACCGCCGGTCTCGGGGGGACACGCTCAGCAACGCCGCTAAACGCCTCTGCGGGCGGGTTTTAAGTGTCACCGCCAAAACGGTGACATTTCTCCACCGTTTTATGTTTTTTTCCCCACTTTGCTTTTCCCTAATACTTCGCCGTGGATGGTGCGAGCCCTGAGGGGAGCCCGAGGGAAGACCGCGGGCCGCTCGGGGCCAGCCTGCCCTTTTCGGGAGAGCCCCGGGCCCTGTGCGGGGGCAGAAGCCCCACGAAAACCTCAGGGACATTTTTATCCCTGAGCAGGGCTCGTCTTCAAAGGGTTTTGAAACCCCCGTTAACTTTAAACCCCAGGAGATGCCGCCGGTACGCGGGGAGTTACCTGGTGCCCACACGGCTTCCACGAGTGCTCTTAGCTCTCGGCAGCCTCGGGATGGAGGCGCCCGGCCCTGGGCCGGCACAACCCCCGGGCACTCGCCATCCATCGCTGCCTGGCGCGGGGAGGTGCCCGCGGGCAGGGGCCTGGCTTCGGGAAATGGGGAACACCTGCCGTGGCAGCTGCAGGGGCTCCATCACAGGCACCCTGCGCTCGTGGAAACTCCACCTTCACCGGTGTAAAGCTTCAGAGACGCTCTGGTGTTGTTGATATTCCAGCGATGAGCAAAATGAAAAGACAGGATTCATGAACTTAGGGATATGTTCTTTCTGGGGGTGATGAGATGGACGGGATCTAGCACAGCTTGAATGTCTAGAGGCTTGGGCTGTTCTTTTGGCAGGATGCAAAGGTGTACATTCTCCGTGGAGGATGATGTGTGAGCAGGATAAGCAGCAGCATTTTTCTTAGACCAGAGGTACTTGTTGCTATGCGTTTACTCCCTGCCTCTCCAGGTTAGTTCCCGTTCCCACATTCTTGTGGAATATGTCAATGCTGTTGCCTTCTTGCTTACCTAACCCCCCTCAAGTGTCTCAGATCACCCCAGTGCACTCCATAGCTCCATTATTGATTCTTGTTTGGGTTTTGCTTACCTGTTTAAACAGAATCTTATGCTTCTGGATATCCCATGTGACACTTATTAAAGTACTTTATTCTTGTGAAAGGACAGAGCATCTCCTGTGCTGCAGGTTTTCAGATGGAAGCACTACAAATCACTAGCTGCAGGTTTTGATTTGATACAATGGGCAGGTCTCAGCAAGGATGCAAAGTATAGAACTGGGAATTTTCACTTCAATTTCACCTTGCAGATCAGCTACAAGGCATAAAACACACATGCATCAAATCACTACGCTGCATCAAATCATGCATTTTTAGTGGAGAGGAATTCTGCTGCTATTGTGAAAAGAACACCACCTTTATTCAAGAAAGAATACAAACTTGTGTTGGTGCAGGAGGGAAGAGCAGGACCATCAAGAGAATAGAAGACACATTCCTGGCTGCTGAACAACTGGATGCAAAGCTGAAATACCATTTGAGGTGACCGACGGATAATGAGCTTCTTTTGATGGTTTAGCAAAGCAGAGGCAGAGTGGAAGTATGGCAGTTTGATCAACTTGTCATCCAGGTATTTTGAGATCTTTCAGAAAAACACACTTCTAAGACTGTCTTCCACTCTGCAGCTGTCTGTGCCAGTAGGCTGTGACCACACATTTTTTGCCATAAAAAGCTCCTTATGCTGGTACTAGACTGAGATCTGTACTGAACTCTAACAAATACATTGGGAGAAAACCCCAAGAAAAGCATTTTCAACAAAACTACTGGCACAGGAACAAAAAAAATATAAACTGTTATCTATTAATTTAGCTAAATCTACTTAAAGGCAACTTTAGGCTGAAGTTCTACAGAAGTTTTCCCACAGACGATCAGGGACACCAGCATGCATTAGTTTTAGGAATGGATGGGAATTGCTTGTGAAAGGAGTTACATAAGATGGCTCTTTGCAATACCAGGGATCTGAGTTCAGTGCTCAGGGGATCCTTCTGGATCCGATGTATCTCTGTGCAGGCTGTAAGATTGCTGGCAACAGCCAAACACACAGTGACACTTCATTATTTTAGCAGTGGCTGCAGTCTGTGAGTGGTTCCATATTTTCTTGCCTGAGCCAGCAGCCTCCTCCTCTCAGTATGAACCCATTCTTATGTCAACCCTCCTTCCCAGCTCCATTCCTGTCTCTGCTATCTTCATCTACTGGGCAAATCCCAGGGAAGAAACAGAGAAGGATCTTGTTTCTGTACTGGCTTCTCTTTCCCACTTACTCATCTTTATTACCAGAACAGGAAATGTTAACTTTATTTTACATATATTAACACCCCTGAGGAAGCTATACGTATAGGTGAAGGACAGGATATGGAGTAAGCTGACAGATGACTTCTGGCATCAACTCTGTGTATGTGCTTGGGGAACATGATGCTGACAGATGCAGGAACTGGGGAGAGGAACATCAAAAGGCTGCCTAGGTAAACACGTGCACCAATTCCTTCAAAAGCCTTTAATTGACACAAGCACCACGAGAAAGTGGCTAGGGCAGACACATATGCAGGTATCTGGGAGAAAACCAGCAGAAGAGCAGAGGCATGCAAATGATGGATTGCACATGCACGGGGCAGGGGGCACCTTCCTTTTAGTTTGAAAGAAAAGTAACATGAATTGCAGCTGGCACGCTGTAGCTGTAGACATTTCTGAAGCCAAGTTTTGTTGAAGATGAGCACAGTTAGCCTTATGATCTTCTCTTATTAACGTCTGTGAAAGGAATTTTGCTCAGCCCGAGCTCTCTTCTGTTTATAAAGTGGTGCAGTGACAGTGTTGCCAAAAGTGATGAGTGGAAATATCTGGTTCACACTGGTCACTGGTCAGTCTGCATGGAGGAACGGAATTCACTCTCCTGGGTAGCATCAGCGTCCATAGGAGCTGAGAAGAACCGCTGCCCTCAGGGCTGCTGCCCAGAACGCTCGGCCTGGGAGACACTTGCTGACTTGAGTTTGAGAAAAGGGCAAGCAGTCATCAATTTCCGAGCTTACACCAGATTTAGCTGGCTTTTGTTGTGTGTGGCTGGTACTAGTTACCAGAGGATTTGTACTGTGTGTTGGAAGAAGAGCCAGCCCTAAAAGCTATTATAGACAACAGACACAGAAAAGATCCATTCCAGACTGCATCTCAGCTGCCGAACAACTGGATGTGAAGCTGTCATATCCTTTTAGATGATCGACTGATAATGAGCTTCTTTTGATCTGCACAGAGCATTACCTTCAGTGCCTGCCTCTGACTGGCAGGGGGAGGCCTGAATGCAGAGTTTAAGTTTCCAATTCACCAGGAGTTCAAGGGAAAACTGTTTCCATTATTAGAACATAATTTTAGCAAGCAATTAGAACTTCACTATTTAGCACACCAATTTCTTTCTTAGTACTTGAGGTATTTCTCTGTTTATAATGTTTTATTGTCAAGTGGACAATAACTACCATGCACTGTCTGGAATGGTAAAGCATATGCATAGGTCAAGGAGCTCCCCAAAACTCAGGCTAGTGAAAGACAAAGGCTCTGCTGCAGTTAGGAGCAGGGAATTGCTTTTGATTTGGATCTAACATGCTGTTTATATACTGACTGGGAGGAGGGAATAAGGACATGCACAGCAGAGTTATTGGAAAAAATACGTGGTCACGGGAACCACCTCAGAGTTACCTGCCTCAGGAAACACACAAATAAAGGGGTAACTGCAGTCAGGAGAAATATATAGCTGCTGGTTTTTTCCCAGCAGTGAGATGCAAAGAGCAATGGGCAGCTCAGGAGTTTGGAAGGATTTTTTGGAAGATGGAACAAAGGCCAAAGTCCATTTTCTGGGTAGACAACGAAAATCTTTGCTGTTGATCTTGAGACAGGAAGAGAATAAAGCCAACATAGACTACTTTGTAAAAAAAAAATCCAACTTCAAAAATTGTCTGTATTAGCTCTGACCTGGGTTTGGAGAGTTTAACTGAGAGTTCTGGTGTTTTGGGATACGTTCATATGTAAGGAAGGCAGAGAGGTTGTATTTGCCTCCCAGCTTCATAGGGTGAATTCTTAAATGATTGCAGAGAGGCAAAGCTGATTCACACAGTCTTGGCTACCTGAAAGCACAGAGGCTGACTGGGGCCACATATCCAGGGCAGAGTAAGATTGACAAAAGTAGTTGCCCTTACTCCTGCACCTTTCTGCTCCTTCCCAAAGAAAGAACTCCCCCAGTGAAACTGGTGGGCCCATGCTGAGGTGGAAATATCTCATGAGAAGGACGGACTGAAGTCAGAACTTGTGTTCAAACATGTCCAAGTTTCTAGCAGCATTTAGGTCTAAAACATGGATCCATTTTCTGGGCTTCTGAGCCTTAGACACAGAAACTGGAATCCGGATCCTCACCGTGCCTTGCACACGTTAAGCCTTCCAGCACTGGTCCAGATAATAGCAAAGAGTCACCATCTGGCTGGATTTTACGGTTTGATGAAGTGCTCAGTTTTAAGGCAAGCACGTGTCTGGCACCTGGGGACCGTGGAGCCCTGATCCCAGTTCTGGCATGGTCTTTCTGTGGCCCTGGGCAAGTCACGTCCTCTTCAGAGGAGGGAATTCATCAAGTGCCCCATGGCCCTGCTGAAATGGCAATGGGCTGTAAAACAATCCCCAGCTCCAACGGGAGGAGAGGCCGGCTGGAGGGGGCTCTCAGCAGCGCTGAGCCAGTTCCCTGCCACAGCTCCAGAGGTGCTTGTGCTGACACATGGCTGAAGGAGAGCTCTGTGGGTCACTGTGGGAGGGCTGCAAGCCAGGGACCTTGTTTCAAGGCTTATGTTGCCTCTCATTACGGTCATCCTCATCCTCAAGAGCCTTGGGGCAAAGTACAGACACATTTTCAGCCCCTCTGGTTTTACAGCTGTATGACACCAGTTACTGTCAGGCTTTACAGGTGTGGTCTGAGCAGGGCTTGCAAATCCATTGTCAGGTGCACAGCACTTTTCATTAGCTTGCCATTTGTTACCACTAACCAAGGAAATATTCTTCAGTCTTTATAGGTTTTTAATTATGACGTACTCCCATTTTGCTATAAACCATAATAGATATTTTTCTATTAGAAAACATGAGAAAAGACATACAGTAATTTCTCATCATCATGAGTTTATGTTCCTCATTGGTTTTCCTCCCTGTTTAAGCAACAAGTAAGGAGTCCAACACACTAAAAGCTCTCTTTGCTGCACGTTGAAGCTTCTTTGTAAGGAAAACCCTTAACAAGATATGGGCATTACAAACAAAACCAATTGTGTTTAGTGGGAGCCCCTTCCTTTACTTTCATCTTAAAATTATTACATCTCAGTATGCCTTCATTTCGTAATATATCCTCTTTGAATGCCAAAATTGGCCAGTCTGGTTTCATTTTTCTTTATAGTTTGTTTTTCTCATTTCTATGTTTGGATACATTTACCTTTAAAAAAAAAAAAGTTTAATACCTGTAAGGGTTATGTAAATGATTTGAAGTGAAGCTGTTTTTCTGAACTCTAAACTAGTGACCTGTGCTGCTTACACCTCCAGAACTGGTCAGAAGCTCTGTGCTTTGCTCTCTACCCCATAGCATCCTGCAGCTCAGCCCTGCCTTCATTCTGTTTCTCACAACCAAACAGTAGGGCTGGACATGTACAGTATCCAATAGGTACACAGTATTTCACCCTCTGCCTGCAAAGCAAGTGGCAACTTAAACATTCTACATGGATTTAGGGATCTTCTCCAACAGCAGCACACTCCTCCAGCTTGTATCAGAAAATGGATTGCACTTGACATTTCAGCTGGGACTGATGCTCAAGACCTTCCTGCTGAACAGCATTTCTAGAAAGCTTCTTCTGGACACTATATACAAGGAATAAAGAAGTTACAATGGAATGAAAACCTTACAGTAGTTTTCTAGCCACAGCTCCTTGTGCTAAAGCCTTCAGATTTTGTCAAGTGTTGTTCAGAATCAGATCTGTGGTATCTAATTCAGTAGTTAGTGATGGCACGGTTGATCTGGGCAAGGCC
Organism: Orthonyx spaldingii; assembly: GCA_013397795.1. Taxonomy (NCBI): domain Eukaryota; kingdom Metazoa; phylum Chordata; class Aves; order Passeriformes; family Orthonychidae; genus Orthonyx; species Orthonyx spaldingii. The sequence goes on from VZTJ01002435.1 coordinate 3,245,750, forward strand.
AGCTCCAGCAGTACAGCCATGAGCTGACATAAGACCTCTTTGTGAAGGCATTCACAGTATAAAAAGGGGGGGAGGGGAGGTCGTCTGGGAAGATAATTCAAAGGGCTGCAAGGATGAGGCTCACCAGAGGAAAGCAGCATGACAGCTCTGGGGTTCTGAGAATGTGTTTTACCTCATCAGTCCATGCATTATATTTTTTTCCTGCCTGCAGTAAGATTCCTTCCTTGAATTGCCACTTTGACCAACTGTATTCCAGGAATCCATAGCCATTTGTTCTGTTTCTCCTGCCGGTTTTGTAATGCTTATTCCATTGCCAAGAGATTACTTGCAGGTGTCAATTATGATGGAACATAGGCAGCCTCTTAGAGAGTTAAAAAGTAAGTATCAGAGTTTCAACCCAAATCTGCACTCAAATAAGCCTCCAGTGTAGGCACAGGCTTAGGTTAGGCAGCAGTGATGTATAAATGCAACTGATGTAGGGATCACCAGAGTAGCTGATAGTGGGTGACCCTCACATGTCTGTCACTTCCAGCCATGTCTATTTTCTATGCTCTACTGGATCCATCATTCTTAAGGCTGTCCCCTTCTTCCTAAACCTCAGCTATTACAGAGGATATCCTTCACCCTCAAAAACCCATTCATCCCCACGCTTCCATCAGCTTGAGGTGAACGAGCTGCAAGGTTCCTCCTCAGGGCTGCACACAGACCTATTCTCTCAAGGGGGTTACTCAAGAGCACATTCCTTTGTTCCTCCTCCATCTCTGCTATACTGCTTCAACTTTCATGGGTGTAATTGTACATATTGCTTAGTCTTTCATGTCCTGCAGCTCTGACCACCCAGCCTAGGAGACCACTTAGGAGAGGCCTAGGGAGCAAGGACCCTTATCCTCAGCGAGGTTTGCGTGGTGCCCCCCAGCAGCCGCAGCCTTAGAGGCTCACTCCCTCTGCTGGTGCTCCCAAGCCGCAGCTGGGCCATCTCAGGCACCAAAGCAGAGGTTGTTCATTTTGGTTAACCTCTTCCTCCAGTGTGGAAGACATCGCTCTCTTAAAACTCTTTTGTAAATAACCCTGAACTGTTTGGATCCTAGAAGAGGGGTTTCAAGAGCTTTGCCAATCCAGTTGTGCTGTGTTGACATCTGTGTTGTCATCAGTTCAATTGTAAGAAAAAGGGGGGGGGGGAATAAAAAGAGAAGAAAAGTAAAATCTATTTCTTCAGGCTTGGTTTTTAAGCCCAAACACAAAAGTACTAGTTTAAGCATTTTGGTGGAAGGTTAAAAAGAAACCTACTCAGGCCGATACTCATCTGTGTTCCTTGAGAGCTAAGAGAACAGCAGCAACATGACTGCATGAGCAGTGTCAGGATCAGCAGGATCGTCAGGATCAACACACCAAGTTCAGCCATACGAGGAGCCAAAGAGCATCTCAGGACTTCAACATCATAGGCAGTGTTCTGTATCCTCACTGACCCAGAGTGCTGCTTTTCACTGAAGAACAGATGAAGTCTGTGCATGTTGATGTCCTTTGCTTAAAAAGTTACCTGCATGCTTTGCTGAGTAAGGGCTTAAGTTAGTTTAGGGTACTTAACGACTCTTAGTTCATCCACTGCTTTAGTTCTAGGCCTTAGACCTCATTAAAGAATCCAGCTGTTCCCCTTCTAAATCCTTTCAGGTCATTGAAACCTGCTTCACTGTCAGTGAAGGATTTGTTGTTATCTTCATAGGTTTGATTTTGGCTATGCCCATATTTTAAAAAAGTTCTAGAGTCCTATGACAGCACACATCATTATCCAGTGCTTGCTGCCTCTTTTCAGGGCTTTGAGCCAGTGTATTATCAGATCTACCACCCTCAGTAGGAATGGAATGGATATCTGTGCTGTATCCTGCACCTGCTACATGTGCAGTCACCTCCTCCCCTGAACTTCATGGAAACTGCATACATTTAGTTGAGAGCAGATTACCTGTACAAGCACACCACTGCTTGCACACAAATGCACCTGCATGTTGAAATTTCATTTAAAATGTCTGATCTCAAGCTCTCGAGAAACTAGTTTCATTTCTCTAAGGTTGACACTACTTTAGAAAATTTTAATGCTTTAACAAACCGCTTTAGGAACAGAAAATGGCTTAGACATTGTAAGGCCTTACCATCCTTACACAATTATCAAATTTTCAGTCAGTATTATTTAAAACATTTACTACACTGGTTTGGCAAACATTTTTAACCTCTATGAATAAGATGTGTATTTACCTCTGCTTAAGCCCTAGTCCAGCAAAGACCTTTTCAAACGCAAGCATGGGATTGTTTGAAGTGATCCAAGTGCTTTGCTGGACCCTGGCCTTATTCCACAATTCCCACAGGTCCGGTTCATGACTACTCAAGGCTTCAGAATGGCTCCTAGTGTATTTTACTGACAGACTTTTCCATGTTAGCTTAAAAATACAGAGGATATGTAAGAAAGATTTCCTACTGTTTCACACCTCCATTCACTCAGGTTTTAGAGTCCTGTTCATCAAAAAAACTCCCTGTTAGATATGCTGGATTTCAATTTCTTAAGGTACTTTTTTTGGTCTTTTTCATCTTGTTCATTCATTGTACTTAGCTAGTTTTAGCCTAGGTATGATGTTCATGGACTGCAGTTCTTGGAATAAGAGTTTACAGGCATAAGGGATGCGCAGAGAAGACACATGACACGATGATTTGCAGTAGTGGCACCTAGGGAAACAAACAAAAAGAAAGTTAGACTTGGTCCACAATTTCTGCTGAAAAAAACCCAATTACCACTAACCACTGTTGTTTTGCCCATCTGCATTTAAACACTGGCCTCAGTCCTAGAAAGCACCAAATGCTTGAGACACATTTTAGCACTTAAGTCATAGCTTTAAGCCCTTAAATAATCTGACTGAAGTCAATAGGAGCTTAACGTTAAACCTGCACTTTTCTTGGAGGGCAATCACGATGCTCATGAGCTAACAGTACTGACTTCTGCTTCTTCAGCACTCACATAAATGTCAACACAAATTCAGCACTGCACAGTGACAGAAAGGAGGTGAACAAAGCCAAGTGTTTCTGAAAAAATGGTTAACGGTCCAATTTCTGTCATATATATATCACAAAAAGAGGAGTCAGGAAGAAAGTAGGTTCTTTATATGCAATTTCACCCTATAATGTCTCCAATAATTTCACTTTCCAGAAAAGAGGCCATTCTCACCTTTCGTGTTTAAACTTTAGTCAGGGTAGAAACCCAGTAAAACTGCTTTAACACATATTCTTTGTGCTCTTTGCTTTAATGATCTTAAAATTCAGGGGGAAAGGGATTTTCTGTCATATAGATATAATCTTGACTATATAAGGAACAAATAGGCTAGTCAGCCATCTTTACAGAATTGGGACTCAAATTCAGTGGTGGTAGAAAATATTTCTTAAAAATTGGTTTCCAACCTCCCTATTTCTTCATTCTCCTATATATTCCCTCTTCTGTTTTTGGAGAGTTGAGAAAGCCACTCCTTTGGGAATGCAGAGCACTTCCTAATGGTCTAACAAAGCTCTTTTTTTGTTCCTACGTTTCAAATTTATATTCCTGGTGTAAAGTCATAATAGTCTGAAGATCCAATTAAGGAAGAATTAGCAAAACTCCTGCAGGTTTCTGTGGTACAGAATGAGGCTGACAGTCAAGGCAGGTTTATAACTGCTCCTCTAGTCCATATTTATAGGGATCCACATTTTGTGGTGGGAGGAAGTGACTTAAATGGGAGCTGCTCTCCGATAATGGCAGGCAAGCAATTGCTCTCAATAGGAGCAGCCTTGCAGGAAACCTGATGAGACACAACTTTTCTGCTGTGAGCACATATCTGGCATCTGATTACAGCTCCGAGGGACTGAGGAGCAGAGACTGCTCACTACACCCAGGCTCAAAGTTACACCATTCTCGGCCTGCTTTGTACTGGATGGGGACCACCCAGAAAGGTGCAGGAAGAACAAAACTCTGTCAAACAGAGAGCACAGAAACAAGTACTTGAAAGATCATTTTGTACTAGAATTGACACTAAACTGGTTAGAAAAAGGCAACTGTGCCATTCAAGGCTGAATCTGGACCACAAACAAAATTTTTCTTCATGTATATTTTAAAATGCACATACTAGAGAGATCAGAATAACTCCTCAACTTATCATCAAAAAAGGACCAAATTCTGCTCATTGCATTCAGTGGAGTTCTGCTCCTGAGCACCTGCACAACAGCAAAGCTAGAAACTTTGCATAAACCCAGTAAATCATAGTAAGTTTCAACTGTATTTTTTACAGGGACAAAATCTGTCCCTGCCACAACAGCCCCCTTCCCCTGTGAAAATACCAGTTCAGGCCCCAACACTGATCTTGCAGAAAAACGTATCCAGAGGCTAGTCCTTGTCTGAGAGAAAGGGCTCATCTTCCATAACACAAGTGCCCTTAATGCTAGCCACAAACAATGTTTCTAAAAGGTTCCTTGCAGCAATGTCTTATTAATGCCTGAGTCACTGAAAAGGCCCATTTGGAAGTTTCTCTTAATGACTTGGTCTCTACTGTGATGCTCATTATAGGACCACTTGCTTCAGCTACTGGTAGACAGACACAGTATAAAATTGAGCAGAAACTCTCTTATTGATTACTCTCACACATCAGACAGATTTTCACAGAATCAGATTGTAAGAATGTCTGGCTCTGTCTGAGACAGTTTCTTTCATATAATTTAAGGAGTTACTAAACTTTGCTATGAACTTCAAAAAATGAATTGTATTAGCAACACCTTAAAAATAAAATGTAGTATTACTTCTAAAGTTCAAATTGCTCATTTTCTTCAAGGTACCTTCAGCTCTTGTGAACTCTGAAAATCTTCAAGGACTGCTCTGAAAGTCAAGGTCTTATTGAAAAAATAACTGAGCTACATCTGCATGTGAGGTTTTTTAAAGGCAACGCTTTACACAGTTAGAAGTGGTTGGTTCTTTGACTTATGGTATGTTCTTCCTTTCACACTACTTCCTACAACTGTTATTTGCATTACAGTAGTTTTAAGAGACCTGGGTCAGGAAAAAACCTCACTTCTTACATACACTGAACACACACTCAAGAAAAACAGGACTCTCAAAAAGAGTTACGGCACAAGAGCCAGCAGGGCCATGCCCAGCTGAAAATCACCAATCACAACAGGATGCCCAGAGTAGGCGTTATCTCTCCTCTAGATTATAGCTCTGTCTGAACTTGTGCTCCACCAGGAGCAGAACTGCTGCTGCTGTGAGCAAAGAGGGTGCTTGGTTTCTGGCCAGAAGCCACACGCTTCAGAAGAAAGGTCTGACCAAGGGCAGAAACAGTAGCTGTCACTTTACATATCTACAAACTGAGAATACACCTTACTTTCCTACTTCATTATATCATGGAAAAATCACCCTTGAGGCACTGACGTGAATAAAGTCCAATTTCCTGCCTCTCCCAATAGATTGATACTGATATCCAAGATGTGGCCAGTTTCCAACTGTGCTCTTTTGAGCTTTAGAAATTACTCTTTCTCCTCCTTCCAACTGTCCATCTTTCCCTGTCATAAAGATTTGAGCAAATTGTAACTTGCACAATTTATTTTTTCTTCCCTTAGTCATGGGATTTCAGGTCACCTGTTTTTGTAAAGCTTGCAAGAACGTTGTATCTCAAATTCCTGTTGGTCTCACAAGTCTGTTTTCTGCCTGGCTAAAACAAAACCAGGTTAAAGCAAAACATTTCCCTCACCTCTAAGACTATAAACAGAAGTTTGTCTCTCTTCTAATAATAGTGGTGTTTTTACAGCATGCTACAGGGCAACTTTAAATCTAACATCTCAAAATTGCTGAAGAGAAAAGATGGTTAAAGAAAAACCCAGTGTGTTACATGTGGCGAGCTCCACATAGCTTTGACATCCAGTTTTATGCTTCTCCTACACAAAAAAACAGTTTGTTTGCAGGAGACCAACTCAATACTGGGTTAGATCTCAGAGTAAGACAGCAAGACCATTAGCCAGTCTAGAGAGAAGTTTCCTAAGGACAAGGCATTTAGGCAGAAGCCAGCTGAATGTCAAAACAGACAGCTTCTTGTCTCTCAAGCTGCAACATGGGATCAGTGCAGTTGTCTGATGCTTTGAGGAGGAACTCCTTGTTTTACAAGGCTACAAAGCAAAAGGCATTTGGGAGGGCTATAGCCAAAGAAAGCCAAATGCATGGCATTAGGAACTCCATAGCTAGAGAACAGGAAAGCAGGGAATGTTGCTTTCTTCTCCTGTTCTTCCATGCCCACTCTCGCTCTCCAGCCTTGTGAGGTTCAACATGGGATTGTACCAGGAAGATGTGACTGGCCCAGCCAGTAACCTCATTTCTGATGGCGGAAGCATCAAGTACACTGACATTGCTCTTTTCCCCTTTTCAAAAAGTAGATGATATATGGGATTGGGTATTTGATAATCCCTTGCAAGGGTGGGACAGAAGGTCAGCAGTGGGATGGAAGGTCAGCAGACAGACTGAAGGGAACAGCCTGGCTGTGGAAGGGAATACCTGTGCCCCCACAACAGGAGAGATCCCTGGCCCATTGACTACACAATCCATTCAGTCCTAACTTCAATTAGACCACAACATATAAAGAACCATCCCCTGTCAGAAATTTTCCAAATACCAATTTTGAACATTGACACTGCTTTTGATTAAAGTGCATGGGACTGCTAATTGGTGCCTGTGAGCACTTGAAAACTGAGAAGCACTGCAGCCAAGGGCAAGGTTCTGTTGCACAGAGGCACAGTTACTGTGTACCACTTGACAACTTACCAGCCAGAGTACCCCAGCAAGCCACACTGTCCACAAACATCCACTTCGAAGGCATCACTTGAAATCATCAGTCTCTCCAATAAAAGCATGCTGGCTCCATAACCTATCAAACAATCCCGTTCCATCTCTCCAAGACGTAAACCACCATCCCGGGATCGACCTTCAGTGGGTTGCCTTTGAAATGAATATTTGAGAAAATGTAGCAGTTATTCCAAAACATGGATTCTATGACTCTAGCAATGCCTGTCTTCAAATTGTAGGAACAGTACAGGGTGGATGGACATCAGCACTTTATCAAGCAGAGCTGATCTCACAAATGTGTTGCTCCTGTACCTGCAATATGATGCAGCTCTGTAAGTGGCAACTGCAGCATCATGCCACAGCTCTTCACCTCATAGAATGTAGCTGAACAAGTGAAAACAAAAATATTTCGAACAGGATCCAAAACTATCTGGACACAGATTTGGCACTCTTTCTTGATGAGACATTATCATTTGTAGCTAACAAAAGGAAACAATATTCAGCAGCTAATGAATCAATCATCAACCTAATGTTTCAGCTCAACTACAGCTAAGACTAATTTCTAAAATAAAGATGGTTTTGATCTGTGAGAGAATACCAAAATAAATCAGCAAACAAGTAGTACACATATTGCTAACTCATGACTGAAATGCTATTTTTTTTAAAGTAACATTTATCTAGTTTATTTTTTTCATGTATGATGGTTAATAGACTAATTTTTGTGTTCTCTAGGTTCCTCTACACAAGTTAAACTCTTATTTATTGTCTGGGGAGATTCCCTGTCTTTATGGTGCTAGAGGTAAATTTTGATAAAGCAATGCAAGTATAGGCTGAAGATTTTGTGGTAAAAAGATAAGATAATGTATATTATCTAATATTAAGACTGCTTAAACCAATGTTTTTGTTGGACACAGTCAAAACTTTTAACCTTTTGTTTGTCATACTGCAATTTCATAGTATCAGTTCTATTCTCATGTACCAGCACAATGATGTAGTACTTAGGCTGCAAATATTAGAGTAAACTATGAAGCAAAAACAATCCCGAATTCCAGCAGCACTAATATACTGCATGCATTTAAATAAATAAATATTTAAATAAATATTCCCATCTTAATATATTCCCTGAAACATGACAGCAAAGAGAAGGAATTCAAAAGATGTTACTGAGCTTCACTGCTCCCTGCAACCTCATGTTTATGTGCTGTGTAAGCCATGTTTTAGGTGGCTTACACAGCAGCAGTGTAAGCCACCTAAAATATTCAATGACAGATCAGGCCCATTACTTTCACAGTATATTTTGCTTCTGTTATTTCAAACAACTGAATTTGTTAAGCTTACTAAACATATTAAAAATATGCCAACTTACTGCAACTCAGAGAAAAGAGTTTATAAAAGCCTTCAACATCTAATAATCTTTTGTAACATGTAAAAAATAAGCCTAATTACCAGACCAAAATAGCTTCTAAAGATGCAAATTGTATTTATTTTTAGGGGGAAGTAGTTTCTCTTACTCTGACCACACTGGAACCTTAAAACTAATCTGCTTGTAATTCAAATTGTCCTTTTCATTCATATAACCTTCTGTTTTTCCCACTGTTCGGAGAATGGATAGAAGTTGTTTACATCCTGATTAAGCTCCCCAGGGCCCCCTCCCCAGATGATGGCACCATCACTGTTCAGATGCTGTTTTAAAGGACTAACTAACCCTGTAGTGAATGCAGTTTCTCTTCTGAAGTCCCAAGAGGCAGATTTTAAAAGCAGTTTGGACCTCCAATGAATCAGGCATTTGCTACAGTGCTAGAAGTGCCTGACTTGTTTTTATGAACTGATTTGTATAACATTATTTAATGCACAAGTCTACTTTCAGAAGTTTCACCTGGTGCTGTTCTACAGGACAAAATGACAAAATAGCTTTATATGAACTTGAGCCCAAATAAAGTCTCAACCCAATTATGGGAGGATAAAACCTCCAGAAAAATTATGGGGTCTCAACTCCATGGGTAGATATGCCATGGGTCTTCCAACAGAAAAGGAATGAAAATTTTTAAGCCAGATGAAATGTTATTAAAAAAATACAAAAAGCTCCCCAAACAAAAAAAAAAAACAAACCAACCAACCAACTTGAACCTTTACCTGTTAAGTTTCACTCCCACTGTCAGTATGATCTTACTGAAAGAAAACAAAACAAAATCCTCCCTACCTAAAAAGTAGTTTTCCAAAGTACCAAACATTTCAATATTGAGATTGAGCCTTTGAAATGAGTCTATCTTCTGCTTCCTAGGATTACCAGATTCTTCTTACAGCTCACATGAGTTTTAAAATTCCTCATACCAAATGTTTTTTAAAATGTTAAAACAATACTTATAAAGCATTTGTGCTTCCCCTTTCCCACTACACACATGTACACTGCAGCTGTTGCCCTGGGCAACTAACTTCTTTCTTTACTCTAAATATAACATCAGAAAACAAAGCAGAGTCTTGAAAATAAGATTGTGAATATCATTAAAAAGAGATATTTTTAATATTAAGGAAAAAACGTAACTTCTTAAAATCCTTAAACAGAAATAAAATGCAGTGATTCTTGAAATAAAAAATTTGTGATCTTCATTCTATTTAAATGCTGCCTTTAGGAAAAAATCATAAAACAATTAACTTCAGTGTTTTTAAGCACATCAAGAATCTACTGGCACCAATTCTGCATTTTCTTCAAGAACAGTGGGTTCAGCTTAATGGTCTTGTTCCTTGTTTCACTGGCCAGTGAGGGAAATAAGTCTACCCCCATGGTGTCAGCAGATCTCCCTTGTCCTTGCTAGGGAAAATTAGTGGCTACTTTGAAATGGAGTTGTTTGCTGAAACACTGATCTCCAAGAAGTGGAACATTACCTAAAAACCACTGCCTGAAGGAGGAGGCAGAGCTCCAGAGCACAGAGAGAAGCCCTGACCAGTGTTTGTCCCATGGTTCCCCTGCAGCACAACAGGACCTGGCACATCTGACATGTGCAGAAGACACACAGGTGGCAGCTCTGACAGTGTCCACCAAAACAACTATGCATGCAGAAAGCTTATATTGCTCTCTTGTAAGAAAAATTAAAAGCAGCTTATCTATTAAAAAGATTTAGGGGGACTGTGTATCTGGGTGATTCCGCATATAGAACCGTGTTACAGATTAATAGTCAACTACCCACGGCACTGAAATTAAGGATTGCATTTCATTTCAAGTACCAGTCCAGAGGGCAACATCCTGGTGGGTTTTGACTGTGCTGACAAAGACTGCTGCTTTGCAATTCTGCAAAGTCTTGTTTTAATCAGAACAATAGCTAGAATCAGTGATGATCAAGAAGCTCAAGTATTCTGCCTTATTCCAGCTGGAAATAGAGCTTTGCTCTGTCACTTAAGGTACATTTGATATATAACAAAATGCATTTCAAGACAATGACAGCCAAATTCCACGCTGGAAGCTGTTACAGGATTTCTTTTAAAATCTAAAAAGAATGTTAGATGCAATCTACTCTCCAGGAAGTGCAATGGATGATAAAACAATAGCGAATATGAAAGCTGGCAATGCAAACCCTCTCAGCAGAGAGGGCAATAACAAATCTTTAATTATTTGAGGAGAAAAAAGAAAATTCCTGAAAGACTAGTCAAGAGGCAGCATAAATTGAACATCCACTAGCTTTCCTGAAAGTCAAATAAAGAGCTCTAGTTTCTGTCATCTACATAGTATGATGCTACTGACTGAAAAAAGAATTTGCAGAAATTAAGGGCTAGGGGAAACCACACAACCATCATCTTTACATATAAACATTACACTGACTTGGTATTTAGGTTTCATTTAAATTCAGTATCTCTGAACAGCTGAGAAGTTGGGGGGGCAATACAAAGGCAGATCAGGGGATTTGGGTAAACCAGGAGTTTCAGTAAATCCTGTGTACTGTAAGCTAAGACAGAGAGTTTTCATGTCAAGGACCAATACAATGCCTAACATACTGAAGAAAAGAAAATGGGGCAGACAGCCTATTATTTGGTAATATCATTTATGTTCACCTAAGCAAGCACCCGTGGTTGTGCTACACCTGCTTTTCTCAATGTGGTTGATGAAAAAGTTCAGACAAGTATTACAAAATCTTTTAATGATTTCTTTCCCAGTTCAACCACTGGTATTTACTTCCAGGGAAAGCACGAGGCTTCAGTTTGTCCTATAAACAGTGTGAGGCTGGAAAGGAAAAAGGCATAGGAAATATGCAATGAAAAGCCAAAGAGGAAGACACCTCTGTATCAAGTACAGCAGAGACCTGCCCCTCCATTCTCTAACAGCACACCAACAGGGAGAAGCTGCACTTATTAAGCATTCTTGTGCAGCCAGGCAAAGCAAGAGAAGTGGATCCTCACAGGATAAGAGGCATAAAAATAAATTAAGAATTAAAGAATATGAATCATGCTTCTTATAGGGAAGAGTAAGAGTGGGATAGACATAACTGTGCTTACATCTTAAAAAGAGTACAAAGATTTCTATGGTCAGAATCAGAACAAATTTTGGCTGGTCAAAAAGAAGAGAACCACCATGCAGCAGGTCAGGTACAAGGGTGTACATAATAGCCCAGAAAGACTGGCAAAGGCCATTTTGGAATAATCTTTGCTAGAATGTTCAAGATTAGCTGGAATTTAATTTTCTGGCAAGTTTTAGTAAATAATCCAAATGTAGAGAGGTGAACTAAATGACCCCCTAGAAGCATCCTCAAAGCAAAGCCTGTGCTACTAAACTCTTTTTTTGTGAGCAAGGAATATCAGAAATTTAGACCATGAGTGCAAGCAGACATAGACCTTGGCTTTACGAAGAAAAAGTAAGTAGCACCAGTAAAAGCAGGAGGCTTCAATTTCCCCAAAGGGTTTATCAAAGTATGTTGAAATATTAGACCGTAATTTAAAAATTCTTCCTTCTACTTCATAAAAGTACAAATGTTAAAGAAAAAACAAACCTCGTAAAATACCTATGATATAAACAATTTGACAGCAGGGATCCACAATGTGTACTATGAATCAGCAGATGGTGTTTTTACCAGCTGTTAGCAGAAGTTTGAGAAGCAAACTCAAGTTTTGGACCACATAGGGCACACCTGGACCTTCAGAACAACCTCCTGCTACAGTCCACTGTGAGAATTTTTAGTCTGCAACAGTGTAATAACAGTTCATAGCATTTTGTGCCAAGTATCACAAGGTAAACAAACTTTGTTTTATAGCCATGAGTCAGCTGGGCACACTCCTGAATGTACACAAGAATTTTGGGTTGGCCAGTAACAATACCTGGTGAGCACTGCTCTGGGTCCTCGAGCTCTTGCATGCATCTTATCCAACACCATGTGCTTCAGTTTCTGGTAATACACAGGGCCAAAATAGATATATGCTTCCAAAGGTTCCCTGAAAGAATAAAAACCAAAACAAAACCAACATCCACAGTTAGCACACATCTACATTAAGAGAGGCAAGGGTGTCATGTACAGGAGAAAAGTGAAACAATTTGGAAATCATGACAAAGATGTGTTTGGGCTTTCTGGGCAATCAGTCTGAAATTCCTTCCAGGGAAATCTGCACACAGGGGCAGTACACTGCCAGCACCACATGCTGATATCTCCACTCCAGCAAGGAACAAGCTCCTGAACTCTGGTCTTATGTTGTGCAGGCATGCTGCTACAGCTGCAGGTACCTGTTTCAGCTGTACCATGCTAAGTCCCTCCTCTCTCTGTATCTGTAGAGGAGGGTTTCAACAGTATCATCAGTAGCCAGGAAGGGCTGTGACTGTGTCAGACACTGAAGAGTGATTTAGGGTATTTCTGTTTACATTCCTTCACAAAGGTAAGCATATATGTAAACAAATACATCCAGCATAGATGCTCAAAACATCCTTTTTGTTAGGAGCACTTTAAGAAATTTGCATTTGCAAGAATTGCTTAGCACTGGCACACTATGAGCCTGACAGTGTTCTCATCCACTAATTCTCCCTGCACAGCACTCTGAGGCAAAACCCAAGACCCAGATGGGTGAAAGCCCTCCTTGAGTGTCTGTGCATCAGCACAGCTGCCCCGGCAGCACTGCTCAGCAGCTGCATCCAGGGGACAAAGATCACTGCCCTGGCTGGCACTGGGGGCTCAGATGAGCTGGGTAAAGGGCTCTTGAGAACTGTGTTTAGGCACTTCCACCAGCTTGAGAACATCTGTAAGCAATACAGAGGGTGTTACTCCATTCTGTGAGCTGGAGTAATGACGAAAAGATTTCTGTGTTTAAAACACCCCCAACTGTAAGAAGAGTGTAAGCGCCTAAAGATCAGTAAGCAACAGTGAAAAGCACTTAATTATTTCCCAGCTACCACCTTCACCCAGCTACCACCTTCAGCACTAAGAATGACCACATTTAACACAGACAGACAGACTCAGCATGGCCACTGATTTGTTTGAAAATAAAAAAAAGGTATGTGCAATGCAAAAACAAGCAGGAGACAATGGTATTGCACCTTCCTTTCAGAGTCACTACTGGCATTATGCAGTGTTATTCCAAAAGTTGACTGTTGAAGAAAATAATAAAACTTCATTAGACATTTGAAATCTGCAAACTTTCACATTGTTATGAAATCTGCCTTCAAATTTCATAACAAAGAGATTCAGCCTGTGTAATTTGCTTGGAAAAAAGTATCAGTATCCTTAAGCAAAGTCTCCAAATAGGGCACTACAAAGTTGGAGTTTGGGGATGGGGGATTTTTAGAAGTAGATGATTTTATTCTCCCTAGGAAACACGATTAGTCAGATTTTTTAAAAGCTACCATGATATACCAACAGGAAGTGTTTCAAGCACCAGGATACTTGATATACAATTTATAGAATATGGAGTGAATAAGGAAAATAAAATCGTATATCTGAAACAAAAAGAGAAGCAACATATGGAATAAGTTGGTAAGAAAGTCAATTAAAATAAAAAGTATATAAAAAAACCTTGCAAAAGAGACCTAAACTTGCTCCTTGAGAAGAAGGGGACTGGAAGGATAATAAAAATAGCAGGAAGGTAGGATTAAGATACATTTTGGAAGGGCAGGCATGTGAAGCCATATGGCCTTTTCCTGTTGCTAAACTATCTTATGTTCTTTGAACTCTGTGTCTCAGAAGCCAGTCTGATCAACACAGCAGGAAGTTTGCAGATTAGAGTATTATGCCAGACTGAAACATTGTGTAATCGAAAAAAAAAAAAAAGAAAAAAGGAAAAAAGAGCACACACAGAATATTCCCAAGCAACAGACGCTTGCCTCCAAATCCATATTTACCATACTATTAAAGTCAACATGAAAATGCTTATCTGATTCCAAGCATATGTAAGACTTTCTGCTGACAGAAACCTGAAATTTCTTACTATTTCTCAGCAAGAAAGCCTTGATTTTAGCTTTTTTGCCAGGCAGTAAAACTTGGGAAATTTTCACATGTACCACAAGGGCCATTCCCATTATAGCCACACATACACTAGCAATTTTTAAAATGTGGAACCACAAAATGCTTCTAAGAAAAAAAAATAAAGCACACTACTCTTCAGCCCCTTTTCTCAATCTCACAAAGCAGTCTGCAAACAAGAGAATGTTCCTGAGCTCTGAGACATGAGAAGATTTTTCAGATGTGTCTCAACAGGATTTCCCCACTCTCCTGAAACACCTAAATCTAAAGAGCAGATTCTTACCCAGTGATCCCAGATGTTACGTAGTCCTTCCCTAGGTAGTTATAACCATGGCGAATAAGATCTTCACACACATCCTTAACTTTACTGCCGCCAAAAGCCGTTCCATAGTGAAATCTGCCGTCGAGCACCCCAGCCTTTCCAGCTAGGAGTTCAATCAACTTTCCTACCTGTGAGAGAAAAGTAGAGTTAACAGCCTGATCATCAGGACAGGCACATTGCTGGATTGGTCACAGCACAAGTGAGTCAGGAAAAGTGACCCAGATGGCAGCCTGGGCTATTGGATGCAACAGGAGGAGTGGAAGAAACCCAAGAGCCAGGAGTACTCCTGTGTGAAGGGGGAAAACTGGACTCATCACAGGGTCTGGGAACACCTTTAAGGTTCCAAGTCAGGCAGTTCCACTTCTTCCAGTTATCTGAAAAATGGGCAGGATCCAGTGTGGCCTTCTGCTGTAGGAAACAGCCTTGGAGACTGACTTGCTGCAGTGCAGGACGGGGAACAGAAGCGAAGATGCTAACAAAGGAAGGAAGATCAGAGGCTGTATGAAGGAAGCACTGAGGTCCCACAAAGGCCAGGCAGTGAGGTATTTAGTGTGACCCTGCAGCACAGGTGCAAGACTTGCCTCAATTCCAGGGAAGCGTGTATAATTTATGAAGTTTTATAGGTCTGGATCTATAATTGAAACTCTTCTCCAACCTTCACCTCACGATTTGCCCCAGCCAGATCAGTGGGCACAGGCAATAGGGAAGGAAGAGGAAGAGCAAGAAATTTTCAAACATAAAGGATACAAGTCAAATACTCAGTTGCATCCCTCTTAGCTTGACACAGAACAAAATGAGAATGATGCACCAAGAGCCTGCAACCCTACTCCTTTTACAGCAGGATGTTTCAAAACAGTGAAACAGAGGGCTGACTACTCAGAGAAGAGCAAGTGCATGGCATGATGACTGGAGATTACTCTCAGTGAAATCATGCTTCAAGCTTTTTTGTCTCTAGTGGCTGCTCCCCTTCTCTTTCCCTCTTGGTGGACAGTGTCTCTTGAACCGAGCAGCACCACTCACCGTCATACGCGATGGGAAGCCATGAGGGTTCATGATGATATCTGGGCAGATCCCTGTGTCACAAAATGGCATGTCCTCCTGAGGAACAATCAGTCCACACACCCCTGCAGAACACAAAACATTTCAACTCACAAAACAGCAAACCACCAGTAGGGCTGACGCTCATGACCAGATTTTCTTTAGTGTTTTCCTCCTCCTCTCTTTCTCATGGATCACTTTTACCCAGATTCATTACCATGACCAGTACACTCCCAACCTGCAGACCAGAAGAGAGCCCTTGGGACAGGACTGGCAAAATTAACATACCCTTACATAATGCTCCCAGTGATTTGTGAGTTAGCAAATTAGGGAAGAAAGCTTTGGATCCTATTTTCAGAAGCAACTAGAAACTTTTGTCCAGTCAGACTAGAATATCTCAAGAGGGACCTAGTTTTTAAAGCTGATGTTATAACTTCCTGAAAGAAAAAATTAAGAAATTTGGCCTCTTAGGTTATGTCTTTGGACATACAAAATTATTATTGATTTGAAATTTATTTATCATATGTATCTTTGCTAAATACTGTCAGTAAAAGCATATCAAATGGGACCTTGATAGGGACTGAGAAGAGATAAGTACGGGAAAATAAATAAAAAAAACAAGAAAGATTTTTTTTTTTCAGGTAACATCTGTTTGCTGAGCAAAGACTGCTTTTATTTTGTCAGTCCATGAACACAAACCGACCCTCTCAAAGTTTTGGAAGCTTTTTTCAGTCTCTATCAGTACTGGATATAAAACAAAGAAAACCCTTCAAACTCTAAAACTATTGCAGAAAGAATAAACAGAAACATGAAAACTCATTTAAAATAGTCCATCATGCATCTCAAAATTTTCCTTCCAATCCTTACAACTTTCTACAGAGAACTCTGCCGATCAACATACCGCAGCTATAAATGATCAAGAGATCTAACATTCAAATTCAGGTGTTAAAATGCAGCTGCTTAAGCCCATATTCCTTTGAACCAAAGCTACTGTTTTAGCTGGAAAATTTCTTCCAGAAGCCCTTAGAGCTGAAAACGTCTGCAAGCTATTTGAGATCAGCCTGCTGCAACTGTGCCAGAGCACGCTTTGGGAACAGTCCTGGAGTGGTGGGGGCTCCTGGAAGACTGAGGGTACTGGTTACATCCCTAAAAAGGCATCCCCTGACCAGCCAGTTCACAGGGGGATATTGGCGTCTGCTCAGGAGGGAGCTCCTCTTCCACTGTCCAAGCAAGACAGGGATAGGTGTATGGGACAGTAGTTAATAGAATGAGAATGGTAAGTATGGGGGAAGGGAGCAGGAAAAAAGTCGTCTGGGGCAAGGGTGTGTGTGCTGTTGTATTTAGTTTTTAAACCTATTGAAACTAATTTTCATTGTTCTACTGTGATAAATCAATAACATCCTTCCAGTCCTCCCCGCCAAGCAGCAATCATTTGCTGAAAATTAAAAAACCCCAACTCAAACCAACCCACTATCTCTTCCTTAAACAGCATTTTTAGCCTAAAATTTTATACATAATCTTATGTGTGTATTATTGTGCATACATTCTGCCTTATTTGCATTTACTTCTAAGAAAGCATTAGGTTGCATCTGGACTTCATGGCACCTGTAAGCCAAAAATTAAATCTTAGCTAACTTAAAATTACTTTAGGCTCTGAAAACCTTTTATATGCCAAGCTGGTTCCCATAGCAGACAGCCACTGTGTTGTTTGTTTTGTGTGAAAGTGAATGATAAAAGATCCATGAAATCGACACAGAAAGGCAGAACAGCAGAAAGAACTGAGGGCTCTCCATCATAGCGGCTTCTACCCTCCGCTGACTTGTGTAACAATAGGACCTACACACCCAACTGCAGATCTAACACAGCTGTGCATTTCATTAGATGAAGAGCACTAGTGACACAAGTAAATAATTAACTTATTCTGGTCCGCTGACTGTGGTTATGAGACCAGTCATAGCTGACAGATTTTAATACAAGTTAACACAAAGACAGCATAATGAGCTTAGAAGTTAAAAACAAAATATTTAGACAGAATCCAGCAATGTGAAGCTCACTCGGCCATTTATAAAGTTTCTATTTTACAGAGGGGAAAAAAAAAGGGAAAAAAGAAAAAAAGGGAAAGCTATAAAGCCTCAGTTCTAAGCTTCCGTATTTTAAGAAGTTGCTGAGCCTGTAACAGATCTATAGCATGTCTGTGTGTATTTAGAGGACAGAGAGAAGCTTCTTCCCACCCTATGTTTTAAGAAAGTTCATTCAACTGTTAAAATAGCTGAAAGATATCTTTCCTATATACAATGCTACTTCTAAACCCAAGTAACTGCAATTCATTTCAAAACATAAACCTGATTTTATTTTGCAATTGCTTGCTTTCAGAAGCTCTTTAGGAGTCTAATACTTGCAAGTCTACACTTTAAGCTCCTGAATTTGCTACTCTTTTTTTCGCAGCAGAGCAGTACCAGGCAAGCCAACAGCTGCAAAAAAGTGATCAAGTAAATTAATCCATGTAAGTGGAATTATCACTGCGACTGGCTAATAAAACAGTGAAGGAGAGGAGGCTGCATTTAACACAGGCTCAAGTTCCAAAGGTTTCCCTGACAAAGTATGAACTGCATTTCACAACTGAGCTGCTCAGCTGCTTCCCATACTATATTCATAAATACAGCACACTCAAACTATTTTGCTCTGTGGCTCTTACTAGAGCATTTCTTAATTGTTACTGATTTAGACATCACATGAAAATTGATTCTCAGCATTCATAGAGAACATATGAAATAATTTGGTTTCTTTCACTTCCCCTCCTCTCGCAATTTTTATATGCTGCATCTCAAATCAAGCAATACAACTCGAGACTAAATTCTATATGCAGTGGGCCTGAATGGCTCTCACCTACACATTCTGGTGTCTCAACTGGGACCAGAATCAAATATTAACAACCTGAAAAGGCTGCAAACAAAACAAAAAGCAAAATGTGTTTTTTAATGTGGATTAGCAAGAGGGTTATGTGCTTGAGCAAGAAAGCATCTAGCAACTTGCTACATCTAATTTCTTTTCAATTGAACAATAAATTAAATTCTAGAAAAAAAACTTTGTGTATCAATATTGTAATGTCACCTTAGAGGGAAAATCAGTGAAAATGCTAAGAAACTCTTTTACGATATCAAAAAGAAAAAAAAGTGGATTAATAGGCATGGCAACTTAATGCAAGGGTAACAGTTCAAATTAGAATAACCTTAAATCAGACATCCACAGTGGTTTAACATGCAAGTATAAAACAGCCATAGGCAGTGCTTTTCAATGCTATTGTATGGCAGCCAATAAATGACAGCCCCCTGACTATGCACGATGGCCCCCAGCCCCACACACGCTATCAGCATCAATGCTGACAGCGTCTCAAACCCGTGTACCTCCACAAGGCACTGACAGCATAAAGAGCCCCGAGACCCTGTACTTTTGTCCGAGTTTCTTTTCCTAACCAGGAGAAACTCAGGTTTCCAGAGCTGGCACCTTTCGTGTGGTTGCTTTTACAGTTTGCTGACAAACACGAGCACAGCCAGACTCGTAAAAGCTCCGTTTGGCACAGAAGGGGAAGGGGGGTGGCCGGGAGGGGGCAGGGACAGAACACGACAGTATGGGAAAGTTTTTCACCAAGCTACGGTAAAGTGCCTTCTATACACACACATGCCAAATGAAAAAAAAAAAAATCATCAAATAAGTCAAAACAACCTAATATAGAAAACTAATTACTACCAGCAGGAGGGACATTAGAGAGCAAAGGAGATGACGTGAATAGAAGCAGCAGCAATACCAGTTTCTATCAGCAAGATAAAAAGAAGCGCATTACTGAACGTGCTTGTTTACTTATTCTAATGGCGGTAAAGGAGCTAACACTAACTTGAAAGGCATCTATTTTAGCTTTACCAGGTTTGCCAAAATTTGGAAATACTCTTGAGAAATAAAGACAACGTCACATAATTAAGCGAAGTTGTAGCTGTAACACGGCGCTGCACGTTAAGGACAAGTGGCAGATTTGCAAAAATTAGTAAGGCTGAACAAAAAATGTACAGCTGCTTCAAAACTCTCTAATTACACACTGTGTTGGCTAACTAAGCATAAAAGAAGTCTAGAAGAAAAAAGTGCTGCATCACATAAGCTTTGTTCAATATTGAATCATTCACTGATCTATCATATCACTCGCTACATCCCATTTGACATAAGAGGTAAAGAACAGAATTAAAATTAACAGATAAATAATGCATAAGTAAACTTGATTAGTTTTCTTATTAAAAACATCACTCTAAATGAGAGGAGGTGCTAGAAGACAATACAGTTTGTACACTGCTTTCCCATGAGCTGTTGAATGGTCTGATGTGATAAATTTGCATAGTCTGAAGCACACAAAGAGCTGATTAATTGAAACCCTTACAATGCTTCTGGAAGCAGCTATTGTAAAACAATAACCATAGGAACTTTACAAAATACACATGGCTGAATGAGTCAAGAGCTTAATAAAATGTGTGTTCAGGATACACTATTTGGAAACAGAATTAGAGATTTTTATTCTGTGCCATAAAATGCTAAATCACCCTAATTTCAGAGGTTCAGTTGAGGATTTACTGAAAAGGTCAGAAGGTTACCTGTTTGCTGCTTGAGATAAAAAATACTGTAATTTTCTTCTTAAGACAGCGAGCTAAGCAGAGGTTTTGTTAAAAATAAATAGAAAAAACAGTATGGGAAGTTTTAATAGCATTCTGACATTTTCTCAAATTCAACTTCTGAAGATAAAAATGTAGTAAGAAATCCCTACCTTCCCTGATGCCTAATAATTACTAACCATCTCACATTCCTGCAGTTGATTAAGAGCAAATTCCTTTTAATGCCACTTCAACCATTTAATTACTATAAACCCACTGATGTTCTATTAGAGATAAAGTACTAATTCTGACTTGTAACATGGGGGAAAATGACACAAGTAGCCATTTAAAACTAACATTTTATTTTAAATGTCCTGCTTATACGTACTGTACAAGTGCCCATTAAAAGGAAAAAGATAAGTTGATTCCACTATGAAGTTAGGCAAGCAGATGCTCAAAATAGTAAAAATTTCAAAAAGTAAGCAAGGTCAGACTTTGGTAGATGAGTGGTATCGTCATGAAGTTTATGTAGTTGATAATGCTGTGAATGGATTTTGTTTTGACACTAAAGAACATGGTTCATTTAGGAAAACAAAGACCATCTTTCATGAATTTAAACTTGCTTCCTTGTCTTTAGAGTTGTTTAAGTGCAGATACTTCAGAAAGGTTTAATCCTTTATCTTAGATCTTCAGCTATTAAAAAGCTTCTGTTTGCCAGTTCAAACAATCTCTTGCTTAAATACAGTTTTTCCACTCCTCAGGAATACTGTTCAGTATTGCTGCTTAGTTCTGTGATCTACAGGACCTTTGTTGGAGGTGTTAATCCTTTTTCACATGAGAGACTGAGAAATGTTCTTTCAGAGAAGTGTTATATTGCTTTTTTTCACATCAAAGGAGCCCAACTTTTTCCTCATTGTGACTTGTAGCAAAGCAAGAGGAAATCTGGAAATATAATAATTTACTTTGTATGGAACTCAGATGAAGCTTCTTTAGCTTAACAATCCTTTTGCCTTCTGTGCTTTGAAAAGTGACTTTGCTTGAAAAATACAAGATTAAAACAACAAAATAATAAACCAAAAAAGTTTCTTTATCCGTCTGGAAAATCTATGATGCAACACAGTGAAAACAAAGTCCTGCAGTTCAGGATAAACATATAACTACCAGAGAGGATTTATTTGTGAGACAGTAGAAGCTTAATGACTTTACAGACTATAGGGACAGTCACAGTCCCGAAGGTCTTACTGCAACATCCGGTCTGGAGATGAATATTAAAATAAAGCAAAATATTTGCATTTCAGAATACACATGGTGGCCTCATATGTTGGTTTTTTTTCCTTCTCTCCATATAGTTCTGTCTTGAGAGACCATGAAGGACAGGCAACCTTTTACAGGCAGCTTGGAAGTAGTGTACTTAAAACATGGACTCGCGTGAAAAGCGGGTGTGGTGGACAGGCCAGAAGTGGTGACCCTTGCCAATACCATGTTGACATGTGAGAGGACACAAAGAAGGCAGCAAATACAGAGGCAGTGACATAGATCTGTATTATTACAGAGGCCTACAAAATCTACCTACATATTTAACGAAAGGCTTTTCTGTAACAAAAGGCTAAAGCTGGTTTGTGAGATTTAATCTGTTGTATCCCAGACACTTTCTAATTCCTTTACTCTGCTTCCTTCTGCTCCAGTGACAAAGCACAGCTTTGAAATACAAATCAATTTGGAATACAGGAAAAAGACCATCAAAAAGTTTGAGATGTGGTTTGTGCAATCTCTTATTTTGCACATATTTAATTATTTTAAACCCACTGCTACTACAGTTCTGTGAAATCAAATCTCATCTTCATGCTTTCCTTCTAGAAATAAAAATATTTCACAAAAAAGACTGACAATGCAGACAGACATATGCTTTTTCTCCTTCTCACTGAACCAAGGTGCTTGCTAGTTTAAGCTCATTATATGTTTAAATGGCCCTATGACAGGCTTAAAGCTAACAGTTACAAATTAAACTTGGAGTGGTAATCGCCTGCATTCAGACCAAGACAAGAGAACAAATTCAGGGCTAATTAAAAATTCTCACAATAGAAAAAGTTAAACTGCTAGTATTATGATTTCTGTTTCATGATTGTCTATATTCTTCTCATATGATTGATCCTTCCCCAGTTTGATGTCAGAGGATGATATTAGATGTAATGTTAAAAAGTTATCAAAGGAGATTTTCCCTTTTCATGCCTTTTCTCCAGTTCTGCTATTGTCAGTATTGGCTTCTTCATTGTATACTTAAGTTGCAAAACAGTCAACTGCGCTGTTCTTGCCAGTATTTTTTTCTTAGTATCTATTAAAGGCACCTTCTCCACATTTCACCTTTCTCCCGTTTACCGTAATATCTTTTTCTATAACGCACTACAAGCCAGTGAACTGAGAGGTTTGCTGCCAGGAAGGCTAGTAAAAGAGTCCTAGTAAAATGTAATAATTTGAAATATGATCACTCCCCTGATCACAAGGGATTACTAGAGATTGATGTGTACGGGGCAGCTACAGGCATAAGCCTACAAGCTCTGTAACGCAACTGTTGCAATGTTCACACTCATATCTCCCAAACCAAGCTGAAAGGGACATTCTAAATAATTGATGGGTTTGGCTCATTATTATTATAGGTCCCAAACACAAATACAGGTGGATCAGTCAATCTAACTTGAAGCAATGCCAGGCATAATTATGGGTGTCCTCGAAGTTTCCTACAGCATCTAGGATATTGCTTTTCATTCCCATGGGATTTCCACAGGTATTTGCTTGCTCTAGACTGAGAGATGCCTTATGTACATTTTGTGATATGGAAGACCCTTAGCAGCCCAAAGCCACACTGCAGCCTGACTGACACAATTCTGTTTCCTTCTGTCATTCTTCCACTTCCACTCATGGTTCTACATTTGTGGAGTATTCTTTTTATTAATTTTTGGAGTGATATGAAAATCAATTCCACTTACATTCTGTTCAACTATTTCAATAGGTGCACATTAATAGCCCAAACTAGGAGAAAAACCTAACCTGCTTAAATTTTTCATGCAAATCCATATAAATATTTATCATGATTAACCAAGCAGTTTCTTTAATATTATTTGTAGGCTTTCTTTTTTTTAAGTTCTAATAAGAAAATTTGTCCTGCATGGTACTGATTGTAAAGTTATATAATAACTTGCTGCTAAAATGCTGCATACCACTTATAAGGAGAAGGTTTTAATGACACAAAGCTGAAACTATATCAAGAAATAGGCTTAGCTCTAACAGTGCTCATAGGTTTTTAAGCATTGCACAACTTCATTGTGTATGAGACTAAAAAAGTATTTGAAAGAGAATCTACACAAAATCTTCCCGAAGAAGGATCTTCCTTGAGAAAAGGGAGGAATGGGGCCGTTGAACCATTCCAATTGCTCAGCTCTTTCTGGTTGCCTCTCTGAAGCTAATGATCTTACTCCCCTCACTTACCAAAACTATCCTATAAGGCTGCAGTGCAAGAATTAGACTCAGTTTTGTAAGGGAAGTCCAGTATGTACTGGTGCCTCTTTACTTTTTTGAAACCTTCAACAGTACTGGTTTCCAAATCACCTGGGGACTCAGTGGGAACAGCTTTCTATTTTTAGATCAAAAACCATCTTGAAAATACAATCAGAAAAAATATTTCAATGCTTATCAGAAGAGTTCCTCTTCCTCAATAATAACAGAAACAATGGAAGTATTTCCTGAGAATACAGTTTTGAGAATCAGTTTTGTGGGTCTGTGGAAAGACACCGTGGAATTACAGGTGATCTTGGAGAGAGCTGGATGTACTGAGAAGGACTGCATTGACTACTCTTATAGATAACAAACAAACTTGAGGCAACATCTGGTAACAGCTGTCATTGTGATCAATTACTGCCTTCTGCACCCATTTTACCTCTTCTGATTGGCAGGGTTGCTGTAGGTAGGTGTCCCGATCACCCAGCCTGGATGCCACAGAAACATGGATTACTGTGGTTAGGTCTGCACCTCACGACGGGGATGCAGCCTTTCACTTCAGTTACACCTGCCCATCTCACTGCCGCTTATGCTTATGAGCTCTCACAGCCCCAGAAGGTCAAAAAGGAGCTCAAGTTTGACTTTAGGGTACAAATGTGAGTGAAGAAGTGAACAGTGGCATGAAACATCATAAAAATGCCACATTCCATAAGAATCACTTACTTGTGCCTGGAGTCAATTGTAAGCAACCACTCTTCACACCTCTTCCAATCACACAGGCACTGGAATATGCTGGAGGTGCTTCTGTTTAAGCATCATTTAAGAGAGCTCCAGAGCTGGATACGCCTCTGTACTGTGTTGTGGTACAGAGTGTTGCAATTTCATCTCTTATCACTGGCTCAGATCTACATATGGATGTTGTGCAAGTACCAGATCTCTGGTGACCCCAGGGCATATTTGCTTAAAGAGTTCTTTGGTTCTGGCCCAAAGATACAGGATCAGCACACTGGGTGAATTGGTGAACCAGCACGAGCCCAAACCCAGCATGATGCTGGGAGAAGAGTGGAACTGTGCCAAGTGCTGAAAGGGATGTTTTCAGGGAGCTCTTCCTAACAAAAAACCACTCTCTTCCATGTGTCTTCTGACAAGGAGAACACTGCTCACAAAGAGCCAAGATGCTACCCAAGATGTCCCTTAGGTAGCATCACAATTTGACGCATTACTGCAAAGTTCATGGACTACAACTAGTTTTAAGTGTTAGCATTTCAAACCTAAGCAGTGCCCTCCACTACTTCCTCAGTTCCCTCCACTACTTCCTCAGTTCCCTCCCTCTGCTCTCCATACAGACACAGCAGATACTGGTGTCACCAGGTGCCAGAGGCTGGTGTGCTTTACACTCAGGGTTCTGCTTCCAGTTCCTCAGAAGTCAAAGCAAGGAAGTAAGAAGTTTTTTGTTCCAGTAGTTATTAAGACAGGATCACAAGGGGTGTATGGGCTACAGTGAAAAGGATTTGGTAACATCACCCTCTTTGTCTCCCCATCACTTCTGACAAGAGACCAAGCAATGTCCTCAAGCCAAAGTAAGGCCTAAAAATAGAACAAGGTTACGGCACTCAGGTAATAGCACAGCACATGCACTAAGGCAGAAGGTCATGCTTCAAACACTATAAATCTCAATTTTCCAAGGGTACAGAATGATGAGAACATGTCAAAACCTGTCCCACACTGACACCAATGGGAACAGAACATGCTGTTAAGTTGGTTACAGTCAGACTGTTTTCAGTCACTTCTTTCTTAACACCTTTTCCACACCTTCCAAATCTCTGAGATTCAGAGGATGAATCTCTGAGACGCATATTTTTTTACATTCAGGTCAAAGGGAGTTCACTGCTTTTTTTTGAGCAGATATGGAAGTAGGTTTCTGATTTTCATGTTCCTAGTAATATTAAAACTTGAGAACTACATGCCACCACGCAGCTTCCTAGTAGGTACTCATTTTCAGGTTTTGGTTTAAAGATCCAGAGGTGCTCCAGATCATGTCCCAGGTGTATTTTTAAAAACATTCTCCCTTTCTTTCTGCTGTCTGTTGGTGCACTCCTAGTTTTGTTCCTGATTTGCTTCCCTTCCATACCATGGTTCTGAGCTATCTACCTGCAGTCTTGTCTTTACAGCAGAACATCTGCACAGATCTGCAAATATTCCCTTTCATCTCTCATCATTTCTGTCCATTCAGAATCTCTCCAGTCTCTCTCTTGATAAACCCCAGATAAATCTATCACCTAAACACAAATTGTGACTTAAAAAAATAGCCCAACCGAACCTCAAAACCCTGTTCTTGTTTAAAATGGGCAATAACCATATTTTTCAGATTCATAGATCAACTGAGAGTTGTTTTTGATAATACTTCTCTGCTTCAGAAACATCATTACTAAATTAGATGAATTTAATAAAAATAAAAGGGATATGGCCTTCTATCACTGTATTCATAAAAGATCTAAACCAATCAATAGAAACATACATCATGCACATATAGTAGGCATATACAACATGAATTTATTTTTATTAAATGTGTCCTTTACCTTTCTGTCCATGACGACTGCTAAATTTATCTCCAATTTCTGGACGTCTGGTTTGCCTCAGCAACATCTTGATCAAGAAAGCATCCTCTGCATTTGATGAAATCATTACTTTTTCAATGTAAGAATCAGTGGCACCTTTGTAGCTAGTAAAAGAAGCCAAAACATTAGTTTTACTTCTATGAACCAAACACAAGTTACAGACAACTCTCTGTGTCTTGCTAAGCTCCTGACCAAACTGTAATCTTTATGGTACTTATATATGAGGAGGAAAGATTTTATATTTATATATAGATATATTTACATATAAGTTCCAGAGTATAACATGTTTCTGCAAAAGTTTTAAGAGC
Source organism: Orthonyx spaldingii (assembly GCA_013397795.1). NCBI lineage: Eukaryota > Metazoa > Chordata > Aves > Passeriformes > Orthonychidae > Orthonyx > Orthonyx spaldingii. Next base: position 3,272,418 of record VZTJ01002435.1, read on the forward strand.
TGCAATAGAAACTAAGGGAGAATTAAGCTGAACTTATAAAGAACAAGGTATGGGGTTTTTTTCACACGGGCTCTTCTTGACAGCAAAATCTTCCTCATATATTGCCAATTTCTTGATCTTCAATTAAACAAACAAAAGCCAAATATAGTGATAGTTGAAGAAGGGAGTTTTCTAGAATTGAGTATTTTCTCAGACACCTTTCCCTCATGTAATTTGCCCAGCTCTGAAGTTATACTGCAACATACGTTACTGGCACATCCTTGTACTGTGGCTGCTGAGGCACGCTGCTTCCTTCCAGAGGTGTCTGGGTCACAGTTGGCATAGATTTGTTCACAAGGACTTGCTTGTTTTCTACTTTTTCACCTACAGAGAACAAGAAGGAAAAGCACCACGAAAATGTATCTGACTGTGTCAGAAATGCATTTTAAGCTTTTGTTTTTTAAAAAGTAAGCTGGAAGACAAACTGGGAGGAACATGCCCAAGATGTATGCCCTGTTATTTTATTAAATATTGAATGGTAAGGGAATCACTAAGCCAGTTTTCCTTGGTAAATCACAGCAGAACAGTTTGCATGCTGGGTACACTATAAGGACAGCTATTCAACATACCCTGGGTCAAAAAACTGCACAAAAGCACCTGAAGTCATCTGCTCAAAGTAAAATTAACAGACAACACTTTAACTGACAAATTTTAAAAATTCACACCCAAATGTGAGACAGCCCATCATTCTTCAATGAGCTGTGCAAGACTACTCTCCGTTTCTCCTTGTAATTACATATTTCTATGGATACTGGTGTCATACATAGCTTTTCCCTGCTCCATTCCCTTATCCTGCCCTTTACATTGAAAACCAGATCAGTAAGATGCCCAATGACACAACTGCACACCAAGTACCTACCTCCCACCTCCTCCACTAAATTACACTGAACTTCAGCCTGTGTCTCTTCTGTCCACATGAACTATCTCAAATAGGTTTTTACCTACATGCTGAGAACAGTCTCAGTCTGAAGTCCAGCCCAGTCCTATCTATCCTAATACTTCAGAAGATTCTTGCCTTTTTTTCTTAATTAACTTTGAAAGCTCCATTGTGATGTGTTAAAGAGCAAAATTGACCCAATTGTGTTACTCTAATGGAATTAAGTTTAGTGCCCTTTAAAACACCTTTCTTACTAGATCTTAGCAAATCTATTAAGCCATTTTCCAACTGAAGGATGACAGTATGGGAGGATTCTTTGTCATATCTATTACCGTTGGAAAGTTATACACCTATCTTTGCATTTCTATTTATTTAATTTCTTATCTCTCTCCAAATACTTTCTAAAGTGTTAAAACCGTAAGGTTTTACTTCCTCAAACAACTGCATTAACTGACATCTTGATAGGAGATTTTGATGCATGAAATCAATATAATAAAAAAATCTATCTATCCTTAAGAAAACAAGTGTATATGATAGACAAACAGGAAAAATTATTATTAGTATTAAAAAGTATTGAAAGTAAAACAGTATTAAAAGCCAGTTTGGAAATATAAGAATACAAATTCTAACGCTTCAGTAGATTCACATTATTAAAAACTCACTCTTCTACTTAAATATAAAACTACTTTTTTTTTCATGCACAAACCTCCCCCCTACCTCCCCACAATGACTGGTAACATGTTGCTTTCAGGAACTAACTTTTTTAGATTTTCCATCACAATGCTGTCATCTTCAAGACAAAAAAACTCCCAAAACACTAAGTACACATCAAGGTGCACAAGAAATACTGAGAGAACATGAATTTCCACTTGGACTATGCACATGCCACGAGTGAACATGCAGTTTGACCCACCTGGAGAGCAGATCCCATCAGCATCTAAAATCTCGTGGCGCCAGATTGGTTTCCGGGTAGCTGCATCCAGCATCGGCCCCATCACTTTATCAAATGTCTGGTTCGTGTAACGCTTCAGCGTACACTTGGCATTCTTGTACACAAGACACCTTCCAAAACCTAAAATGAAACACGAACTCATCTGCCTAGGAGTTCAAAGATTCTTCAGAACACACGAGCAGAATTAAATCTGAGCTACAGAATATGAAATAATTTTTATTAGTTAGGTTATTTATTGGCTTGAATATGCATAACGTTGTACATGGATACCCAGTGGTGCACAGTTCAAACATCAGATCATGTACACTACTTTTTTTTAGACACTGGACTACAGTCCAGTCCTGAACTGTGCTAATCAGTTCTGTATCTCTGCACACACATGCACACATGATTTCTCTTGAAATCACTCGATCTCTTGAGTCATTTTGGTGGTCTCCAGGGAGATGTGAGAAGAGACTGTAATAGAGTGAGAGGAGCACCTCTTCTTTTTGTGAGTTCTAAGAAACCTGAACTTTTACTCATATTTGTGGCTGGCATAAGCTAGTCTACTAGGAAAGGTATTAACTGAGTGTTTAGTATAATCATCCCATTACTGTTTTTTTCCTCAGCTGAAAGAATTCTGAATTACATATACTGTTATAAAATAAGTAGGTTTTGGGCTTTAGGTGAGGAAAGTAGCATCTCTGGAATTTCTCTCCAAGTACAGCAACTAACCACAATACTAAAGACTCTAATCACATTTAGAATTACAGAGAGCCAAGAGCAACACTTTCTAATAATCTTGTGTTATTTTAGGTCATTTGAAAGATGATTGTGGCCACATACAGTACATCTATATCTTTAGATTATGTCAAGTAATTCCTGACAAGCACCACAGCTCTCCCTATAAATGTTACCAGTCTACCAGAAAAGAAAACATTCCGTTTTAAATCATGCCCGTTGTTGTTTTAGAAAAGGAGGCATAAATTAAATGCAGCAGACATTAATGCCAAAGATACATGTCTAGAATACTATTATTGCTGCCTAGCAACTAGGAGGAAGGGAGTTGGGGAGGGGGGGAATAAAGTGATGGAAGAATCTGATTTTGGCCACCCGAAACTAAAACCAATTTGATCACTGCACTATGCCTGCTCTCAAAGGAATTTATTTAGAAAAGGGAGAGAAGAGAGATAAAGTTTTCAGGCAACTCTCCTCCAGCCCTCAGTAGCATTAACATGAAGTGCTGAGGAAGTGTGGAGAGAGCGAGACAGGCTAGACCTGCACAAACATGGGTCCCAGTTAGCCTTCCCTTTGGTGCTTATGCACTTTTACTTATAATACACTGCACTAAGGATTTGGTTTTTTTTTTTTTTTTTTAAGGAAGCAGGTAATTAATTTAGCTCTGAATAAACACTGAGTTATTTTGCTGTAGACAATACTACTATTTTCCTTTCAGAAAGTAGGCAATACTGCTGTTGTCCCTACAGAACACCAAGCTCACAACGACACAAACTGCCTCGGGTTCTATTCCTTTCCTAAATACATTCACGAGCCCAATTTCATCTACTGCTTTTGTTACTGGTGGAAATAATGAGACCTCTCTATTAAGCAATGAACAAAGGTTCAGGTAACCATTTAAAAAGAAAGCCCAATAGAACAGATTAACTTGTGCCTTATGTTTTTGGTAAACTAAGTATTTACACTTTTTTATTTGAGGTCATTTTTTCTTATAATATCCAGACTCGGAAGTTTATATGGATGTTGGCAGCTTCACCACACTACTGCATGCATGGAGTTACGATCACTAATCATACAGAAACCAAACAAAAGCATTCAAAGCAGTTTGGGAATTCACTTTCTTAACTGGAGATCTAATGCTCATGACTGCAATAAAAGTTCTTACAGGATAACACTATGAGAAAACAAGTTTATTAGAATATACACTGCAACACACACTGGAGACATGGGAAAGAGTTGATTGTTCTTACCTCTGTCCAAAGAGGCCTTATTTAAGACAAGAGCATCTTCAATATCATAGCCACTGTAGCTCATCACAGCAACTGTGGCATTCTGTCCAGCAGGGAGTTTCTCAAAATCTATCAGTTCTATTGTTTTTGTTTTTACCATTGGCTTTTGTGGATAGGCTAGGAGATACATCAGAGTATCTATCCTGTTTCTTTGATTGTATCCAATAGTACCTGCATGTAAAAGAAAAATACAAGCAGTGAACACTAGTGAGTTTTCTAGGAATGTTTTGGCTAAAAAACTACCAAAATGAAAATTAATTAAAATGACATAGAAATTCTTCAAGAAAAGAAGAGGGATATAATAAAAGAATCCAAACGAAAACAACTTGACATTATTATATTTAAATACATATATAAGTAGTTTCTTAATTTAAGCTTCCAGAAAGAATAATTTATTTTCTCTTGAACAGCGAAAACCTAAGCATCAATATAAAAAGAACAACAACAAAAGAAATAAAAGCCATTTGACTAAATGCAAATAAGATTTTTAAAAATCACAACACTGAATCCTGCAAGTATGAAGTTTGCTTTTATTTTTCTCATAGCCACCAGGTTTGGGTTTGTTTGTGGAGTTCAACTTGTGTTTCAGAGACCTGATCCAAAATTTCATGAGAATCAACAGAAAGACTATCACTGAGTTCAAGAGAAACTGTGAATCAAGCTCTTCATCTTCAACATCATACTGCCTTCCTTTTTTATGCAATAATTAGTTGAACAGCAGCCTGTGTTAGAATGTGACAAAGTATTAACAAAGCATACCACTAGCAGCAGCCAAGACTGATTTACTTTCTGAAATTAGAAGCATCGTTGACAGAAAGACTACAGTAGAAGTCCACTCATAATATATTTGTCTTTTTACATTAAATTAATTTTAAATTTACAGTTCAGAATTCAATCCTTTGTATAGACCTCCCAGCTTGAGACTGAAATTTTTGGCCCTGTCCCATCAGAATGCCAGAGTGTCTCCTGAAATCTGAGGAAAATATAATTAACACCCAGCAGGGAAACATAAACTGTTGTGTAGCAGAACAAAAGTTAAGGCAAACACATGTTATTGGAGTTTGCTGTACCAGGACTATGCTATGTCTCTAAGCAATTAAGAAATTATAGTCTGAAAAGTTAACATTTTAAAGTTTTAAGTGCTAAACATTCTGCAGTACTTGTGCTTAGGATGTAAGTCTTTGAAAATATGTCCCTTTTCTCCTACAATTTCAGAGTCTGGCTGCTTCCTTGGAAAAGTCAGTGTATAAGGAAGACTTTACATGGCCAGAAAGCACCTCTGAACACAAATCTGCCCACTGGGGAGGTCAGCTTCACATTTTACACGCATCTACTTGCAATTCCCATTTACATAAAATGTCTAGAAGACCAAATTCTAAAACCAGGCATTTCCAAAGACCTATCCTGTCCTTGGCACTAAGCTCTCTCTCTCTATTAAACCACAACAGATCTACCCTTCCCAAGGACAAGAATGGACAGACAGATCAACAGCTACTATTTGAAAATGACCCGTTACAGCTGGTCTGGACTTTCCCTGGTTCTAGAAAGTAGATTCAATGACATGGGCACAGCATTTTCAAATGACATGAAAAATCTGGTAGAGTTGACAGGCTTTACTTGTCTCTTGCTTTTCAGCAGTTGCTTTTCTGTCTTTTTTTTTGGATAATCATCCTTCAAAAGTATTTTTTGTCTCCAGTAAGACACAAGCTGGTAGAGCTTGGATTCCTCAACACTGAAGACCTGTGCAGTCCCACCCTGCAAGGCCCACCACCTGTAGGCCCTACTATTTCTGATATTCTCTTAATATTCAATTAGACATTGTTCTCATTGTACTCTTGACTCAAATCCCCTGGATTTCCCAGCATACAGATAGGAAAACATACTTGCAAATTAGAAACTTAAGAGGTTTAGACCATTTTACCCCTCTGCATCTAGCATGAATAATTTGTGTGCTTCCAGGACATGCTGCAGTGAAGCTCAGCTCAAATGTTTCACAGGTAGGTACATATTCTTGATGTTGAGAGAAATCTTTCCAAGAGAAAGTCAGGCTAAACTTAACTTTCAAAATGCTTGCAATTTTTTTCTTCTCTGAGATGCTTATAGGCTGTACCTGCTGTGGTTCACTGGTTAGGGATGGTAGGACAGGATGAGGTCTGGAGCACCAGTTTTATCTATATTTTACACTTTAAGGGTGTCCTTTACACCCCAGTAACAATCTGTGGAAGTCACCTATATATCACGGATTTCAGATGACACTTTTACACATTTCAGGTAATGCAAATGATTTCTTTTCAGATGTTTCACATATTTCAAAACTGGCATTTTTATTAGAGGTTCAGATAAGCCTAACAGAACTGCTACTGTCTGGGAGTCAGAAGCAACTGACATTACTGAGCTTTTGAGCCTCAATAATAAACAGTATTTAGGCTATTCTTCAGGAATTGAAAGCTATATCAAATGGAAAACATATACATATATACCAATGACAGATATCCTAGCATGAAAGAAACTGGTTAGAGAGTGATTCTAGAGCACAAATGAAATAAATTAGCCAAAAAGCATGCCAAAATATCAGCAATATTATTCCTAATTGCTAGGACCTAATGGTTATACAAATAATGCTTTCTCTAAACTGGGCTAACAAACCACAGCCTTAAACCACAATCTGCTTATTTAAAATAAAGCAGCAGCTCTCTTCAGAGGACTGGTGTGTCGGGACGAGCCCTCTGTGTGGGCGCTGAAATGAAGGAAGTCACTAGCTTTATTTCTGTTTTCTCTCTGAAAGAACAGAGCCCTTGTTTGCTCCAGCCAAACAACCAAGCAAAAGTAAAGTATAATTAAAGTTCACCATAACAAACCCTGCTCACAATGACTCGCATTTATAATTACCCCAACAGCAAGAACCAATTTTTTTCATTGGTAATTAGCCCTGGTTAAAGCAAAACACACAAGGTTGACCTGGATACAACAAAGATCATTTTCTTGCTTTTCTCAGTACTTGATATATTGTGAATGCACGTGTGCATTCTTTCCTTTTTTTCCATTTCCTGGCAGGTTTTTTTTTTCTTCTTTTAAAGTATCATTTGAGTATCCTTTAGTGTGAAAAAATCACTATAAAAACACTATCTACTGTTATTAAGCATAAATGAGGTATTGTTATTATGATGCTGGGAGTTTTGACAACTCACCAGAACAACCAGCTAAAATAAGCATTAATCCAATCCTCTGGTGTACTACTTACAACATTAAACTGTACAATCAAAATTAACAAGGATACAGAAATCAATCTACTTGAGCCAAAAGGGCTATTACTGCACATGCCAAGAAAAGAATTGCTGTAATTCTGTATTTCCCCTGTTTTCACAATGGATTTTCGATGATTCTGTCCTTTTATATGAACTCAAAGCAAGAGAGGAAGAAGCACAACTTTTAAATGCTGCGATAAACCTTGTGGAGGGGTCTCCAACTCAGCTTAGATTGTCACAGTACATGCATTAAATGATTTGGATGTTAAGTATTAGAAATACTCCTTTCACAGTAGAAAGATTAAGGAGTGGGTTAAAAAGATTATGGGTAAATTGGGGAGGGTGAATAAGTTTGGCACATTTCTGCCTCAGCACTTCTGTGCCTGCTACCAAGGAGAGGAGAGGTGTCAAAATGAGATCGTGTCGCAGAGCACAAACACTCCTCAAAGAGCAGTGTCAGAACAGAGCTGTGGCCACAGCGCACCCAGATCCAGCTGTGATGACCAGCAACAGCTGGTTTTGCTTTGATGTTTGTTTATATTCTCTGCCTCTAGGCTAGCTGTACAAAATTTGGGAGGACTCTGGCTCTCAGTCCACCAAGGAGCCTTCACAACTGTCAAAACCCCCCCAGCACTCAGTTCCTTGAAGCATATTTATCTTCTCAACTCAATTTTAACACATTCAGCTGGCTACAGTACAAGGCAGAGCAGTATAGAAAGGGCTTTGCTACTTCACAGAAGCAAAGCAGAACGTACATGATCCAGTAAGAGGCTTTTTTATCGTAATATCAAAAATTTTGCTTAAAGATAAGCTTCTACAAGAAAGCTCTCATCCACCTATGTCTGTCCCCTCAAATACTTCCTTTTCTTTCGGAGGTTAAAGTAACAATCAACATCCAAATCCTGCTTTCCTTCGTCAAGACTTGTGTTATGTCATTTGGGTTGAAGCTGCAGTGCACAGTTGGGCTGTGGGTGTACAGCTTGCTTTGTGTACCCACAGCAGCACTTTCACAGCAGCACATGTGCATGTGCAATATGGGGGATTACTGGCAGGAAAACTCTATGCTTTCACTCCTCGTATCAGGCTTTTACAAAGTCACAGATGTACAGTGTGTAAAACTGACTGATTTTCCATGTCTTAATGGAATTAAAAAGCTCGATTTACAACTATTTCTCTAACTGTAGAAGCCTTTGATCCTCTTAAGCATTATTTTACCAACACATGAAATGCAAACAGTACAGACTCTTGTATTTTCATCTTAAATACTTCTGAGATTTTATAATACAACTGCTAACCTTGCACTGAAATGTCAATGTTCAGCTGAGGTCCTTGCAGCTGCTGTTGTATTTATTACCTAACTTCCTCTCAGTCTTACAGTTCAACCTGCAACATATGGTAAATTATCTATGCCAAAAGCGAGGGGTTTAATTTCAATTTAATTTTACTGAAATCCAGTTTGGTCATTAAGTGCAGCTCTAGTTCTCCAACAAGATGACTCATCTAGCCATGAAAGGGAGGTATTTTTCAGAACATGTAGTGCTATCCTGAAGAAACATTAATATTGCAGGACCTCATACTTGTCAGGGACACTGGATTACAGACCTCATTGCAATCTCTCATGTCCACTCTCCATTTACTTGTGCTTTCACACCTTCTCCTAGGTGGATGCTGCTTAAAAAAGAGTCTTAAAAGACTCTCAAAAGCTGCTGGCACAGCTCTGTAATGTGGTCAGAGGGAGGGGGTCAGTCTTGACAAGGACAAGGCTCTCCTCTCCCAGCCTCAACCTGGGGCTCCCTCCACTGCCCCAGGTTTTGACAGTTGAGGGAGTGACACAGAGGACTTGGACATGAGATTTTCCCCATGGCAGTGCTGGATGAGGAGCTGCTCTGCAATTTCAGTATGGGGAAAGAAAGCAAAAAAGGTGGATGGTTATTGAAGATTGGGGGTTTGAAGCAGTACATCACACCTCTTCACAAAAATAAACAGAAAAAAGTATGTGCAATGTTTCAGGAACAGCCTCTAGGTATTTGATCATTTATATAGATCTTTTATATAGATAATTTATATAGATCTTTATGTAGAGAAAAATCTTCTCTGCCCCTACATATTATGACTTATGGTAGCTTTTTTTAAAAGCAGTTATTACAAAAAGCTTCAGGTGTTTGCAGATACTTCAGACAGCAAAATATAGCTCAAGTCATGTGCCAACTTTAAAAATTTACTTTTATTTAGCTGCTTATTCTTTGAGTCAGGTGTTTTGTCATAACAAACTGAAACAAAGGCTTTTTTTATTGCTCAAGATATTCAATGGCTTTTGTGTTCCTAGCGTCAGCAGGAACGTCAGAGGATTGTATCCAAGGAGCTAAATGTGCAAGACCTAGGGTCAAAGCAGCTGAATACACCAACCTCAGAAAACACAGACAATGAATTGCAAATGACACTCAAAACAAAACGGGAAAAAAACCTTCACACAGAAAACTACAAAAGAACTCCACAGATACTGAATTGGCTTTCTGTACACACTGATCCTGCTTAACTGTGTGTGGTAACTAACCAAACCTTCTGAGACTAATAGTCATAAAATAGAGACTCAGGGGTGGGGGAAAGATAATGGGATGGGGGAGAACTGTAAGGAAAAAGATTGCATTGCTCCTCTTTCCACCCACTCACTCTTGTTTTTTTTTAATTTAAATAGAGAACATGCATCTTGCTATTTTCTGCTGTTTTCATGCGCTCAACATGAGAGTTCAGCCTAAGGCTTTGCTATTAATTCTGCTGGAGAAGTCTCACAAAAGGTGCAGTGTTTTAGTTTTGAACACACAGCACAAAATAAATGGTTTAGTAAACCTAAGTGAAGAGGCAGTTTCTTCATGACACAGTTGTGCTACTGTACCTCCCAACTTGCAAGCAAGCCATCAATACAAGCCATGAAAGTGGCATGTAGAGCACCAGCGTGAATGCAGCTGTCTGAATTGATGTACGACTGCTCAGGCTCTTCTAGGGCCTCGCTCTGCCTTGATCACAGGCCACAGACTTGGGCACTTTAATGCTGGTTTAGCTGAGTATTAAAGAAAGGATTAGAACTTAACTGCTGTCAGTTACCACCAACAGCAAATTTACAAAACGGTTGGGTTTTAATGACCAGATATGACACTGTCAAATGAAATAATAAGTGATCAGAAAATTATTTTTGTTACAGTCACTTTGCTAAGGCATTACTTGCACTCTTCATCCAAAACAGCAAAAGCCCAAAATCTAAACTATGGCTGTGGAAAGCGTTCATAATAACTAAACACTCTTTCACACTTGATCCTTTTTATTCTCTGATGTCAATGTTAACTATTGATATATTTATTTTTAGGACACTCACTCAACCAGTCAAGGAAATGCTCCTCAATCTGTGCTCTGTCTCTCTTTGTGAGAACACTTTTTAACTCTTTCTTGTCTGGAAACACACAGCACATTGCAACATAAAGAGAAAAAAACCCCACTCTGCCAATCCTGAGGATATGCTGAAAAGTTGAAAGTCATGATGATTTCCAATAAAACCCAACACAAAAAGCAAAAGTGTCCCAGTTTATTAAAAATCTCTTTAGTGTTAAGACCTGCAGGTATGATCTTCATTAAGTAAAACTAATGGGTACTTTTTTCACATTAATTTTTTCAACTTTCAGAGGTAAATTCTGTTTTTCTCAAAGGCAAAGAAGTGCTCTTTTACTTTTCCTAGCAAAGCTTTTATGTGAACCAGGAATGAAAGATCTTCTCTGTCACTTTTGCTACATAGCTTCAAAAACTACAGAACACTTCAAAGAGGAATAAAAAATTAATTCTTACCCATGGCTTGTTTCCCCATGGCACACTGGTAAGTGTTTCTTGGGGACTGGTTGTGGTGAGGATATGGAATCAGCCCAGCACAGACACCCAGAAGCGTGAAAGGCTCAATCTCCAAATGGGTCGTATCTCTGAAAAGAAAGAGTACCAATTATGGCAGGCTTGTGAACAAACAACTTCAGTAGAATGGATTTAATTTAGCAGTATCCTATAACACTTCAAATTCAGTTCTGTTCAGGAGAATCTAAGTCAGTAGGACCTCAAAACATGGATTCACTACTGGATTTTTATTACAAATTTTATTACAAAAACCCAACAACTTTCTTTTGGCTTTAAGTGTTTCCACACGAAAAGAAATGAAGGAGAAATAAATCAGGGTTTACGAAATTCCATAATGGAGGAAAAGCCTCCAGATAACAACAACCTGAGGGAGCTCAGTAAGACAATAAAACATCAGTTTATACAGTAAGACCCAAAATGCCTTAAGGAATGTCTTCTCATGTAATGAGAGCCCTCCGCATCAAATTACTAATCTCAGAGATCCAGAAATCCACTGGGGAGATGGAAGAAGGAAGAGCACAACAGATTCAGGTACTAAAAAAACTATTTTAGTTTTCCAAGGTCAGCTATATCAGTTAAAGAGAAAACATCTGTCTCCAAACCAGATCCAGTGCCATAGGTACGTGACATAATACAACACTATTTGAAAAGCTCTGCAAATATTTTGGAAGGGATTACATTGTTAAAAGACAGTACTGATGAGAAGTAGAAAGACAGGAAAAAGGAGTAAAGACTGAGAGAGACAATTTGTTCTACCTGGCATGAGCTTCAGAAGAGAAAGTCCATGATCAATAAAGACGAATCATAGCATGCATTGGGATGCAAGTGGAGAGACTAAAAACTAAGAATGAAGTCTACAATAAAGCTTGGCTGGAGCGGATATGAATTTAAATCAAGATAAGTAATTAGGAAGTGGGGAATTATGAAATACAGATGATTATAACTAAACCTATTCAAAGTCTATCTTTCATGTCCTGGATTTATTACAGAGAGCTTGGATTTATGCCTACATTGCTTCTCCCAGATATCTAAACTCAATGCATTCTGAAAATCCCATCTTTAATGTTTGATTTCTCTTGGAAGTCTTTTGGAAGACTTTCTTTTAGTTATTTAAATAAATTAATTTGATTACTAAACTTTAAGACCTTGCCAAGGAAGTGACCGAACAATCAAAAGACAGCCAAGCACTATAAGCTCACAAAGGCTAAAGGATTACCCACAAGCACATATAGACTGAAGATAAGTGCCAGCAGGAACTTACATAAACAATATATGTACTACTGGAAGAATAATGAAATCTGAAAGTTGAAAAAAAACAGATCTGGAAATGCTGAGGATTAAGCCAATGAAACTATCTATCAGTCCTAGAAATCTTTATAAATCACAAATATGTCTGAGCAACCTAAAAATCACACTATTTTTCTCCATTTGATAAGAAGCAGCTATGTTAACTAAAGCCTGTCTTAAGAAAAAACTAATGGTAGAATCCAAATTGCAGTCAAGTAATCGCAAAATGGTCACAAGAGCCAGCAGCCAACTTAACGCAGAGACTCCTCCCCCATTCTGCAGAACTTCACAGAACTGCTGACACTTTCCAAACAATAAAACCAGATGCTCCAGACTTACTGACAATGAAGTTTGCAAATTTCTTCAGAGGGTACAAGTGCATGGAACTAGATATACATTTGCATGTAGGATATTCAACACAAGTCCTCTTCCAGTGAGGTCAATCCTATTTCAACCAAAGATGATGCAACCTACACAGATCCTACTACCTCATGAAGTATTCCACAGTGCTGATGGGTGACCTTCACACTTTACAGGGCAGTTCAATTTCTGCAGGTCAAAAATGCCACTGCCAGAAGCAGGCCCAAGAAAGGAAGGCAACCTCGTGAGTTTGGAAAGCAGAGTTACAAATGTGTAAGGAAGAAACGGAACACATTAGAGTGAAATACTCTAAAGAAAACCCCTTTAATTGGATTGGAAAGATAAAGAGAGGATACTGAAGCTAGAAGAAGCCTATATTACAAAAGCAGGAATGGTAGTGGGATACTTTACAATAGTGAGTTATATCAGTTGCATTACCAGAACAAGTTGTACCAACATGGGCACACCATTTAAAATGCAAGAAGATCATGTGGGGAAAGGGGGTTCACAAATCAACTATTCAGAATGTAGGGAATACCATTACCAAACATAAGGAGCCATGTGCTCATACGATGCAAGCTCAGACACTTATGGCACAGTTCGCCACTGTTAGCATTGAAACTAAAAACAATTGATGGACAACACAAGAATCTTCTGAGCTTCCTGGCAGTTGTTGTGGAGTTGTTTTCTCACACTGGTCCACTGGAAGTTCAGTGCCTCCTCCACTTTTGGACTGAACAGTGATTTCCTATGATACACTCCCATTAACCTTCCTAGATGAGTCAGTTGTCCTGTAACTTAAATTTTGAGCTCTGGTGCTTTGTGGAAGTTATTTAATTTTGGCACAAATGACAGCAATTGTGTGCACTCTTTGCTCATGTATACATAACTCAGTCAAGAGCATGCAAGAATAATCTCTTAAAGTGATAAAGTCTTCAAAAGCCTGAGTAGGAGCAATGCAATTTAATTAGCAGAGTTAATGCATTACATTTAGCAAAGGTTAAAGATAACTGAAGGTCTCACCCAGCTCCACTGAAATCAATGATGTATTTCTATTACCTTCCAGGAGTACTTGACCGGGACAGATTATTTAGAAAAAGAATTTTCTGCATAAATCTACTGATCAAACATTTCATGGAGATAAATTCTAGCATTTCATATGCAGCCTTCAGTTTACAGGATATTGTCAGAGAAACATTAAAAACCAGTAAAGAGATAGGAGGATTTAAAAATTTTAAAGAATCCTTCTTTTAAAGTGGACTCTTTAATCATAGTCAGAAGACAGAGCAAAAAAAGAAAGCAGCAGATACTTCAGATACATGGAAAAACATAACAGACCTGGAAATCTTTCTAAATTAAAATCACATACCAAAAATGGGTTTAAGACATGTGGCAAAGAATACACAGAATGGTGTAGACATTTTTATCAGGGTCTATTACATGTCCAAAAGTCAAAGGAAAGGTCTCATTCCAGCACTTCACTTAATGTAAGTTGGGTGTCTAGGGTCCCTTTACAGCTAAAAGAGAAATTTCCAAACCACAATCATGATATGCTAACATAATCAACTAACATGAAGAATCATTTGCTTTCTGGATACCTATTGTATAAAATCACTTATGATGAGCAGTCCAATGATCAGAACAAAAAAAGCCACATCCAGAGAAAGAAATAATATACCTTTAAGTATTTAATATTTTTGAGAGTTAAAAGCAGGAACAGATCTCCCAGAACCTAAACCATTTTCTGTAACTTCCCATGGATAATTTTGGATGTGTGCAGACAGATTTCTTTCTTTAGCTTTCATCTGGAGTAGTTTGAACCATTAGCAAGGGAGCAGTGTGTGTGTGTGAAAACAGTAACATTATTTATGTGTGCATTTCAGAGAGTCATCCTATGAAAGTTTTTGCTGTATCAGTTACTGAATGTATACTTACTTATTGATTGTATTTTCATATAGTGCAATGTTACAGTCATTTTCTTCATTCACATCCAAATATTCGACGAGGCCTTCATGCAAGAAGTCTTCAAAATTCCTACAGATAAATTAAAAATTACACTAGAAGTACTGTCTTATATTTCTGCCAACATGAGATACTTAGTACATATATGAAAGGAATGTAATATAAAGTTAAACCAGATAAATACTTATACATGAAAAGTTCTGTGCATATTACATACTGAAAAAAATGTATTTTTAAATTAATCCTGTTGCCCATTCACTGCTTCACAGTCTGACAGATGAATGTTACTTATTTGAACAACTAAATAAAATCTTCCTATATGTACTCATCATCACAGTAAATGTAGGCAAATATATGGATAATCAGGTACATTTTTGTGATGGCTTTGTGAAATTCAGTTAGAGCTAAATTTAAATGCCTTTGTGTAAGTGTGGTCTTTTTAAATACACAAACTAAGAATTTGCAAGGACTTTCAAAAACTCTGAATGTGCCTTGTTTAGGGTGGTCAAGTCAATACTCCTTTGAGGTGTTTGATTTTTCAATCAGGAGAAGGATGATACTGCCTCAAACCTTCCACTTGCAGAAAGATGAGGCTGTGAGATGTATTTATTCTGTATACTCACCAAATTTCACAGGAGTAACAAATTACGAAGACCAGACTTAATTTGGCTTTAAACAGAAAATCTCCAGTACAGTGATTATGAATTTATATAGGAGAGCAGACTTCTCTAACTAGCTAACCCCAAGACTGTGAAATACTGACTGACTGAACTATCTCCACACAGTATTTACTTGGTGAAGATGAATATGGTCTACTTGAATTGTGTACCTGTATCCCTGAGCCAGTTCTTCCATGTGCTTGTTTGTAACTGCAGGTTTTTGCTTCTTGACAATTATGTAAGGCCTGAAATTAAAAAAAAAAAAAAAAAAAAAAAAAAAGGGATTGTCATAGCAAATACTTAAGCAGGTAACTTAATTTATACTTACAGTAAGAACCCTGCCTGTGCACAATCTATTTAATAAACTAACTTTAAAATTTATTGACCTTTAGCTGATAAATCCATATAAATACAATCAGTAACTATTCAGACCTTAGTTTGATGCAACTTAAAAACTGTATCAGCAAAATCAAGACTTACATTTTGAGGTGAAAGCCTTTTTTTCCCCTTTAAATCTTTAAATTAAATTTTTTTAAGTTTTGCCTACAGATTTTGATGATGGCTTTAAAAGATTTGAGATTTCCCAATCTACACAGCTAAGAACAGCATTAAGTACCATGGTTACTGCAGGGATTTTATAGAATACTAAGTGAACGGTCTGTGCTCAAGTGTCCACATGCAAAGTTGCATTTTGTAATTGCCTACATGATGTAAAGTACAGGCATTTACTATGGGTGATCTCTGATGAATCCATAAATTTCAAGAGCACACGGATCTCTGAAGGCTTCCCTACCACAGAAAAACACTGACACAAAGGATGGCATGCAAGAAGGCAACGTCAAGGGCTGTCGCTATTTGGACAAGTTGCTTTTATAAAGAGCAGCAAATAGCTACAAGGTACTTGTGGAGTCCCCTCTGAAGTCTAAATAAATGTTAGAAGACTAGTAAGCACTTTTAAATGGTTAATAGGGATATCTGAACAATTGCAGGGTGAGGGGTGTCACAAAGCAAACTTGGTAAACTCCTGCAAATCCACATGATTCCCTTGCTTTTATTTTAAGAACTGGAAGCTTTGCTGCTGCCTCCCAAACTACAGATATCAGCCCTGACTGGAAAAGTGAATTCTCTGCCACTGAATATGCCCCTACTCTGGATCTCTTGACCAGGTATGATTGATGGTTTGTGCATTTACTATTTTGGAGCCTCTGACATGCCCCAAACTGTATTCAACATGCTCTGAGATTACTGTATGAATTATTGAATAAAGTAGCACCACTAGCTGTGAGTGGTGCTTTGTTGAAGTACACACAGAATATGCACACAGCTAGTCAATGCTAAAACATGTATATATTCATTAACCCGTTCTGCCTCTTCCAAACTCTGTTTTGAATGAGAGCAACTTAAGGAGAAAAAAGATAGTGAAGTCTTACTGAATTTGTTTAAATCTGTTCTTGTGAAAGTCTTATTTACAGTGTATTTACAGTGCATAGAACAGTGTTTACAACAAGTTCAATAGTGAGGCAATTCTGATGAGAACTTTACCTGCACAATCTCCCTCCATCAGAGGAGATGTAGACACATCTGTCAGACAGATTTGTAGAGATGGAAACGAATTCGTTGATGTAACCCGCTCGACGCATTATGCGGAAGGTGTTGACTAATTTCTGGTGGTCACGTATGACACCAAGGATGTTACCTGTTCAGAGAGAATAAATACCTGGTGCATCCTCTGAACATCCAAAACTCTATTTACAGATTCTGATCTATGCACGCATCTAGCATGCATAGAAGTACTTCCTGCTTCTTGCAAATAATGAGTTGTTGTAAAATTCCCCTTTTCTAACATGAATAAGGATTAGCTCTTTTTTCCTCTCAAGTCAAAATTGTCAGAATTTCACAAGTCATCTACCTGCATGATTCCAAATAGCTTGAGAAACCAAATGATGTGCTTTCTTTAACAGCTTTCTTCAAGTATGTTTCTGCTCAGGTGCCCATTTACCAGTTGGTGCACAAGTTAACAACTCTGAAGTCTGCAATTTCACCTGTACTGAAATGGATTCAAGCTGTCCAAGAACAGACCAAGGAACTGCCCTGCTGCCTTGTCAGAAATTTTAGAAAGTCCTGATATTTTTGATACATGTGATCACTCACAACAGCACTGGAATTCCTCTTCCAGGACTCAGTTACTTTAGCAGAGCACTTTAGCTCACACATAAGTATTCTGATGCATGATGAACAAATAAGAGAGTAAAATTCATAATATAAAAAATTCATAATATATTAAAAAAATAACTGTAGTCACATTTTAAAAACTTTAAAGGAGAAGACAAAGAATGACAATTTAGGGAGTTTATAAGACAACAGAAAGGTCTTTACGGCTTAAAGAATTTGTACTTAATGGATTATCTGCCTTCTTACGTCACAAGTTTAAATCAGGCTCAAGTCAGTCATCCACAAGTTTGATTTTTTTATGGATTAAACCCACAAACCAGTGGATTGAACAGTAACTTGCCTTGCCTCACTTAGTAATAATTCATCTACATTTGGGAACACACTATCTTGTTGCATACTGCAAACAGAGCTTGTGAGGGAAAGAGTCCAGTATTTTGGCTCTGCACTCTGGAGAGTGGACCATAAAACAAGACAGAAGAGAGTGCATGTGGTTTCACTGAACCTTATCTTTAACATATTGCCACAGAAAAGCAGAGCAAAGGAATGCAGTTTGGTCAAGTGTTGCTTTTATGTTATCAGGAAAAGGCAGGGTTGAAGAACAACTGCTGTTTGATTCAAGGGTAAATGTAGAACTTATTCATGGTGACAGACGTTACACACTAGTCCCTGGAAGTGGATGCTGCTGACAAAAGGCTATTTTGAAATCACAGTTGTAGTTTTAAAAATGTCAGTATTTTGAAATCTGATACTATAGTACCTGTTGGTGTAGAAACACTAAAAGATCAGTTGTAAAAGAAACATGAACGTGCAGATGCAAAGCACGTGTGCCAAATCATCCCTTTAACAAAGAAGATTTGCCTGTTTTCCAAGGTCTAATTTTTCTAATCATGCACAAGGCAAGATGCCCCTTCAAAGGCAGTTTTAAAGAGAATAGCATTGCTAAACTTCACAAACAATTGATGTTTTGATGTTTCCTTTCTGTTTTTCAGGCACTTTAAAATGCATGAATATATAAAAAAACATATAAAGATTATAGAAAGCTAAATACTTTCTGTAAATGAAAATCTGAATTTGTAAATTTATTACAAATTCAACAGTTATTTTCTTTTAAAAGCACTTAGTGAATGGCACCTCCTTCGGTCAATATCTGAAAAAACAAACAAACCTGTAGTTGAATGTACATAGTTTTGTGCCTATTTATGCAAATAGGCTTAAAAACAGGGCTGAAATTTGAGAAAGCTTCAATTTCCCAGCTACACACATCTGCAGTCAGAGTTCTGAAGACACAACTTCATGCAACTATCATCATCTGGCCTGTCTACTTTACCCAACCCTATCAAAATATTTACGGCGGAAATTATTTGCATGTGGAAAGCAGCATCTGCAGTTGACTGTGCTCCAAGAACTGTTGGAGGGTTTCCGAAGCCTAACTCTCCATCAGCAACAAATCAGAGTCAAGACTGCTGAAAAGTAACTTTACTGCTGAGAAGTAACATACCGTTAAGAAACACCAGGAACACGTTTGGGTATGAAAGTTCTTCACCACAGAGCAAGTTGACATCTTCAACTCCAAGATTACTGGCTAATTTAATAATTGGGCCATCTTCCATATCTGTAGTAATGTGAGTCATGAGGGCAAGGTTTTTAACCAAACCACAAGCCTAGGAAAAAACCAAAATAAAACCCACATAATTTATCCCTTCTCTTCCTATGTATTAATACCATACTTATATTTTCCTCCACAATGGAGGAACTTATGACTGTGCTTATGACTGACAAAACCAAAAAGATGACAAAGTATAAAATGAAAAAAGTTAAATTAATTACCCTGAAAATCTGGAGGGGAAAAAAGGTAGAATTTTCCATATCACACTGAGATGGAATGTTTTAGTATTTACAAACTAATAAAAAATATAGGCACTGAAGTAGATTATAAGTTAACCAACCATGTATAACCCTATATTTGTCTCTTCAGCTACTCAACAACATAATGGAAATATAAAATCAATTTGCCAGGTATCCTGTATGTTCTAACACAAACATTAACATTTTCCAATGAAAAAGTATCTTATACAGTGCAATTTTATTTCAGCCGCTTAATGAGACTAGGTCATATTGACTTATCCAGAAAGTTCAGAGTTACCCCTTTCTGGAGTATCTTCTATTCAGAAAAAAAAGGAGGAAAAAAAGGAAAAAAAACCAAAAAGACTGTCAGAATCAATTCTTTGGCTGAAATTCATACAAAGATGGTTTACTTCCTCAAGCTAATGGCTAAAGAAATACTAGTACGTGTTTCCAGAAACATTGCAGGTTGATGCTGCAACTTCAAAACAGAATGTTCATTACAGAACAAAGGGAGAGGGGTTTAGGACTCCTCTCTTTCTGCTCTCATCAAAAGAGAGCAAGTAGTTCCACTGCAAAAATGGGGGGCCTCATGTCATTCTCATATAGCCAAATGATTTCAGAACTGTTTCCAGACAGTCCATGCAGGAGAAAAAAGGTGACATAGTAAGGAGGACCAGTATGTAAACAGGTAGGATGTCAGAAGACACCCACAAGTTGTGTTATCAGGCTGAGGATAATTTATCTCTCCAGAAACCTCAGAATTATTCCTCTGATGGAGGATCACCTCCTTCAAAATAAACACTGTCTCCATTACTCAGGACAAGAAACACAGAAAGCAAAATAGAAATTCCTCACCTCGCCTTCAGGAGTGTCAGAAGGGCAGAGCATTCCCCACTGAGATGGCTGCAGTGATCGAGGACCACTCACTTTCCTGGTCTTCTCAAACTGAGAAGAGATCCTGGTCATCATTCCCAGAGCAGATATGTAGGACAGGCGGGACAAGACTTGTGTCACACCTTGGCGGTCCATCTTGAATCTCTTCAGAGACCAATTTCCCTGTAGAAAAAAATGAATGTTTAAAAAGAATTTGTGCAGTTCATCATTGCCTGGACTTTTTCCGGTATCTAGACAGAATGATATCTGAGGAGCTTTGCAAATTTATATAAATTTATATTTATATTTATGCCTATTTATATAAATCAACTTTCTAACTACCTATCTGCATATAAATTCCTAGTTGTAACATATCTGTACTAAGTATTAAAGAGAAGTTGAAACAAAAGGATTGTTCTTTCAGATGAGAGGATACTTTTGCTATTACATATTCAATCACACAAATATTCTTCTTCATCTGTTCCTCACAGGTAAATCAACACACAAATTTAGCTAAATTAAATGGTATTCTGTTTTTGTTTTATATATATTTTTTTGAGTATTTAAAAAAGAAAAAAGGTCTTTGGAGTATATAACACTTATTACAATAGACCCCACAAGCTTTCAGCTTTGACTTTTCCATGATTTGTTACTTTTGTAGGAAACACAGTCATTTATGCTGGAGAACCATGACATCAAAGCCCTCTGTACTTTCTTGAAACCTTTTGTTTTTAGAATCCAGAGGAAAGACTCACTGATGCGTCTTCTCACAGAAGAGTGTGTGTGTGGAGGAGTGGGTCTACCCAACTTCTATTTGGATTACAGCAAGTAGGAAATGCAAGATCCATGCACCTCAGAGGTTTTGTGTTTCAGAACTTTCACAGGCACTGTCACTTGTGGTTTTAATTAGTAGAATAGATGAGCTCAGAGCACGTTCTAGGACACAAATGTTTCCGTGCCAAGCAGATTTAATAATCTCTACTGCAATCTTGAAATTTGGTGCTAGAATTTTTGCCGTCATGACATTTACTCCCTATCCAGTTCTCAACATCTGAGTCAGTGGATACAGCAAGTTTCTGTCTGAAGTACTATTCACCCCAGGCACCATGTTACTGGTCACTCCAAAGATAACATTTTCCCAAGGAAATGTCTACTAGTTCTTGAAGCCTTTTTGACAAACTCAACTCACCAATACTAAAAAATAATTTGAAGCTCACTTGCCGTACCACACCAAAATCCTTTTAGAGGGTGATTTGCTTGGCTTTTTTATTTACATTTTTAACAGCACAATCCCATCCAGTGATCAACAGCAAGAAAACATCCCCCATACGAATGATTTTGTTATTTGCTTCCACTGGAGAGACTATCAAATAGTCTCAAATTTGTAACAGCAAGTGGGAAAACATAATGCCCAATGGCAAGTCAGTCAAAATAAACCTGTTCATTTGTTCAACATCCTTGGGAAGGGTTCACTTACTGACCATTTCCTTCTTTAAAGACTAGGAGTTATGAGAATGTTAGCAAAAGAATACAATAAATCAGTAGTTTGTCTTCACACTAGAAAGTTTTGCGTCTGTGGGCTAAATTAGTATGTGGCTTCTGCTTTGCTGCCCAGGAGAGTCTAAAATCAAAAAGACTGGGAAAAAAGGGAGGTAAAAATGCTGCCTGAAGAAGTCATGCAAAATATTATTTGTGCTTTGTAAGGGACAGACTGAATCCTTCAAAAGTTGTCCACAAAAACAAAAAACCACAACAAAACAGGGCCAGGGCAGTTGTGAGGCCACCACCCATTGAGAACATCCTACTGAGAACTCCTATGAACAGGAAGTTGCCCCCTCAGTGGCATCAGGTGATTTTTCAGATGCTGAAATGTCCATCAGGCCTGTGGCACTACTGCCTGCCCAACCCTCTCTCTTCTGGTGTTTCTAGGGTAAGAAGAGGACCTGTAGCAAATATCACTGAGCACCACCGCACAGCTGATGCAGTAGGGCTAAGAATTCTTCTGCATGCTACTGGTGTAATTATGAATCTGCTCAGTTATTTCATGCTCTTTGAGACTATCATTGAAGCATTCTGGTGAGATTGGAGATTGTCATTTCCAAGAATGATTTTTATGGTATTTGCTTAATCTCTTGAATAGTGTGCACTGGGCATTGTTCCTGAGAAATTATTTTTCAATGCTTAAGAGCAGATGGTGTTTAACTGCTTATGCGGCAGTAAAAAAAAGTCCAAAGACAGAGGAAGAACGAAGACTTTACTGAATATGGACTGAATATTTGCAGATTTATCTCTGTCAGTCCAAATGGAAAAAATTGGCACAAGCTAGAAGAAAGCACCAGCATTTAGAGAAACAAATCTGTCAATTGTTTTGGTTACGTGCGCTGAAGAGATTTGACTACATTTGGGGCACTCGTAAAATTAAACAGTGATAAGCTTTAACACTGGGGTTTGTAAGTTACAGGCTGTTGCTGGTTTTGGATGCAATATGTGGAATTAATTTGTTTACAAGAACCAAAGAAAAACCTCAGTTTCATGCTAGGCAGAAAAGCCCTCTCAAGAGCACCAAAGATTAAAAATTAAGTTCCACAATTTTTACCAGCTCCTAAAATACTTAAGTCTAATCTAATTTCTTTTAAAAATCATGCATTTCAAAGTCTTTTACAAGCTACTAGCTGGATTTCAGGAGCAATCTCACAAATTGCTCTTGCAGATGTCTGAGGTGAAAGACAAAGTTAGTAGCTATTATTGCTCTTGTCCACTGACATGAATGAAAGTATCTGTTCCAGCAGAAGGCAGAAACAGGCTAAAATCCAACCAAGACAAATATTTAAAGGGTAATTATCAGGGTTTTTTTAATATTGTGGCATGCAGCAGATTTCCCTGTTAAGTAGATCAGTATCATTACCAGAGAAGTACTAACTTCTATGCCGAAAATTTGTTCATTCCAGCAACTTCAGAATAAAAAGGCACTGACCTCAAAGAGCTCAAACTTGAGGTTGAGGGGTTTTTTTCACCTCCTGTTCATGATGTTTTCCTGCTGTTTTTCAAAAATCTTTTGTACAAATGATGTAACCTGACCCCAGCTAAATCCAGATAATAAAAAGCACCTAGTCAAGTAGAACCTAGAAGACAGTCAGTTGGATAAATACAACCATGATCACTATTTTAAATTTGCCTGTTACTACCATTCCTTCTCAAAAACTAAAACATCACTTTGAAATAAAAGATGCTTGATGATTATTGATTCTTCAGTGAATTCCAAACGCCCTGCCTGTGACAGAGTTTTTCCATTTTAATCTATAAAAAACATGAGATAGATTTGCTTCTCAAACCAAAACCAGAAGATACATCAAAAATAAATGTGCACATTTCCATCTTTCACTGTGGTGGCAAAGCTTTGCTTACTGGAATGAGAACACAAATGCTTACTGTGGAGATGGCATTGACCATGCCGTTGGTGATCTGGTCCTGCCGCATGTGCTTCACAACATCAAACTGAGCTGCACGCTGCTTGGGGATGACCTGGTCAGCAATCTTCTTCAGCTCAGAGTTAAACTTTTTGAACAAGTCTTCAAAGAGGAGAGAAAGAAGCTGGAAATACAAAACAGTTAAGGGAAAAATTATACTTCTTCAAGTGTAGGAAAAAGGGAAAGAGAGGGAGACACACATTTAATATTTCTACTTTTATACTTCTTGTCAGTTAAAATGTAGCTTTTCTGCTTCACAAATGATAATTTTATCACGAGTTTTTTGCCTTGTTCAAGTACAATATTAGAGAACTTATCTCATAATAGAAATTAAATAGAACGGTCTAAGTTTATGCATTTCTCCCGTTTTGGTTTGCTTTAATCCTTCCTTCACAATATCTTAACATAGCCATAACTTCTCTACACTATCCAACTATTTTCCCTAATCTGCTACATTACAATCCAACTGATTTACTTCTTCCGCCCTAAAGTCACAAACTCTTTTAAGGATTTAATACCCTAAATGTACAACCCTGAATTACACACAAGGTTTGGAGGCAAGACCAGTTTTTACTCTTAATACATATCTCAGGTTTCACAGGCAGCTTCCTCACTCATACACACTTTTATTCTGCAACTTTCTGTCAATCACAATCTATGGAAAACCAATTACACCCACGGAGAGTTCACCTGGTTCAACAGCTGTCACTGTTTTCTAGAACTGCTACTATCTGGAAAGTGCAATACTCTTCACACCCCTCCCTTAAAAAACCAAACCAACAACCCAAAAAGTCTACAGGTTAAGCAACAAAGGCACATAACTTAGTTGAATAGGAAAAAAACCCCAACAAACAACCCAAAACCAATCCAGCAACAGAAGCATTCAAAAGTGTAGCATTTTAAGACAATTATTTCCTGTATAATAATTACTTTTAGTTCTTAAAATAGCCATAAAAAGAAAAGGCTACTAAAGTTTGTGATCAGACTTTTTTCGCTCTCTATTCTGCTTTGCTCCTGCAGTTCGCTCAGCTTCTCCTTCCAATACTAATAGCTTCCCAAAACACTTAAATCTGCATCACATGATACACTTTAAGTGTTCACAACAAACAGCTTTGCAAGCAAGCAGTGTAAACTCTAAGGCCTGGCAGTCCTGTCCCGGGACTTGAGTCTACAACAGCTCCGAGTGTCAGAAGAACCAAAAATGCAGCTGCTGCCAGTGCCAGAAATGGTCGTTCCCAGTGTACAAAGCACTGTAGGGCTCAACAAGCTACGTGTTCACCCATCACAAGATAAGACATTCTGGAGTCATCTGTACCATACACAGTCCCCACCTTTCCTTACCTTCTGGAAACAGGAAAGTAAACCACACTCATTCCTCTGTCCCTGGGATGGGACACTAACTTTCATTTGCTCTACCTACATGCTCCAGCTGGGCTGACCAAAGCATTTGGCAAATGACACTGTAAAGCTGGTAACAACACACACTGCATGCTAACCCTTGACAAAAGTGGAATCCTATTCCCACCCTGGACAGACAGGTTTTTTAGACCTGATCTTGGCATAAGAGGAAGGTGCTGTAGACCCTCTTTCCCTTCCTGGTGTTTGCAATACCATTAACAGCTACAAAATGATACTCTCTCACCACTGTCAAAAGAAAACCAGTCACCTGCAACTCACCTGCAACTCACCTGTGATGTCACAGTTAATTTAAATTAGATTTCCACCAGAAATAAAAGCAACTTTTATGAAGCATTGGATTAGGAAGGAGAACCCACTAGAGTACCCAAAAATAAGATTATGAGGGAAGATTTTCCAAAATAGGGAAAACGTAAGAGGAAGAAATGTGTACAGTTTTAAGATGGCTGATAAGTCATGTTAAATAAAAA
Organism: Orthonyx spaldingii; assembly: GCA_013397795.1. Taxonomy (NCBI): domain Eukaryota; kingdom Metazoa; phylum Chordata; class Aves; order Passeriformes; family Orthonychidae; genus Orthonyx; species Orthonyx spaldingii. The sequence continues at coordinate 3,297,939 of VZTJ01002435.1, forward strand.
CTGAACTCTTTTGAAATTAACTATAGTAAACATTTGATCTCTACAGTTTTGAGCAGGATTGAAACATTTAACTAAACACTTTAAAAAACCTCTCAGAACATCTTTCCATATTTGATTTTTTTAATCAAAAAACTTCAAGACTCTCAATTCCATATGCCATGGGGATTACAAAGCGACACCATCCTTCCTCTTCTCTAACTAATAAAGTCAGTTACACCCCAAGTTCACCAACTTGTTACTATTTGCCAGTCTGGAAAGCCTCATACTTTGCTAATTTCAGTCACAGACTTTAAGAGCTCTGACTATCTGGCAAAGAAGAATCTCACAATAACCACATTATTTAGGTCAAGAGCGAGAGATTAAAGAAAAAGGATGGAATGCCACTGATAATATTCAATGAATTTCATAGTTAGTCCAGGGCCTTTCAGCCTGCTTCAGAGAGGAGCACTAAAGAGCAAATTATATTTAAGGAAAAAAAAATACTGACAGCTCATCAATTGATTTTCATTGAAAATCCTAAGAAAAATTAATAAAGAAGTTAAGCTGCTGAAATACAGTTTCAGCAATTAGCTTAATGTCAGAGAATTCTAATTAGGCGCCTTGAGATTGCTATTTAGCGTTTAAGCCTTTAGAGTGCCAAATTCTCCCTTTCACACAAACTGGTTGCAAAATTAAAGACATTAGGCAGCCTTAATTATATTATCAGAACAGCTGGGATTAGGCAATCTCTGAAGTCAAGGCGGTATTCTTTTGTCACAGGGTAGAAATCCCTTGCTTTCCAGGGTGCCGGATTTTGGTGCTGTTCCATATCTCACCCATACAAAGCAAGCTGCATTAGAAACAAAAAAAAAAAAAAAAAAAAAAGGAAAAAGAACAAAGCAATGNGCTTTAGCTGAAAGATAAAAAAAAAAAAAAAAAAAAAAAAAAAAAAAAAAAAGAGGACAAAGAACAGAGCAATGCTTAGCAAATAATGAACACATTAAGGGAAAAGAAAAGGTAGGTGAAAAGATTAAGCCTGAAATCGGTAGGTTTTGCTAACACCTCAGCTGGCACCTGGCCTACCGAGCCTCTAGTGGCAGACAGACCAAGAGAAAGCTCTGTAAACCAGCTTGGCTAGTGGATACAACTCTGTTATCTAAAGCTAAAGCACATTTCGTACTCTCTTGTCCCATGGGGTGTGAAATTAGCAGCTATTGTTTTCACACATTTTTATAAACACAATGCCATTTATGTCTTTACACTGTTTAGACCGCTATGTTTTTCTCCTCACATGGGAATCTTTTCTTTTTTTTTTTATTTATTCAAATTTTAAATCAACAGGATTTTTTATTCCAGGAACATGCTGGCACTAAACAAACAAACAAACAAACAAACAAAAACAAACTACCACCAACCATTTTATCCACACAAACTTTAGCTAAACGCAAACATCTAGAAATTGGCAAAAAATCTCTACACTAATTAGCCTGCAATCCAAAAACATTAGTATTTCACCAATAAACTGGCAGAGGGGAATTCAGGATTCAGCTTGAAATGAGCATTTAAAATACCACAAGAGAGAGAGAACTACTCTTAATCAAATGTTACAAACCCCATGCAGAGTTCTCCTTGATGTAGAAAAAATATGCATTGGCTTTGTTATGATAATCCTCTACCTTTAAAACCTTTTCCCACATAATTTAAAACAACTTTGGTTGTTAACATCTGTGTGAGCAGAGGCCTTTTTCTTACAGCATGTAGAAAACTCTTTACCTGCTCTACTTGCTGCCTCTAAAAGTATAAGGAAAAAAGAAACTACTCCTTCAATCCAGTTAAATAAGAACAATCTGATGACAAAGCAAAAACTAATTTTACTGATTACAGTCATACAGAACTACAACAACATTACAGCAAAAACCAAATAAACCCATTACAGCTTAAAATATTTATCCCATTAGAATGTTGCACTAATATCCACTTACTACTCCTTAACACTTTAGAAACACATTCTGCCTCAGCACCAGAGCAAAAATTTGATGAACAGTGAACATACTAATTTGAAGAAAGAATTTTTTTATTCTAACAAGCTAAGAGGGTGTTCTTTCATTGCATTTGTGCCTTTGAATTTATTCAAGAGTGTCATTTTAGTTTCTTCAGAAAACTATGAAGCAAATAACTGAAATGATTGCACTGTGTGTATGTTCATGGGAGGCAGGGTGGGGAGGAGTATGAGACAATATGCAAGCATACATCTTAAAAAGTACAACAAAATCAGAATTTCCACTGGACAGGAACAAAAAGTTATATGTTACATATAACATATACATATACATATATATATATATATATGTTGTTATATGTGCGTTAACAGAAATTCCAATACGAATGTTGTGGGCAGCAGAGATGCAGTTTCTGCAATCCAATGCATTTTGTGTCCTTGTCTGAATTTCTGATGCATGGTCAATAACCAGAGGTGATACCAACTACTGAAACTCCAATTTACATTAGTACTTAGCACAGCAAAGAGGTTCAATCCTAATATAAACTGTTTAACCAAATAACCACATATGGCAAGGAAAAATCAGTGCCATATTAGCTAAGCAGTTTCTTCACCTGACAGGCAAATTCCCGCTGCATTAGGAGAATGCAGTTTGGCCAACAGCTGTGGACTGCCACCTCTCTGCAATAGAATGGTGCCAGCCAGACACCTCAAACTGTTCCCTCCTTTACAGCCCTTTCTTACTGCTTCTGCCTCCAGTGCCAAAATTCTGCAAGCAGAAAAGTCCACAAAATCCACTTTCATTAATTGCTGAAGTTAACTTTGAACCACTCATTTTGTTAGTTCATGCTACTCTAGAGGCCAGAGAGGCAGCTGACAACAAATGAGCAATCTGATGGGCACCAAATTCTGGGAAGCCTGAGTGGCTGTTCTGCCACACAAGCTGGGTACAGTGGCACAGCCTGGACCTGACATGCAGGCACCTCCTTTGTCCCAGTTTATTCCCTTACCCAGTTGCTTAGAGGGGAACACTGGAGGATGGCTCTGACTGCTGCCTTCTTGACACCAACGGTGTTATGTCACAACTAGAACTGATGCTGTGTTTGCACTGCTCTGCCCTTTTAGCTGCTATAAAGGAGCAATACAGAAGTGAGGATATAATGTATTAGTCTCAATCATGGAAGTGGATCTATGAGTCAAGCAGAAAAGCCAACAAAAATGAAATGAGAGGGAAAACACTTCAGTTGAGAAGATGGGGATACTCCTTATTCTGCCTCTTTTAAAAGGAGACAGTAACAAAACACGGAAACACTCAGCTCTGAAGTAAAAACTCACCTGCCCTGCCAGCTCCAAACGTTTATTTCCATAGTAGTCTCTGTCATCTACTTTATTTTCTCCTTGAGCCAAAATTACTCTGCGGACCATCACTGCTGTGTATATGCACTTCGCACGAAAATTGAATTCTTTCACCTGTAAACAAAAACCCCCAAAAAACTAAACAAAACAAAAACATACCAATGTTTCAGGATCAGCTCCTTAGTTCTTATTCAGACAAACACATCCCTTTAAATCACTGGTAATCTGAGCTGACTGAGGAGTTACAAAAGGGATTTGAGCACTTTACTTTCTTTAAAAATGCAAAAAATATACATTAGTGACTTTGAAATAGATAGCAAATGAAAGTAAATCAGAATAAAGGTATAGGTCATGAGATGAAAGTCCTGAATTAACACCTGATACTGCCTGGCTATGCAGAAAAAAATGCATGGTTTGATTAGTTCAGTGGTACCGCATTTCACAAAGATTTCTTTTGACTCAATCCAAGTCTTCCCCTTTATTTTGAGGATGATTTACTTTATCTCAGCTACAAAGCCATCAAAGACATTTTTCCCTGCCAACAAAGCTTGCACCAGAAATAACCATACAAGCTTACTGCAGTTTAAAAAACCCCCAGAACATTACGTACAAGAACATGGGTGAGAATGGTTGATGCCAGCAGCTCTCGGGCTTCTTCCATCTTTGTTTTCTTTGGGCCTCCCCACATCCTTTGTCTTCGTACTTTGTTTCCAATATACTTCAATGCCTGTGAAGGGAGTAATTAACCTGAGTTAATATCAGAATTGTAACCTATATAAATATACACACACGTGGAGTTATGTGTGTATTACTCAACCAGTGCAATCTCACCAGCCACGATTACATGAACTTCAAACATTCTTGCACAGAGTAACTTTTGTATTTCTGTTTTTCTACCTTCCTGGATGCTTCGCATTACTCTGTGTTGCTCCAGCTCACCATTTTACTCATCTGACTCTGAATTAGGAGCTCTTTAAGCTAACTGGAACCCTTAAAAGCCCCCAAAGATGAAAACCAGAAAGATGTTCACTTTAAAACACTAAACATCACATGTGGAATGATTTGACGAAGTTTACAACTTAATAGCAGAAATAAGATAAATCTCCAAAAGCTTCTTCTAGCAGTTTAATACACACCCATTTGCTCCCAGTAAAATGGCCTATGTTCTGGCTAACTAAAAAAAGTACATGAGCTAAGAGAGTTCTGCTGAGTCTTTAGCAGGACAGAGGGTGGCTACTACTGTAAGCTTCATGCAGGAGATTAGAATAGGAGAACATCTACTCATGATGAAATGGTCACAGCCACATCAACGGGGCTTCTGCAAAATGGGGCATGCAATTCCTTTTTAAAAAATGTCTTCAACAACTCCCCTAATTTTATGAACATTGCTACTTGTTATATACAGGGCTATGTCACTAAAACACAACCTTGAGCTTCTGAAAACAAAGCATTTCTTCACTTTGATTTTTTTCTTCTTCAGTTAGGTAATGAGAGCAAAGTCTCACAAGTCCTGACCCTTTACAAAGCCTCAGCTTAAAATAAACCCCCAAAACAAACCCTAAAACACAAAGTGTATGTCCACTGCTGACACAGCAAAGTGGTCAATACCCACTGTGTAGATTTTTATGGCCTCTGGCCATGTGAAAAGACACACCTGCATCTGTGTAAAAATCTGAGCTTTTTGGCATTCTTCCAGGCTAGGAGCAAATGCAGCCATCACATGTTCCTCTGTGCCAATCATCTGTACAATCTCCTGGTCACTCTCAACACCCATGGCCTAGGAAAAGAAGAAAAGACAGAAATAACACAGGCTTTATGTTAACTCACTGACATTTGCTTATGCTAATTTGGTATTGTTTGTCTGCATTACTACTAAGCAAGAGCTAGTTCTTCTCTAAGAAACTGTGCCATCTGGCACTGGCAGCACATATTCCAGCTATGGAAAAACGTTAAATGGAAATCTTGATAAGCAGCAGGAACACACACACACACACACACACACTTTTTGGAGAGACTTTTTTTTTTTCACTCTTCACTGACAGGAGTTAAATTCTGCGTTTCTTTCTTAAGAAAAAAAATAAATACTAGGTAAAAACAAGCCAAATCGTGTAACAATGAAAACCAAGTCAGAATCTACAACAAAGAAAGGACGGTGAAATTTCTTAAAGGAGTACTCGTGGTCTCTTACCACAAGCAATTTTGTGAACTCAGTTGACTGTAATGTAGCTCATCATATTTGAGAAATGTTTACAATTTACCCCCTTTGCAGCTCTCTGCATTTAGAAGATGACTTCACTACACAATTCCACTTGAAAGACATTCTGTTATTTCACTGATCCTTGGACACCTTGTTAGACTTTAGACCGCGGAAAAAGCTTAATAAACTAAGAAAGCGCTTAACAGGTTTAGAAAAATCTCTCTATCAGTAAGTGTTTCAAGGTGGCAGCCAGCAGTGAAGGCTTTTGTGGATTCCAGATGGTGCTAAAGCTGCCCTCCCCTTCACACATTTGCCTGGAGCTCTGCCATATCAAGAAATGGAATAATCTCACTAAACCTCTTCTGGCTGAGTTATAATATGTTTCTCAGAACTTTGTGAGGAAGTTACGTTTGCATTCACATTATTCTCCAAACTGCCTGCCACAAAGACCATTGTAAATAATGGCCTGTGTAGACTCTAGTATTCTGGTTCTCATTAAAAACTGGCAGTACCCCAAAAAGTCACATTTTCCTCAAAAATGCAGAAATACCTTCCCTTCTTATTGCCTTCACTGAGTGTCACTTTGGTTAACACCTAGCTAACTTCATTCACTTGCAAAACTGTTGCTCTAATTGTGAAGTATTCAGCTTCTTTTTTTCTTTCATTTCTTTCTTTTGGAACAAAGAAGTAGTTGAAGTTCCTTTAAGTTCGAACTCTGTCTTTTCACTTTGCGGTTTCTTAGAAATTAAAAGCACTGCAAAAGTATCACACACCCAGAACAGTGTGAGGACTCTCCTCTTTTAATGTAAAGCCCAGATCACAATTCCACCATCTCAGACAGATTTAAGTGCCAAAACAAGATAGTTACTTCACCAGGTAAGAGTGTTTCATCGTAGTTTTTTACCATTAAGTCCTCACCCCTCTGATCTCAAGGCTCTTTTCAGAACCAGAAATTGGCCATGTGATACTATTGTGGTTGAGATCTCTGTTTTCCAAATATTATTACACTTCTTCACCCTTTTAAATAAGGTCACACAGTAGTTAAAAAATATCAGCAGAGAAGTTAGCAAAATTCCTCAAGACCTGAGAGCCAGGCTCACAAAGTCTACAAAAGCATGAAAGCTTCACAACAGCAAGTTTCCATGGCTCTAGGATTTAACAGCTGACCAGCAAACTAGTTAAGGAATGACAACTAGATTAATACAATTATTGCACGTAGTCCAGAAGTTTTCAGAAGAACAAAACTTTTGTGCCATTCTAGGCACATATACCACAAATATATTTATCTAAAGCACACCAACTGCAAGCTGACATCACCCTATTTCTGTCCATCAGGTTAATTCTATGATGGCAATCAAATCCTAAGTGTCATGTAAAAAGTGGGGGGGGGGAAAGTCAATCTGCATTTTTACTATGCTTTTCTGTCCATTAAAAACTGGAAAGCCACAGTAAATTAAAGAGGGTTGATGATTTCTTCCGACTTGATGAATTCTCGTATCAAAACTCATACAGCAAAAGGATGAGAATAAGACAGACCTTTATGCCTGCATAGATTTTCTAGCTGGAGTTGGCAGAGGCAAATTCACCTCAGAATTCTAAAAGTCTGAGTGGGAAAAGCTAGGATCTGTCACCAAACATACACTGTGTGTTGCTAAATATGTGCAAATTGAATTAAATTAATTTATGAGTAATGACTAAAACTCGGGCAAATGACTGAAAAAGATGTGCTAATACAAGGGCCTAAAAGTAAACCTATTCATTCTCCTCTACACGCTCAACAATCCTGAGCAGAGTTGCATACACAAATCCATCTACATGCAACACTGAAAGGGCAAGCAGCAGGCCCATGATGCCATCAGACAGATTTGTAATCTTAACACTTTGATTTTCAGTAAAGTTGGCCCTGATGTTATCCTTCCAAAAACAACCAGCCAAACAACTAAAAAACCAAACTAATACAAAAGAAGTACTCCAGAATTAGCCTGTAACATCATTAGGACAGTAACAAAATATTCCTTGGTTGTTGCTTGTGTTACAGAAACACTGCAGGCATGCAATATAGGAGTGGGACCTATGCTTAAAACACTCGTGGTCCTAGGACAAAGCTGAGGGAAAGGGAATTAACATAAAAGCAAAGCAGTAGACAAAATGTCTTGTTTCTTTTTGATTGGAAGGTAAAGTCACAAAGGGATAATTTTATGGGGGAGGGGGGAAAGAGACATTGTAAAAGCATAATTTAACAGTGGCAATGAAAGGCTGAGAAAGGAGACAGTAGCAGGCTCCTGAGGACCATGGCTGAAGGCTAGCAGTCAATGGACATAAAACTGACATGGCAAAGCAAGTGTTTACAATATTCAGATCATCCTGAGTTCAAGGGGGAGAAAGTGGTCCAAGTGGGGTCAAGCCCTTCGTAGAACTGGGGAGCTTCCTGCTGCCCAAATGTGTGTGTGTCTATATCTGTGTGCACACACACACAGAGATGGGAGTGTGAGCCCAGCTCTTCCTCCCCCAGCTCATGTCTTAATGATGATGTCTCGGTGTTTCCATGGCACTTCCCTAGAATGTAGTTCTGCAGTCCATCAGGCTAAATTACAGCACAGAGACAGGCAGATGACTGGATTAAAAAGATGTCAGGGAAGTTCAAGGTTGACATCACAGACAGAATTGGTCCGGAGCTTTCATAATTCAAAAGATACGAGCTATGAAACAACAGCCATGGGAATCCATAATCCTGCAGATCCAGTCAGACCACCATCCAGCTGTTCCTCTAGAGCTGCACCTTAACAGCTCCAAGGCTAACATAGGTTTGTAAAAATCAAACTCGGCTTGCTGTTCACATCTTATGCCACAGGTCCTAGAGCAGTTTCTTATAGCTCCCACATAAATTAAAGATACTTCCTCTAGTGATTCAGGTCATAAAATTCAACTGTTAAGTCCCCGTAGGTTACTTGTAATCTCTTCCCTCCCTAACCAGTTTCGATGCAGCATGCAACCTTCACTTCAGCTCCCAGGGCTCACTCAAATCTACCAAATCAAGATCACAAACTCAAAAGAAAAACAGCCCTTACCTTTGAGCAGCTCTAACTCCCTGCAATGCAGGGAGCTCCCTCCAAAAGCAGAAGCACCATCTCGCCTCTAACCCAGCTGATTTTCAGAACAGAAACACCCTTACACGGTGCACAAATATTCTACACCTCCTTTCATGCTTACTGTTACCTAAAACTATCTGAGCCTCCCAGGTAAAGCATGTGTACCTCCTAGTCTGACCTACACAGAAGAGCCACTGTGCACAATTTACACAGCCCTATGAGCTGTGCACAACCAACACAGCTAAAACAAATGTCTCCCAGGGTTTCAAGTCAGCTCAAGACGCCCTAAATATCACTGTGGTTACATATGTATATAAACTAATGAAGAAGTGTTACAAAGTAAGCAAGAAGCAAATTAGCTGTTTGTTTGCCATTAGAAGGCAGTTAACAGCCCTTTAAAAACTGCAACAAACAAGTACTTCAGGGGCAAAATTGGCTAATTTATGCCACTACTTCAAAAGAGAAGTTGCCTTTCCATATATAGGGACGGCACAAATGCTTCTGTCACGCGTAAGAAGACAGGTTAGGGAAAACTGTTTAAGCTAGCACAGCTACAAAGCTCTAACTCCCCCCACATCTGAAGAGCAGCTACCCCAAGCCTGCCTTAGAATAGTGCCAGGCACACATCTTTTGTAGCCTATTGAATTTCAGTTAGTCGTGGTCAATGTGCTAAACTTCACAAAACCACAACTTACATGTGTTTGGTACAACTGGCAGTAAAACTGTACAACTGTCTGAGCATGCCCATCCTAAAGATCCTTACAGGTCTGGATTGCAGAAAAAAGCAAAGCAGCAGGACAAGGTCATTCTCGCTTGCAGTTATGGAGAAGGATGAACTGACAAGGAAGATACCTCCTTTAGGGCGACCCTACACAATCTAACCCCTCTCTATCCACACCAAGGGACCTTTAGATACACTCTACTTCCACCACTCTCCACAGCCCATGTGCCTGGGCTTCCTTCCTCACCAAAAGCGAGGCTGAAGAACACTGTGTTCAGGTCTTGCTGTAGCATGCAGCTGTGTCCATGGCTTTATACCTGAAACACAAGGGTGACCTTCGATTCTAGCCTAGGGAGCTCTAGAAATTTTAGGCCTCAGCTCTGTCAGTTGGCGATGGTTGTAATGTTCTCTATTTCACAGCCCTTGCTTTTGACAAAGATGGCTAGAGGATATATTAGTACAACTCCACCTTACAGTTACAGTAGCTTTAAATCCACATCAGATAACAGATCTGCAACACTTGCTTTCTATTCTATAATGCTACAATGATTTTCTGCACCTGACCTATTTCCTAAGTCACACATAGATCACCAGGTCAATTATTGGGACTAGAAAGACAATCCAAAATTTCTCACTCTCTCTCAGACAGTCCCTGACAAACTGCCCCCTCTAGCTGGCCTATGCACTGAGTGGCAGTCCTCTACCAATTACTATCTATTTTCTTAGTTAAAACACAGAGGTCTGTGGAACTTGGTTGTAGCCTGGATGCTGGTCTGGGAGGAAATGCAGAGCAATAGATTTTTGCCATTGCTTTCTCATTTTAGTTTTAATTAGAAATTATACTTGTAGCTGTTTCAGTACAAGTGAAGGATTCAAAGGCAGCCAAAACTTTAGACCTTAGATTGTCTATACAGCTTAATTTTGTGCCTTGCAGATGTGGATCTCTACATCACAAGAAGCAGAACACCTACTAGTGACAAGGAAGACACACACTTCATGGCCAAGGCTTGCGTATTGGCAGAAAGGAATTATTCTCCTTCCTTTTCCAACTAATCTCCTGTGTATAATAACTCCATGTGAGAGAGCTGAGTTAGACAGGCATCCCTAAGTTTGGGATTCTCCAGGTTGAGGGCTATTGCATTTGTAATCTTGCTTCTAGTAGTTAAATAGAACAAAGCAGTACCACATTACAGCAATGCCCAAGAAAGGAAGATCAGAGACTGGTGACTGCTTTCATTTCCAGCTGGTGACTGATCAGAAGTAGACAGAAGATCCCTGAATTTCATGTCATTAAAGGAAAGGTTCAAAAAATGTCCACTCATGCAAACAGCTGGAATGGAACATTCAGAATAGTTAAAGTCGGTGTAGCTAATTTGCTACTGTACTAAATCAATATAAATCATTGGAAAGCACTATTGCCAAGAGTTTCTAACAACTGTAACCCTTTATTTAATTAATAAATGAAAAATTAAGAAACATTATCTAAAATATAATAGATACATATGAAGAGGTGGATAATTATAGCAAGCATTGTCAGAAGGTAGTAAAATAGTCAGTACAATTTTGCTTAGAAAAACAACCAACAACCATCTCCTCAGACCAGAACCCAGAGTAGTTACTCTGTGTGAGCAGGTATTTATCTGTACCAGCACAGAGTGACAAAATGTTATGAAAGTCTGTAAGTGAAGGTGGAATCCAGCAGTTTGGTACTGGAGCAAATGGATTAAGAGCCACATCATCGCTTTTCTGAAACAGAGGAGTTGTGAACTTAATGCTGGCACTTTTATGTGTATTTCTGTCCATAAACAACTTCTCAAACTCCTCTAACACTGGTCACTAAAACCAGATGATCTCCTCTCTTATTTGAAGAGATTTGCTTAATCAGACGTAACAGCCACTTATTTCCCAAGTCTAAACCCAATTATGAAACTATTTTCTAGTCCCAGGGCACACCAAGCACTGTGGTAAATACGGACAAACCCGTGAATAACATCGGAGCTGCAGGCATGACCAGCTCGAATGCTGCGTGCACATGCTGCCCTCTCCTGGCACATCATTCCCTGTGACCACCTCTCCAAACCTCCTGTGCTGTAACCCACCACAGAGAACACAAATCAGTTTTGCCTAGATCCATCCAGAGGCTTTTTCGTGCCTCCAAGAGCGCAGCCCAGTTTCCTCCTGCACACGCAATGCACCAGGTTGTAAACCCACGGCAGCAGCAAAGCATGACAGGACAGGAAGGAGCTCCCAGCTGTTGGCAGGACAGGTCCCAGCCTAAGGTCTGGCCATGCCCTACTGTCTTCTCCAGCAGCTGGACAGAGCAGGACCACCCACCACCTTCACTGGCTGTACTCCACGCATTTGATGCCACCAGACAGATGAGCTACCAGACTGCTTCTGGTGCTGCTGGGCAGCTGGGGAGCAGTCATCGTTGTGTCACACTGACCACACACTCAGAGTGTGCACCCTTGAATGAATTAAAATGAAAGAGAGAAGCAGAGTGAAAGAAAGTAGTCCTGGCAGTTTCACAGGAGATGAGGGTCAAGGCGTGACACTGTCATCAGCTCAATGAAGGGCAAATACTCCCCAGTTCTTGCCCAGACTCAGGAGTGGATGCCTCTCAGAGCCCTTTGTCAGTTCCACCAGAGATCACCTTGAAGCTACGATGCCTGATGAAGCCTTCAGTGCTCTCAGGGTACCCGTGAGCGTTCCTGAATCAGGCAGGACTTCTGAGCTATCTGGACTAAGGCAGGGCTCATTCACAGGGGAACCAAACTGCTTAGAAATGCAGGCCACTCTAGTAATCTTATAGGATTTAGGAATAGGTCTAAGAATTGCAAGACTTCCCTGGAGGCTTTCAGATTTGTTTACAGTTATGACTGGAAGTCATGCATAAGTGAGCTCATAGCCATGAGTCATGTCCCTGAACCTGAAACAAATGACATCAAGCTACTCAGCAATGCACCAGTCAGAGCTGGGGACAGGCTGGGACCAAAACCAGAAATAAACACCCTTAACACAACTTGCAACATAGCTCGTAAAGAACCAAATTCCTTCTGACCTGTAGCAACAGAGGCACCCCACAAGGCAGTAAGGGGGTGGCAGGTATTTGTCTTGGCACAGTAATGCCCTCCTTGCAGAAAAATACAGCACTTATTCTCCTTTTTGCTGTACAATAAAGGTGACTTCCCAGGGGAAAAAAGCTTGCAATTTCTAAGACCTGACAAGTCCTTCTGTACATATTAACTTGAGAGCTGCTGTTGATCTTCATTCTTGAGCTACAGCACAGCATTTTTTCCTTTTTTTCCCAAACAGCTGTGTTACCTTAAATATGATAGCAATGGGAATATCCTCTGACAGAGTGTTGTGCCTCAGGTAAAATCTTCCTTGTTTCACAACCATATTTGTTCTGCTCTTCTTCTCGTGAGTGGAGCTGAAGTTAAAATAAAAATAACACTATGTCCAACAGAATGTTTGCACTGACTCCTAGAATCTTTTGTATAGAATTTAGCAAACTGGAGCAATCTTTCGGCTGAATTAATCTCACTTTCTCCTCTTTTAAAAATTACATTAAACCAGCCAGAGATCAGCCTGTAACTCCAAGCTAACAGGGTATTACCACCTGTGCTGGGCACTATTTGGAATATTGACTTTCTGAAATAATATTTGCACACTTTTATAATCAATTTTGATGTAATAGCAAGGTCAAACTGTGAACAAGTACTGCAGCAACAATGGTAATGACATAACAGTACTTGGTGGTACCTTCACCTCATCCAGGCTTACTGAGAGACAGTGGAGTAGTCAGGAAAGCTGTGAGAGGCCTCAGGAGAAAAAAAAACCAGCCCTCACACCGAACAGTGACAAGCACCATAGAATATACCAGAATGCAGCTTAAAAAATAAAAAACAATCAACCAAAGGCCAAACAAAATAGAAACAAAACTTGATCAAGGAGGAAAGGCCAAATTTAGACTACTTTGCCTTTTTCAGTAATTTGTGTAGTACAAAAATATTTGATTCTCCTCAGTTGCCTTTGCCTTTAAAAGTTTTATGCCAGTTTTATGTAAAGGTTACATCCAATTTCCACCACTTCATGTTACTTCATGTAACTTCATGTTACAGAGACCAAACACCATCAATTAGGAAGTGCACCTTGTAATATTAAAAATTAGGAGTTGCTTTTCCTAATCTGGGATGAATTCTGAAACACATGAGCAATTGTCACTGATTTTTGTGGGAATACTATACCGTTTCGGGATTGAAGTTTGAGCATACAAAATGAGTGTAGCAAGACAGGAGCATTGAATGTCTACAGCTTTTTCTGGTTAAACTATACTAGGAAGAAAACCTCCACAGCTACTTCAACTACAACAATGAAGTTCTAAAACTTTGGGTTTATCTCCTTCATGTAATGGTAAGAATTTACTGTACCTGGTAACAGAAGCGCCAACCGTGCCCTTTCTATCAGCTTCCACAATGATTCTGTTTTTGGATAACTGCTCTTGAATAAGAATGACTTTCTCTACACCTTTAACAATGAAATAGCCACCTAGTTAATAGAAAAGAAATATTTTGCATGTCAGTACCCTTGCACCTTACTTGTCTCCTCCAATATGCCTTTGAAGATAAGTTATTAGAACGTAAACCATAAGTACACAATGGGAGAATAAACTATCCCTTAAAAGAGTAATAAACAAACTTGAGAGATAAAATCCAAAGAAGTTGCTTATTATAACCCTTCATCTCCTCTCTACATATCAAATATTACCATGTAACACATAACGCTTTATTCTTGCTTTACAAAACACAATGACAAATGAGAGTTCCCACTCTGAGGACATCATACTCCACTCTTCCCTGACCTGTTTAATTTTCAATGAACGAACTCCCAGCTTTTTTTCTCATATAACACATCACTTTACACTATACACAAAATTCAAAACAAAATATTCAAATTTTTGGTATGTTCGTTTTTGTGGTTGAAAACTTTGTCTGCAAATACGAACTATTCATGCTCTCAACCAATTCTTATTATTTTCAGAAGTCTGACAATTTCTTTTAGTTTCAAGCACACACTTGAGAGGTTTCCACAAAGACTTCACGGTGGCAGGAAATATACCAAAGGGGTATTTCTTTGCTGAAAAAGATTTAAAACTAAAAGCACAGATGGGAAAAAAAAAAAAGAACATGAGTAAAAATGTACCTGGATCCAATGGACACTCATTTAGTTTGGCAAATTCTGCTGGAGTTTTCCCAGTAAGTACACAATTGGAGCTACGCAGCATTATAGGCATTCTGCAAGAACACCAGTTACACTTCAGACTCAGACAGAATAATATGAATAGTCAAATTCAGAACAAAAACCATATTGAACAAACTGGAGAAAACACATCTAAGGTAATTAGAACTCATGCATGCTGTGACCAACAGGTTTTCATTGAAGCCCACCTTATTTCATTGAACGTGTAATTGAAAAGAGACCTGAAACTGGACACCTACAAGCAGAAACCACAGACTTCCTATTTAATTGTTAACTGCAGCTACTCAGGCATCATGACAAGTAGGGTCACCATGGCCAATGACAATTAATGCAAAGACTCCTGGTCCCCAAAACAGTCGGCAGTGAAGAACATGCCACTGCAGAGCCACTGTTACCAGCTTTTATTAGATAAAGTTCGCTCACATCTCATTTCCCACACAGGAATGACACCTTCTGGCTGCAGAGAAATAGTGCCTCCAATTCATGACCTAAGCATGAAGTTTCCCCAGCAGTAGTTCTGATTTCTCTGGTGTCCTAGCACAGAAGCCTGCAAGCAAGCATTTTGTGAAGCAACATGTGGTGGAAAGATATTCCAAGAAATTAAAAACAAATTCAATGCTTGGGGAAGTAAATAAAAGAGAAACTAAAGATGTCCAGACTGCATATGAGGCAAAACTTCACCATGAGGACAGTCAAATAGTGGAAAAGCTGCACAGGGAAGCTGGGCAATCTCCACTCATGAAGGTCTTCATGACCTGACAGGATGAAGCACTGAGCAGTCTGGTTTCATCACAGAGCTGACCCATTTTGAGCAGGAGGCTGTCCTAGAGGCTGAGCAGGGGATTGTACTCTTTCAACCCAAATTATTCTATTGCCCCATGATAAATTATGGAATGTTCACTTCCAATTTGGCTGATTCAACATCTAACCAGCAATGGTTTTGCAGTTATTATTGAAAAGTATACTTTCATAGCTTCATAACGTACCTTTTCACTCTCAGATTTTTCATTAAAACTTTTGAAAGAGAGCCCAATTTACTTCCAAAGAGAAAGCTGTATTTTGCAGAAGATAACAAGAATTTACCACTACATCTACCAAAAGGCCCCCATGCCCTTTAGCCTCTTCTACAAAAAAGTTGACTTTTGATCCAGCTTACAGAATTTCACTCTTTGGTGGACAGCCTTTGTAAGACCTGTGTTCCAAGTGTTTTCTAAGATATATGTTGACAAAAATCATTCATGAGTTCTACTATACAACTGTTTTCAACCTTTGAGATTTTTCATTCAAATTTACTTCAATAAAAATAGGATTAGGCTATACTTCTTGTATTCAAGTCCTATAAATTTTCTTAATTTCTTTGCTATTTTCATATTCTTACATCTTAAAACAAGACTGATGAACTCAAATTCTGTACTTCTGTGGAGTATAAAATGCTATCTTGTCACTATATTTCACTGACAAAGTGCTTCCTAGAGATAAGAAGCTTCATAGGACAAGCAAAATCTATCACACACACAATAAGCTTAATGCATTGACTGTTTATATCAGAAATAGGAAGCAGTTGGCATAAGGTAACTCAAAATGGAATACTCAAATGTAATTACTGAAAACTCCAGTGAAACATCTGTCCCACTCTGAACTGCATGTCAAACAAGAGCATTGGCCAAAGGAAACCAGTATAATACTAGGGACAGATGAGGAAAAATTATTTCCCATGGAAATAATAGCTGGGAATTAACAGTTTTTAACAGCAAAAAACTTTTTGCATGTATGCCCTTAAAGCCATTCTAATGGCATAACTTTAGTTTTTAGCCAAAGAGATTTTAAATAAAAGCTTAACTTGTGCAGCAGTATTAATGCTTGCTTTACTAGTTTTATCATCTACCTTCCACAGATGCTACTCTACATATTATGTACAAAAGACTGAGTAATTTAGCTGCAAAGCAAATATGCCTCACTTCATTTTACAATAATGCAACTTGAGGCTCCAAGTATGCATTTTCCTCTTTGGTTTTGTATCAACAGAATCAGTGACAGCATTCATCTTCATATCCATCCTTCTTTGGAAGAAGACATTATCAGAAGGTTTTGCAAAACAACATCTTAGAACCTAAAAATCCCGTACAGCTGTTTATCAAGATTTGCCTGCTCACTGTTTCTTTTAACAAGGAAGCAAGTTTGGCCTACATCTGTTTTGCAGTAAAAACTCTTCCTAACATGGCAGCAAATGAAAAGTCACAACAGAAGCTGGGCACGTGGTGCCTCACCTGCCAATGGGTAATGCATTGCGGATGATCCTCTGGCTGCCTCGGGTGTATTCAATATCCACGGTAATTGGGGCAGAATAGGTCATGTCCCTCAGGCGGCACTGAAAGGACAACAGGCACATGGTCAGGTGTTGACTTCAAGCTGAAGAATCTCTCTTAAAACATCCTGTGTTTGCCTTTTGTCCTGTAAATCCTCACAAAGAAATCAAGCAAAGCAAAGCTCCAGCAAGATCTTCATGGTACCTGAAGAATGTTTGACAGACTCCCCTGTTTAAAACAAAATCCAAGAAAATCCAAACACAATTGCTATGATTTTCAAAAGCAGATCTGTGTCTTCAGAAGACAGCACTGCAGAGCATAACTTCTAAACTGTCTAATTAAACAAACAGGTCTAATCAGCAGAGCTGACACAAAGACAGTAGTGTGTTAGAGCAGTGCTCAGCTCAGGGACATTTCTATATGCATTCTCAACAGCTGAAGAGTTGTGCTGTCGTATGAGGTCTGACAGAATGGAAAGGCAGAAGATTGAGAGGCTACCTGATTAGCAGAATGAGCAAACCTCACTCTATGGTACCATTTCTAAAGATGACTTACAGAAGGCTCACTACAGAATCACTTCCTGTAAAGATTGCCAGAACTTGTCTGCAAATTCCTCGGAGACCAAGAGAAGCAGAACAAACATATCTAGGGCATCAGATATCTCAAGGCTCAATAATTTCTAATCCAATCTTTCTGGTCTGCTCTCTCCAGCCTCAGTCTAAGATGTTCCCAGCCCTTAAGATATTGTGTATCTTCATGCAAGACAGGCCTTACCGGAGTTGAACACAACAGAGCAATGCACAGCAGGTCATTCGTGACCTCACTGAGCATGATTTACCTTTCAGATCCAGGATTACAGGTTTAACAGTATTGAGACTTGCACATTTGTGGTTCTGCAGTCTTTCAGTGTACTGATTATGTGCTAACAAAAGGCAATTAAGACTGTGCTGTGCACTGAAGATGCAAATGTATGGAAAAATACACCTCAGGAATCATCAAAGACTGGATGCTCCTCCTCTCCACATTACAAAGTAAACCAGTTCTCTAGTAATAAAATACTGAAGTGCCTCAGCAGTTTTCAAGCTGTGCTTTGCAGGAAGCTAGGTCCCATTCTGCTCCCAGCAACTTCATCCAATTTAAAAGTAACTGAGAATATTTCCTTTTTCTAATTACTTTAAATTCATCTGCATGAATAGCTTATGAAACTCCCATAAGGACTGCAGGAGAAGGAGAGTTATACAGCCACCTTAGTATTACTTGGGGAAAAAAAGGCCTTGGAATTCTCTGTGTGTGATTTTTTAACATAAGACATGGATATAAAATACAAATTGCAGTGCAATATTCCAGCAGTTGTATTTTTCTATCACCTTCCTTGAGGTAACTTCTTATTATACCGACCTCAAGGTAAAAGACAGGCATGACAGGATATATACTCAGACCCTTATAAAAATCTGATCATTTTAGGTGTGTTTGGGAAGGAATTTTATAAGCCTTCAACAGAGAAATATGATGACAGACTCCTAACTATCCAAACCTTTTTTTTTATTTTCAAGTGCACCCTGGCTTGACCTGAGCAGCATCCTATTTAAAAAATAACTGTGACCTCCGTGTGTGTACAGCACACTGATAATAAAGAGAAATGATGCACTAGCATTAAGCATCAATGAGAATATATTTGAGATACAAGAGTATCTTATTCTGAACTCAAGGTCAATATGCTCTATAAGGATTTGCCTTCTTCTGCATATACACTCACTTTAGTTATAAAGTAAGCAAACATTTTAATACCTGAATTCTTGAATATGAGCTGTTGGCCATGAACAGTTTTTTTGCACACAATTTCATTTATATGAAAGAAATCTTTCCCATTGCATTTTGTGCATGTTCACATCTACTGATTTAACATTAGCTACACGTTTGTGAGATGCAGCAACTATCATGTATGACATATGGCTGAGTCACTGGCTTTATTTCAAAGCTTTCCATCGAACCACACGAGATCTGAGTCAGGTCACTGGAGACAGAAAGTGGCTACGCCCAAGTGGCAGCTACTGGACAGCTGGTTCTTACAGAATTCCTTCAAAGCACAGAATGTATTTCATGATAGTCTAGATTAGATGACAAAAAAGACATTTCAACTTCAAGTATCAAGTAGATATAGCAAGGAAAAAAGCATCTGATGTGTGAACTGAGTTATGAGGTTGACAATAGGCTGTATGCAGGCAAATGAGTGCAAGTTCCAAGATCAGTTCCCCCTTCAGAGGCCAAAAGAGGTGGTCACTACCTCTGCTGCAGTGGTATAAATCTCAAAGCACAGCAGCAGGAGCGAAATACTGTGCTCCTGAGCACTTTGAAGAGAACTGAATGGCTCTAGATACATGAAAGCAATCCTAAAATGTTCAAAGGTTATATGTGTTTATGGCTTTCTTATACATACAGAAGCTACCTTATACCCTGTTGGTCAAAACCAAAAGACTTTTTGATTTCAGTCACAGCAGCATCTGTCCTCCAACATGCATCTTTATTCCAGAAGTACATAATCCATTTGTTAACCTACATCCTTACAGAACTGCAACAAAATTAAATATACTCCCTCCACAGAAGGCGAGTGTCCTTCTGCAGCTTCTTGTAATTTTAACCATTTCTATCTGTTTCTGCTTAAAGTTTCCATGTTTGCTTTCTGAATCAGACTTAAAAAATACAAGCAAAAAATCAGATATGCATTCACAAACAATATTGGAAGGGAAATGGAGACTGAAGTGACCTATGGTGCAGAAATAACAAGGCTAATATTAAAAAGAAGTTAATAGAAATAACAAAAACCCCTACATTATAGCATGAGGACTTCAGCTCTGTCATAAGGAGAGCCACAAGATTAAGCAAGAGAAGTACTTTTCACTACTTTCATGGAAACCCACCCAAATTCAGCTAACACAAAACACTGAACACAGCAAAAAAACTCCCAATTTAAAATAAAATTAAAAAGCTTTATTCCATGATGTTTAAATCTCTAAGGCTTCTTTTTACAGTGATCTTGGAATACATTGTACTACCTAATGTAACATGCATGTACTCAAAATTACATGCAGCTATTATCCAAGGCATTCCCAAGATAAAAAACCCAAACGAGACAGGTGCAAACATGAATACCTCATGAGGTGATACAGGTCGTGTCACATTGAAGCTTTCTTCCACATCTGGAGTACCCACATAGATATTGAGGTACCTGTAATACAGTTTCAAAATAAGCCATGAGTCAAATACTTTTCAGGCAACCTGAAGGAAGCACTATTTTGCATCCACTGAGAAATGAATTTACTTTGATGAACACAAGTTGATTAACAACGAGCAATGATTCTTCCCAAAGTAACTCACTGTATTTCAGTTGTGGACTAATTAGTTAAAATTTAGCCTGCCTGTGCAATAAACCTTTAAGTCTTCCCATCTTTCACTGCATAAAGTAAGAGATAAGCCATGGAAAATATCCTCTTGATTTATACCTACACAAGTGCCTATGAACACTTCATAGCTGATAACAAACCCATGAGATAGCACTCACGCTGCCAATGATATGGAAATCATCTCATGCTTACTTCAGGTACCACATTGGGTCGGCATCACTTGTAACTTTTTCATTGGCCTTCATGATTTTCTTTATCTGGAGGAGAAAAAGAACAAAATGGAGCCACGTGCCTTTTCTGAGCACCAAGAGCCACTCTCCTCCCCCCAGGAAAGCCTACCTCGACATTGATGAAATAGTTGAATGAGTCTATGTGCTGCTTCACCAGTCCTTTCACCTGAAAAACACATGCGTGCAGCAAATAAAATCAGCTTCAATAACATTATTCACACAAGGCAAAAATTAAGATATCAGCATTTATAACTACTTTTGGATAACCATGTTAAATTCTTTCAGTGGACAAACTTCTGGGAAGTGGCTGGATGATCACTCTGGTTCTACACTACATCTCCAAGTTTACACCAGAGCTATCATATAAAGAGCAGGGTCTCTGGATAGGGTCTCTGAGTATCAGGAAAACAATCTGGAAACATTACATATATACAGTATTGATTGAGAATAACCATACAAAAATGCAAACCCCTAGGAGGATGTCTCCACAAAATAATCCGCAAATTAATTAAGAAAACAATCTATGGAACTAGTTTATTGATAACTGTAGGGAACTAAAAAAAAAGTGAGGACAGGTATTCTGGGAAACAGCAAAAGCTAGAAGAAGGGAATGTAAAGTTAGAAAGGAGATGAAGTATTCACCCCAAGACATGCGTGTGCAGCACTAACCTTCAGAAATGCTGGAAGAAGTCTCCATTTTTCCTGAAAACAAAAAACAGTTTGAAACATCTTTCCAAGGAATAGCCAAATATCTAACATGCTTAAGCCCTTTTCTCTGCATGTTTTATTATTTAAAATCAGATCCATTTAGAAAAAAAATAAAGGTTGTCTAAAGCCAACAAAGATGGACAAATATGACCTGGATCATCTCAATAAACCATACGTGCAATATTTACTCAGGATGCAATGGCACACTGCCTTTCCTAAGGGCAACTTATGTGAAAATATATATTTCCTAGATAATTCCTTACTATCATGTCTTCATTTAAGATTAAGTAACATTTTTTTTTGTTTCCTTCTGTTAACACTGTAAATTATATTTCTAGAAAGGGGAGATTTCCTGCAACTTTTACTGTAAAAAACACATGCAAGAACCTCAGTCTTGGAAGCAGCACTTGTAGATACAAGTCTCTGTAACACTTACCAGGACTCTAAATCCTACAAAGATTTAGCAGAAGTACTGACAAGTGCTACGTACATCCAGGTTTCTACAAACTCTCCCCTATTTCTAATCTTCAGTGATCACAGGGAACATCTCTTTACAGCAGCCCCACTTTCTTGAACCATGGCAGTGCAAAAGCTTGCATACATCTTTGGCTGGAGACAAAATCCTCTTACTTAGGATGAGTGTCCCCAGTCCTCATATGCTTCATCTACTACCATTTAAAAATACTACAAGATTAATTCTTATATTCACAGAACTGTTGATGGTACTCTTGGTTTTCAGCCTTCATTGCTGTTGTTTTTTAATCTACTCATCTTGCTTGTGATCCCAATTTAACATCTAATAACGGCAAAGCTAATGCAGTAAAAAGAGACACATGCAGTAGGGTGGAGCTTTTACTACCGGTCCCCTGTGGTTTATATGCAGTAGTGTTTACAATCTAGAAAGCTGAATTGCAGTTGATTTCAGGTTTTTATGATTTAAATGTTATGTCTAAAAAAGGGGGGTTAATCTGTTAAACAGTATGCAATTAAACTGATGACCTAGGGATGAGACTAATGATTTTAATCTTAAGAAAATATTTCAAGAACAGGCTGGATGGGGCATCGGGCAGGCTGGTGTGGAGGGAGATGTCCCTGCCCATGGCAGGGAGTTGGAAGGACATGAGCTGTACGGTCCCTCACTGCCCGGGCCATGCTGTGACTCTGTGTGCGGGACACAGGCCGGGCAGAGACCGGGCACGGGACGGTGCCTCAGGAGGCCGAGCCCGAATTCATGGGGGGCTGCGAAGGGCAGCTCGGAAAAGACAACTCCCACACACACAGACACCGAGAGGCGCAGCACGGGCACCGGCAACTCCACGTGTGCGCGGGCAGGCGCCTCCATCCACCCCAGCCCAGCTCAGCTCAGCCCAGCGCAGCCCGGCCGCCTCCCCTTTCCCCACGGCCCCGCTGACCTCCACCGTGTTGACCGGGGCCGCCGCCTGCTCCGGGGTGAGCGCGCCCAGCCCCAGCGCCTCCATCGCCTCCACCGCCGCCCGACCCCGCGCACCGCGGCGCTGCAGCGCGGCACGTCCCCCGCGCGCCGCGGCGGCGCCCGAACGTTCCGGCCCCGACGAGCCGTGAGGACAGCCGGGGCCCTGCAACCCGCCCCTCCCGGTGCCCGGCACCCTCCCGGGACCCTGAAGCTCCCCCCGCTCCCGGGGTCCGGCCCCGGCAGCGCTCGGGGGTCCCCCCTGAATCCCCGAGCCGGTCACCGCCCCTCGCCGGCGCAGCCGGGGAGCCGAGAAGCGGCAGGGACACGGAGCACTTGGGCCTTAAACGGCTTTCCTGCAGTTTTTAGCATGTAAATCAACGCGGGGCATAAGCTTTTAGCGTTATTATTTTTATTAATGCCGCCTTCTGATCTTGGATGTTGTAGCTGAATCACCTACAACTTTATTTGTTTTCCTTTTCAAGGGTCGGTGCTATAGAGACACCAAAATCCCAGCCAAAATGAGCTACTCGTGTGCCCCAGTCCAAGATGAAACAAGAAGCATTAGTGATCTCTGCAGATTCCTGTGGCACTAAGTTTTTGGAGATACATATATATAGAGTAATAATTGGTAAGTAAGCTCTAAAAGCAGAGTGTGAAAACAGTGCCTACACAGGTCTGCTGTGGATCAGTTTCCACGAGTAATATTTCACGGCGTTGAAATTGGCTCCACCCATCCTGGACACGAAGGCCCCTATATCCTGAAGAGGAGTAGCATTTCAGACTCCTTCCATTTGGTTTCCTGCCTAAAGCGCAGAGTCAGTGGAGAATTTGTTTAATACGTGGTAATCCATGTTTAATCCATGCAAGTCCTGTCGTCCACGGGGAAGCTTGGAGCAGCTTCTCAGAGAAGCCACCCCCTGTAGCCCGCAG
>VZTJ01002435.1:3321587-3342437 GCA_013397795.1 Orthonyx spaldingii
AACATTGCCATGCAAACCCAATGCACCCTTCTTCCAAGTAGTCACAGTTAAGCAAGCAAAGGTTTTGAATATTATTTGTACAGCTGGGTTAAAGTCACTACTCTACCCTGGAGCTGCTCCTGAGAAGTAACAGAAGAACGGTCACAACAGAGTATTAATGGAACCATTTATCTTTGGCATTTAACATGCCACTGCATTTAATAAAGTTTGTATAAATGACTTTTCACCACTAATAATATCACAAACAAAATTTAATGCATACAAACCCTCAAGTATTTGTATTTTAACTAAGCTGCTACAGAATGGCATCTTGTTTCACAAGGACAACTTCAGAGTAGAGGCAAGTGCATTTCAGCCACAGTAGCATAAACAGCATGCAACACATGACGTTAAACAGATGCAATGTCCATGTTTGAAACAGTAATTAAAACACATTGAACAATCACTTGAAACACAGCCCATGCTATAAAATGCCCTTTGCAAGTCACGTTAATCACCAAATCCCCCCCAATAAATGCAATCTTTTGAGTATTTACTGGTAAAAACTAGTATGACAGTTTTCCCAGTTCATTAAAGAGCTATAGTTTGACATTCATTTGTACAACAGAATGTATATAAAATATTACAATAAAAAGTTCATAATCATATTAGCAATCACCTTCAAACGTTCATAAAATCTTCTTTTGGCTGAAGCTCAAAAGCATATAGGTATTTCTAAAGACGTATCAAATCACTACGATTCATTCCCCCTACCTGCTTTTGAAATGCATTCTCTTAATGATTTTGAATTGCCTATCAAAATTTCATATTCATCTGAGCAGGCCTGGCTTACCTAGTGGCACAGTTATTATAGTCTAAGAGTTCCTTTCTTTCAGGTTTTCCAGGAAAACAGTTCCCTTTAAAATATGTGTTCATCTTTATTTTGTGCAATGTTTTTACAAGGGATAGACAGAAGTGCACTAGAGAAATTTCTCTAAAAAGGCATTTCAAAGAAAGTTTTCTTTAACATGTAAATGTAACCAAACTCCTTGGACACTGAAGAATAACTGACTAGAAGTAATTTCCTTTGCGGTAAAAGGTACACAATCCTGTAGCAATGGACTACAAAACCACAGTGCTAATAATGCCCAGGTTTTTTGAGACCTTTATGATAGACACAGTAATGTACATGAACAATTTGTGTGACACATTAAGCTTTTACAGGTTATTTTTGTCTCTTCATAAAAAATAGATTGTAATATAAAATATTAAAAACAAGCTCTAACTTGTACCACACTGAGGTTTTTTATATATGACATCTTAAAAGGAATATTATATGGTAATATATTAAAATATCACTTTCAAGTAAATTATTCAATTTCATAGACAAGAACACGTCTATAATATGTATTCCAGCACTATCTAATCCCAGTAATCTGAAATATGCAAAATAAAGCCTGTGTAAACTTAAAGAAGTTCCACATTTCTCAATTTCAATCCTATCCATTTTCTATATGCAGGATTCCCAATGCTTTAAATGGGAACTAAGTATTGGGGCCCAGACCAAAGAAATTTGAGGCACACAGGAGCATTTCTCACAGACTCTGGGGAAAAAGTGAATCTAATCATATTTTCAAAAATTACTAATTACTTGGGTTCTTGCTTTCAGGTCTAAGAATATCTTGTGAAAAAGCTTACATTCTGTTGGATGAGGGCGTGAAAGGGAGAGGTGTTCTGTGGTTCACTGTAAGATCAGTCTTAAGTGCTTTCTGAGAATAAAGTTTAGAAAGATCTAACTTAAAAATACTTAATACCAATCCATTAAGATGAAAGATCAGTACATACACATATTAAAGATCTGTATGACCTCCACTGAATAAACAAAATGCTTATAAACATTATATACAGAAATTTACTCCACCCCCCCATCATGATGTTTCTTAGATGTTTTCCATTAATCTCAATTACAGTTGTTAAGTTCTGAATGATTCCTACTTGAAGTGGTGAATGCTGCTTCTGTAACTGCTATCCTGCAGACAGCTCGTAACACTGGCATTCCTTAATGTAACAGAGGCAAAGTTCTGGGTCCAGTAATTGCAGGAGTACCTGAACCTGGCCTAGTATGAACCTGGGTTTGGTTACTAAAGCAGTTCTGCTATACTTTCTTCTTCAAAGTATTTTCAGAAACATAATTGTTGTCTGAGATGTTACTCTACAAAAATCCAATGTAAGCATCGTACATTTTATCTACAGTTGTTTTGTCATTTCATAATATGCATTGCTATATGTAAATATATTTGAGTTGAAAAATAACATTGTTTTGATGGTGGCAAAACAGTAAGTACATTGCCAGCTCTTTCCCACTGCGAGTCATAATAAATGTTTGCTATTAAAATTAATAATTCACTGACTATTACAAGTGACAATCCATTAAACAAATACTTTTCTATTAAAATATATATCTATATATATGACCTTGACATTAATTTCTTTACAGTGAATTTCAGAAACTATCTGCATATATTTTACAAGACCTTTTTCCATCAACAGTTACTGGAGTAGGCTGTTCTTAGAGGTGTGGCTTCCCCACTGTCTTGGAAGATTAAAAAAAGGGTACATGTTTTAATTGCTAGGTGTTTCTGCTTCTGTTTTCTCCATTGCTGCCTCAGGAAAAAGCAGTTTTCTAAGTATGTTTGCATAGAATGGTCCATACACTTTTTTATTGAAGTTTACAATGCTTGCATACTGAGATCCCAGAAACTCCATCTCTGTCTGAATCACAGAAAGGCCTCCTGGCATAGTAGGCATACACTTCTGAAAACTTGGAAGAGCAAGCAAGCTTCTCAGGAAGAGCTGGATTCGTTTGTCTGAAATGGAACATAAAGGATGCTCAGAACAAATGTAAACCCAAGATGAAGCCACAGTCACTTTGTAAGCACCCTGCACATCAGCACAGCAAAAAATCCAACAATATAAGCAACAACTATTTCCCAAGACTGTGTTGGGGTGGGAACTTCTTAAATTTGACTACTGCAAGGTGGACACAGCACAAACTTTGTGCAACAAGTTACATAAACTAATATGAAGTAGACTCAAAGGAAGAAAAACCCCACTAGGTTTAAATCCAGAGCAGACAGAAAAGAGATTGAATAGCACTCATTTTTCTAAATTCTTCTCCAAAATACTAGGCTGCCTAGGCTTGTCTCTACAGGCACTTTTAGAATTATTTCTAGCTGTGACTAACCATGCTCTGCAGCATACCAAGAACACCATGTCTAAGTAAACAACAGTTCCTTAGTCTTAGCTGAGCCAGTATTTTACTGTAGGAAGAAAATGCTTTTAGAAGATAATGAGACAGTTGATTAAGCTCGCTGGGAGCAAGTTTATAAACAGACACATACAATACGATAATAATGTAGTATCTTACTAACCAATCAAGGAACAGACAGGATTATTCTTCTCAACAACATGAGCGATTTGACCCATTAAATTACTCTGCATTTCTTCACTCAGAGTGGGAAGATCTCTTTCACTTAGCGACTTGTTCACTGTGCTGCAAATCTGGACACCAACAGCATTCAGAGCCTCCTTCAAATCAAAACTTCTGAAAGAAAAAGAAAAGCATTAAATTCTGCAGTTTCTGTAGCAAGGGTTGTAAAGTGCCCTCACTTGTCTCCTTGCCCTTTTATTTTCAACCTGGCCTCTGCAATGAGAGAATTTTGAAAAGTTTTCATCTTTTACTGCAGATTTCTGTAAATCTACAGATATAGGAAAATCTCTGTGTGGAAGATAAAATAAGGACCTAATTGTGATTCAAATGGGAAAAGTAATTTCAAGTGTGCAGCAGTGACACCAGTTCACTTTGTCCGTGTGCCTAAGTGTTTTTCTGGGCCACATACATAGCATTTAATGAGAAAAAGCAGAGTAGAAGACTATTTTATAAGACAGTCATGTACATCAGACTTGCTTGGCAGAAGAAATAGGCAGCCAAATAACTTGAATTGCCTATAAAAAATTGGAAACACCTGGCAAGATGACTTCAGTGAATGTGTTGCCACAGTCTCTCCAGTATTGGAGTGTATGAACAAACTTTACTACTAAGCTCCAAAATCTGTACGTTAACATCAAGATGAGATTTCATTAAAATGTAGCTTTGAAAACACGTCTAACGTATAGTGGACTGGTATTACAAAGGGAATATATAGATTAAAATTTGGTATCTATTAGTAACAAGCACTGGCTGTAACAGTAGAATTGCTTCCAACTGTTTCCTGACAAAAAAAATAAGTAAAAAAAGAGAAAAAAAAAAAAAGGCCTTACTTCTTGTTCATGCCTTCAAGAAGAGGAAGGGAGATCCTTTTCAGTTGGTCAGCAAAATCAGGCACATCTACAATAGCTGCACCCACCATATTGTTTGTTATGAGAGAAACACAAGCTATGATTTTTAATTGATTGAGCTTTTCTCTCAACTCCTGAAGACGAACTTCATCTGTTATTAGAGTCTAGAATTGAAACAATAATACTAATTTAGGAATAAGGAGGGAGAGAGACAGGAAAAGGACAGATCTATGATGTAGTCATGAAGCATTACTGTTTTTAATCACAAATACACAAAGCCAGAAGAGACAGCAACTGAAATACCTTAAATATGTAATATAGCATGAAGTGGCATTATGTACAAGTGCCAGAAGTAAGTTTGTGGTGGGAAGAAAAGTAATGCCTTCAGTGCAGAGAAAACTGGGGACATTGCATCTTATTCCTCATCCCTGCTGACAAATCTGCAACCAACAATTCAGCCCACAACGTAGAAAGCTCAGAGGATCCAGAGGACATTGTAATGACCAAGGTTACAGACAGAATAGTCTTCTGGATCTGGTTGTCTTTTGAAAAAATGCCAAGATTTGTAACTGATGGATAATGAACAACTGTGCTTGACAACCACCAGTTCAACCACCAGTGCAGGTTCTGCAAGTGATACATAACCTGCTACAGGTAAAAAGCCAGCTGGTCATACCAAGAACATAAATAATTCCCACAGCAAGATGTAGTTGAGAGTTAATTTTAGGTTAGAAAGAGTTCATTCTGAGCAGCACAGGGGCATTAACATCCAACTGTAGTTGGTAACAATTTCATAGTATGGCAAGCTAGATCCACTGCAGGATACCTGTGTGTTGTTCTTATTCACAACTGTTCACAGAAAGGTAAGAAAGTGGCTTCCTTGTTGTCCACTGACTGAGAACACCAAGAGCATCCCCATGTAGTTAGCCAACTCTCTGCCAGGTCACCCTACGTGTAGCTAAGGCCCTCCCTGGAAATGCAAATTTTAGCCCTGACTGATGGCAAATTTCACACTGGCTTTATGCAAAGTTGCAGAGGTCAGTAATCAGGAGTTGGAGGGAAAACCTGAACACTGATTCTTGAAGCAACAGTTTGCATGCACTGAGAAAGGGTAAATACCTACTTTAGAGGCCTTCAAGTTTTTACTGATTCTGTTCTAAAGAGTGATCCCACCAAATCCTGCTGCTGTTGGGAAAACAGGATGCTACAGTCAGTTCTTTTAAAGATAGAGAAAGCCAAGTACCGTTAGTACCAGGCCCAGCCTTTGACCACAGCCAAGACTGCTCTTAGGGTGGAGCTGGTGAGCTATGACTGGAAAGAGGGAGAACAACCTTTACCTTGTTCTTTTCTGGTGGTTGACTTGCCCATCTCGAATTTCAGAAACTGGATTAGAATATAATCTCCAAATTTCAAATTTACTGTGCAGAAATTTAAGGGGTGTAAGAGAATATTCACTTATTGTCATCAACAGCAGGATTATTATATCACACCAATGATTTCATGTAGCTGGTAATCTGAAGACACCAAAATATACTTCTTACCTCTGGAATTGTTTTGCAATAATCCCATTGTAACAGTTTCAAGTAGCCATTGTTTAGCACCAGTGTAGGACTAATAATTGGTTTTGAACTACTATCAGCACCAGGGGATGATGAAGACTCATCAGAAACAGATGACAATTCATCTTCTATCGATTCCTTTATCCATTCTGTTGTTAGATTCAGGGCACCTAAGCATTGCAAATAGCACAGATTTACTGCATGCCTTCATCAAAATAAGCACTACCCTAAGAATAAAAGAAGAGTTGTATATAGAAGAGAATTCAACTTCTGAAGACTTAAACATAGTGGACAGCTGAGTCTTCACACATGTTAATTCTCTCATTCACTTTCTTCCACTGATCACCTTTAAATGATACCTAGTTTGCACAAACCCAGCCACAAATTGTTAGACTTCGGACAAGGTTTTTAGGTAATAAGAGTCTCAAAGTTTGAGTTCCCAAAGGATTGTTTTCCCTTTTTCAGAGAGGCCAAATTATCAGTTGGGACATAAGACTGAAAAGTAAAGCTGAAGGAAGATTAAAACATTCGATTCGTTGTAGCAGAGTTGTTCTCAGGCTGCACATATGAGCATTGCAGGCCCTATCAGTGGCTCAGGGCTCCCATTTTAGAAGCCCCTGCTCCAAATGTTAGCAAGCTTACTTAGTCTTCTTGGAAGACATTTCTGAACACTATTTAACCAAATTACACATAGTGGATCAAGTTGACTTTGTATCATCTAAGAAATTTTGTTCAGAGCCTCCCTTTTGTGTATTAAAAAATTGATCTTACCCCTTCCAACTTTCAGGCACACTAACTGTTTTTACATGTTTACTTCACACTAACAACAGAATTGTTGCACACACAGAAGTTTCATCTTATGTAGGGCTTCTGCATCCAGACAGCAAGAGTCACCACTTGTTTGTTTTTCAGACACCAACCAATTTGGCAAATATAAGTTTGTCTGAAAGTGCCCCAGGTTACAGATAAACAAACTTGACAGCAAGTTAAGCAATCACCCACTGATAGCTTGCCTGTCAAAAAACTTTTCCATTACTTAGATACAGACAATAAATTGAAGTTTTCCTCTAAGTTAACTGCAACTCACAGATTTTTCACAGCATGTATTTAAATAGTCTTCTTTTTAAAGAGAATTTTAAATTTAAAGTAGCATGGTACATACTTGGTGTTTCTTCAAGAATTTCCTGGAATTTTGTTCTTTCGTAGTCTACCAAGTTATGCCAGAGGTATGGTCTAAGGCTTTTAATTGTGTAATTTGCCATATCCACTTTCATCAGGTCCAAAACATGGAATATTTGTCTGAAAGGAGGAATTAAAAATTTCACAATTTAATTTAGTCTATTGATTTTCACCAGTACTTCACATGTACATTATCACTCTAATTTCAATTCTGGGAGAAGTGAACTCCTTCACTAGTATTTCAGAGTAACAGGTATGTTACCTATCATTCTTGAAGGGGTAGTGTATAGAAGGCTTGGTCTAAGTTAGAGATAACAGGACTAATGTAGCATC
The DNA here is from genome assembly GCA_013397795.1 of Orthonyx spaldingii. Classification (NCBI taxonomy): domain Eukaryota; kingdom Metazoa; phylum Chordata; class Aves; order Passeriformes; family Orthonychidae; genus Orthonyx; species Orthonyx spaldingii. The sequence goes on from VZTJ01002435.1 coordinate 3,328,976, forward strand.
ACAAAATGCTACAACCCTGTAACAGCAAAAGAAAGGTTTTCAAGAATTACATGAATTGGTACATTTCAGCCTAAATGAACAGATCAACTTTTTGGTCATTCTGCATCAAGAGAAACAACCCGTCTGACCCAGTTGCTTTGATCCCTGTATATAAACAGTTGAACAACCACCATTTACTCTTAATATTTCAGTGTACCTAAGGAGTACTGTTTTCTGTCCTGTTATGCAAATGTTTTACTCAAGTTCAAGTAATAAGATCTTAACTAAAGAGCTTTTAAATCCAAAATTTGGCCTTTCAGAAGAAGCATGCACTGAACACGTCAAGAAGAAACAGTACAAATGTGCTGCTTATATTTTGCAAGAATGAACAAGACAGAAAGAAGTTTCTGAAACACAGATTATTGCAAGAGTTGTTGGCTTAGATATTCAGAGCTGCCTGGTTTCATCTAGAGATCCTACTCACTTCATTACAAAGTAATGTACACAATCTGGTCAGTGTCAGAGCTCTTCCCCTTTAACGCTTCAGTAAGTTTTCCTATCCTTTGAGAACAGGTGTTATGCAAACTGACACATTTTTACACTTCTTTTACCCTCCCCCTCTTCTACCATCCAGTACACTTCCAGAGAAGTTTTTTTTTCTCTAAAAACCACACTCAAATACCAACCTCAATAACTCTACAATATTGTCAGTTGCTTTTAACTGTTTTATGTCGTTGTCTCTTACTGGAGCACATAGCTTTCCCATAGTGTTGATGATATAGTTAGCTAGCCCAGGAATATCAACAGCATTATGTTCTGCCTGCTGTCTTATAAGATCCGTATCTAGAACTTCACAAATCTGATTGTGAATCCTGTTTGCTCCAGGAGTCAGGAAGGAAAGAAGAATCTAAATTAGAGGGGAAAAAAAGGGAAAAGCTCATCAATAACAACCAAACCACTTAGCAAACACACTTAAGTGAAATTTTAATATTAATGTCAGTTGTATATAACTGACAGATTATAATCAGACATCTTAAGACCGAACATTATCGAAGGTAGTGGGGAAAAAAGAACTGTTAAAAAAAACCCAGTACAGTTGTGCAAAAATGCTCAAAGCCAGTAAAACAAAAAGCACACCAACAACTACACTCCTTCAAAAGCTGGGAGGCTACCCTGTAAAACAAACATTTACTAACTTAAAATTCTGAAAGACTCAGTATTGTGCCAGGATTCAAGGTTTGTATGCTCACCTGTACAATAACCAAACAATAAAGTCTAAGTAGGCAGGTGCAGTCATGTTTATGCTCCTGTTCATGCCCTAAGCTCACAGTATGGTTCTGGAAACAGGCTAGTAGAGATGTGAAGCTTTGGAAAAAGAGATTACTTTCAACTGATCACTGTGCAGTGAAAGCTGAGTGAACGTGCCACTGTGTGTTTGTGGTCATATTCCTGGTTAACAAAAATATACTCCAAATAGACATCTATTTTCAGTTCTGAATAATCATGGCTTCATATTATAAAAGGAAGAACTAGAAAGCTTTGGCTCAACCAAGTTAAGCAGGCCCTTCAGTGAACTAAGGGACTCTTAGAGCTAAGCTGAGAAAACAATACAAAGAAGGAAGAACATTACCTCCTTAATTTCCTCAAAGAGCTTGATAGCATGTTCATATTCTGGAGGATCTTCATTCAATTCTGATTCCAAATGATCCCAAAATGCCTTGTGTACAATTTGTTTCACTGTGCCTGCAAAGCTGAGGAATAAGTCATTTAGAGAAAAGACTGCCAACTAGCTTTCATCCTTGTAACTGTTTAGATGAGACTGATCACTTGTTGGGAAACACACCTCCCCACATATTATAACCTGCAACCACATCTTGCTTGGGTGGTGGATCCTCAGCTCCCAAAACATGGTCTAGACTGCTCCATTCATTTCTCCTCTTTCCAACACCAGTGCTGCTTTTTGCAAAATTCTGGCTCTTACCTGTTTTGTGGATAGTCTTCATGTTTTATGCAAAAATTTGCATTTACAGCAATTTCATGAGCTAGAGTCCAGTTTGACAGATTTCTTGTAGCTGCCATCAGTTCATCAAATGTGATAACCTTGGGAGGGCTTGCTGCTGAAACAAACAAGATCAATTCAAGCCAAATAGCTACAGTTGATAAATACAATTGAAAATACTAAAACCTTGAGATTTTACTCTTGCTAAGTGGACTCTAGTACTCTAGGAGAAACAACCTAAGATTACCAAGTCTTTGTATCTTCTTGAAACACTAACTCAGGAAACTCCCAGCTTATCAGGGGTGTGTGTGTTTGTGGGGAAATACCACACAAGCCTCAAAAACATTTTGAGGAGCAATTTCGTATTTCCACATCTGAAGTAAGATATCTTTTCTCCTTTAAAACAGGATCTTGCATTCCACAGATTTCCTACTAACTGTGATGTCAAGGCCACCCAACCAAAAGCATGGGCAGTAAGAGATACCAGATGTCCATTATAATTCTGAGCACATGATGGCTATGCTGCCTGTTGAAAAGGTTCTGAAGTTACTGACTTGCAAACCCCCCACTTATGATCAGCACATCTTTCATCTGCTGTGGAATGTAAGTTATACTCATTTTTTTACGAGTTAGGAGTAACAACAGAACAAACCCTACATTGGAAAACAAGAGCAAATTCCCAAAGTTTGTAAATTCTGAAATTCTATCATTTAATTTAGTATTTGGAAGCCTGGTAACAAAGAAAGACAAAGAGCCAGCTGCCAACTGCAGCTCCACTAACAAGCTTGTTTTACTGTAAAACTTCATGTTCATAGATGTAAGAAGTCTGCATGGTCTGCAAATGCTTACAGACACAAAAATGAACCACATCTTAACCCAGGTTTTATCACTACTCAGATTGTGCAAATGTGCATTTTCTCTTTGATTCTAACATTTATGAAAGAAAAACGTGAATTCAATATTAATTACATGTAACTTAATATAGTATTACAAATCTGTAAGTTACAGAATTAATTTTTAAGTGCAGGGATCAAACAGAAGAAACCCACCCTTTGCACAAAGGTATATCTAGTTGAGGGGGAGGCTGCTACCAACGTCAAGGTTAGGAAGACCATGGTGACACACTTTTCTTATGCTTTCTGAAGGGAAGGAGTGCACAGGGAGACCCCCATGGGTACAGCTGCTGCTGGTGTTCCACACACAGGAGATGCACTGCTTCACAGCAGAGAGCAAGCCATGTGTCTCTCTTAATACTCTTAAACAGATTCAGAATGCCAGGTTTTACCCACGACAGCAAAGAGAAACAAGGTAAGTTAGCCTTATTGGTCCATGCACAATGCAGGTAAGGCTGAAAGAGGCTTACACGCTGGGGAGCTGGGTTTGCTTGAAGAATCACTGTTAAAGCTCTGCCTTGAACATTCTGAGTCGCTGGAGGAAGCTGTGCTTTCTGACAGGCGTGAAGAATCTGAGTCACTGTTCTGGTCATCATTGAGAGGCATTCTGATCCCCTTTACCTGCCACAGGAAACAAGACCTGAAAAGACAAACACAATTCCCATAAAAACAGCATTTACTTTTTTTGTTTGTTTCTCAAAAGTCAGCTACTGATCATTATGTTGTGAATGAAGATCAAGTAGTTGCCTTTCCTAAAACAGGAAAAGCAAAGGAAAGGATCTGGCTTGACATGCAGAATCTTATACTTATCAACGATACCTGTTCTGTAAGAAAGCTTTGTACCTTCAGCTGTTTCATATCTTAATGATTATGTTGGAGATAGTCTGTAAATTGGTTATATGTTTAAAAAATGAAAGACTACCCACAGGAACCCCTGAAGCTGCTTGTTGCAAGAATTTTGGTAGTTTTCAATGTCCATAAAGGCATCTCATGATGTTACCATCCCCCACCTGACTTCACCAAGAAGTCGTGTTTAGCAATGAGTTTCCTTCCACAAACAGGCTGCACTGAGTGTAACGACTGTGAAGCAAACACAGAGTCACAGGGGGAGAACAGGCAAGTAATTCAGAATATTCCATTTCTGACAGGGTGTGGCTGAAAGTCTGGCCTGCTGCTTTAGGTAGGTCTGTGCTCAGAATCAGATCAACAATGGCACAGACCCAAAAAACACTCCTAGGGGTGAAGGTGGATAGGTTTTCTGGTTTAAATCAAATGGCAACTGTGAGCCTCTAACATTCTGTTTAGCACAGACAACAACCAGCACTGAGAAGTGTTGTGCTTGAAAGTGTTTCTGTCTATGAAAAGAAACTGCCTCCAGGCAGATAATCTGCAGTTGCAGAAAAGGTGGACAGCTGCACAGTGTGATACAGATGATTAACAACTGCATGACAGGAAGTGAAAAATATGTTCATAATAATATTAAAATGAGAAGCTGGCAGTCAGCTGTTATTACTACCAAAGGAATTTGGCCCAGATACCAAAAGTAGTTGTCCATCTCTGATTATGGCCATGAAGCATTCTGTAGTGGACTTTATGAACAGACATTGCCAGCGATGGTTTCCATCAGCAAATTTAACTAATACAACTTCATTTACAGTTAAACTGCAACTTCAGTAGGCAGGGAATACAACACTTTGTAACTGCTGAACTTGGAAAAAAGCCACTTTTGGCAATAAAAGGATGATCTTTGTCCGTACTTCTGTGAATCAACACATTGTGGGGTTCTGGGATAGAAAAAAGGTAGCGAAAATGAAGATTTCTTTATGGTGCCACCTAGTTACAGCTTAAAGCATTTGATTTTTTGGGTACCAACTCATCCTGAATAGACCTTTATAACTTGATAAGCTGCTACACTGATGAGCACTCCTCTGTTAATTGAGATGATGAACATTTCTTAAGTGTATGTTTACTCTTCCTCCTCTCCCAAGAGGAAAGAGGATGCACTTGAGCACCTTATTTATGTCATACTTTATGTGGGGGTTTTTTGTGAAAAGAATTGTCCACATTAGCAAGAACACAGCTAACAGTTTATCACTTTACTGGAGAAGCCAGTAAGAGACACTTGATTAGAACACAGAGTTCATGCATTCAAGACTTGCAGCATTACCTGTGATCCTGAGCACCATAACTCTTATTAGAACAGCAATTTTGTAATTTCTAACAAGAAAATATTTAAAACAATATTGGTTAAACAAGACAGAGTTGCAAGAGAACCTAAAAAACCCAAAATGCAGATATTCTGGCTTAGAAATTGTATTTAAGTTACAATTAGAAATGAGTCACTAGTTAATGCTAGAGAAGAGACAAAACTATTTCTTCAATTAAAATCTGTGTTACAGATCTCAAAGTTACTGCTGACCAGAAACTAGTTGAACAAATTAGTTATAGAACACACTTGAGGTTCTTCATGTTGAACTGCTCACTTAAATACACTAATGTTGTACAGAGCCTCCAGAGTTTTTACTACCCTCCAACTAATTTTTTGGATCAATATAAGAACACTGTATTTCCAGGCTTTAATCTTGTGTAACCCTCCTTTATTTACACACAAATAACTAACCTCAAATGATTAATGTTGCAGCATGTGGTCCATGGAAAGATTTGATGAACGTTGTTAGCAGTGCAGGGGCCCAAAGTCTTGCAAATCGCTTGCCTAGTATGAGCACTTCAGGGTGTGTCTACTGCTTCAGTTCAGGTGTTAAGAACATGGAAGAAGGTAAATGACTATTAAAACTCCCAATACTCTGACACAATTTACACATGATCATTTCATGAACTACCTCTTACCTCTAGGTATGATAATGTTAATAAATATTCAGGTATGCAAGGTGCTCCTGAGAGAAGCACTGAGCCAGCCATGAAGGCAAGTCAGCACTGCCATTTTCCACCCAATCTTGATTTCCAAGGAGATCAAGTGGTTAAGGTAGAATTAGAGGTCTATATACATTAAGTCCTCAAGCACTAGTCCCAGCCAAGGGAGTTTTGGCAACAAATACTTGCATTTCAAAGAGGCCCATGGCATTTTGATGTATCAAGGTCATACCTGCTCCTACAATATACGCACATGTACAGACAGCAGAGCTGTCAGTAGAGTGCTTCAGAAGGCTTTAAATTAAGTAGGAAGTTTCAACACTGCAACAGGAGATGACACACAAAAAACCACTGCAATCTTTTGCCACACTAAATACATTTCCTGGTAGAATGCTTCAAACACAATGGGAAGCAAGAATGGGTGTACTCTGCAGATTCAGAACATTATTGCTAAATTCTAAGTTTAAAAGATAAACACATCAAACTAAACATACATGAATATACAAGCAGAACCTGCAGGTGCAATCTAAAACACTTAGGCAAAAGTACAGTCATTGAGCATATGAAAGATAAGCACAAACCAAAAATAGCATTTCTAAGTAGTTACAACAATAGACAACTGAGTCACAGTCCTTGCTTTATAGCATACACTGGAAGAGCTGATTTTCCTTACACTTTTGTAGACAGCACAGAAGTTCTCATTAATAACTAATGGCCAAGTTCATATACAACTTTAAATTAGTATAATGGCCACATAAAAATATTTCAGAAAGCCCTTTAGCCTTGCAAGATCTCTTTGTACCTCACCATCTTGGCTAAAGAATACCATCTTGTTATTTTTTTATTTGCTCGTTAGTTATTACATACTGGGCAGTTGTTTTAACACACAGATTAATATCCCACCTATTAAAGGGTCAGCTTGGGGTTACAACCTGCTTTAGTCGGCTTCATTAAAGACTGCCCATGTTTACATTTATATTAAGGTGGACACCATCACAGTGGGCTTCATCACACCATATGCCTTCTTTCAATCGGTACTAAACTGTAGGGTTTTTTAAGGATAAACTCTGGGAAACCAAGCTAAAAGTATCTTCTAAACGCACCAACCCCAAGATTCTAGCTAATTTAACAATGAAGAAATAAATTCTCATGATTCTGCTATTTAGGCAGCTGGGTTATTCTTTTCAGTAAAAAGAAAATGAATACAAAACTGTAGATGCGTAAAGGCATCTTGCTCTTAATTGGTAACCACATCACCCAACTCCATTCTTCATTTAGAACTCATCAAGACTGCAAGATCAGGTTAGTTTTAAAAGACACAAACACACTTTTTATTCCTGAAGGTTTGCTTTAGAAGTTATTTTATGAAGCACCTAGAGGGAGAAGAGAGGAAGAGTTTCACAGTTTGTTGGTTTTTTTCTTCAGATACCATCTTCAAGGAAAGGTATTCCACAGCCCTGCTTTGTTCAAAGGAAGTGTGCATGGACACAGAGACTCATGAGCGTTCTGTCCAGTTTTACCACTATGAAGGTCTTAACTTTGTGAGCCCAGCAGAATAAACATTCTTACTATCTTCAAGCTGGCACCGACTGAATCTCATTTAGTCTCGAGTTTCCCTTTCACTGACTCCACCTCTGCCAGCACACACGACACGAGAACAGAAAAGAGCCTTTGTGAAAAGTTACTTGCATCTCCTCCCTCCTCATTTTTCACAGCTTACAGCCGATATTTCTCCCCTTTAGTTTCCTCGTTCCATAGCTCTTCCCTTTAAACAGACACTTCTCTTCGTGAAGGTTTAAAAAGCTGTATCGGCGAGAGTGAGATGCGCCGGCTGTCCCGAGCGCTGCCCGCGGCAGTGACCTCCGCCCGGCCCGGTCGGTGATGGGACCAGGGGCCCGGGGACGCCCGGCCCGCTCCCCTCCCCCGCGGGGGAGCGACAGCGAGGGGAGCCGCCGGCTCCTCCTCTTCCTCCATCTGTTTCGCCGTCTGTCTCCTCCCCCGGCCCCATGTTTTTAACAGTTAGCAAAGGCAGGAGTTTGGCATTCGCCGACCAAAACAAACAGCGTTTCCAAGGACGGGCCCGGGGGGAGGGACGCCGGGGGACAGGCAAGGAGGGAACGCTCCCTGTCAGCCCCAGAGAAGGCGAGCCCGCCAGCCGCCCCTAAGCGCCCCGGGGAGGTGTCGGGGTGCCCCTGCCCTGTTACCGGAGCTGCAGGGAGGGACCCTGCGGCTGCGCCCGCCGGGGCAGATCGTCCCGCCGGACACTAAGGGATGGCGAAAGCCCAAGAGACACGGGGCAAGGGGAACACTACGGACCCAGCGCAGGAACTGCGAAACCCACCTGCTGCAGCGGGTGCCCCGCCGGGGCAGCGCACCACCTCCCTGCCACCCGCACGGCACAGGAGGGTGGCAGCCCCCGAGCCAGCGCTGACCCGGACTCACCCCGGGGCTCATCGGCCGTGCGTGCCCGGACACCCCGCCGCGTGTGCGCTCCGCCGGCCGGCGCATCCCAGCCCTGCCCCGCTGTCCCAGCCGGTCACTCACCGCTGCCCCTGGCCGTCCTGCGCGCCGCTCGCCGGGGCCGCCCGGAGCCCCCCCGCATTTAAAGACCCAACCCGGACTAATAGTGTCTTCCTCGGGCACCTCCATCTCTGACAGCGCAGGGGGGGAGGCGCGTCACCTTTTTCTGCCTGCCAGCGGCGAGTTATCCGAGACGCTTGGGCCGGCCTCCGCTTATTCCCGCAGAAACTGCCCGCGTCTCCCCATTCTGCCAGCGACTGGGCACTAAGCGTGCAGAAATGTGAGGAGACACGGGGAGCCGCTCCGGCGGACTCCCCCGCGCTGGCAATGGGCCGTGCCGGCGTGCGGGGGGTAGGCCGGGGGCCGGGCTAGGTGGTGTTTACGGAAGGGCCCCGGTCGGTCCGGGCTGGCACCGCCCCCGCCCCGCCCCCGGGCCGCTTCAGGGACGGGAGCATCGACCCCGCGGAGCTGGGGTGTGGGGGGACAGTGTTTGTGCCCTGCAGGCGTTGGATAGCTCGTCAAGACGTGTGTGCCTGCTGCTGCACAGGGAGCTTTAAAGGTGCTTTCCTCCCTGGTTTCCTGACTCCCTCGATGGGGGTAGTGAGGCGCCCCTCCACGCGCCATCTTGGCCCCCGCTGCCACCCCCGCCACCTCAGCTCCAGGGGAGCCACTCGGGACCGTGCCGAGTTTAGTCACTCCTCTCACTCATGGCTGTGGTGTCCGAAGGCCTGCTGAGCGCCCGCTGAGGAACGCAGCATGGGGCAGTGCAGCACTGTCATTATAAATGCTTTCCTTATTGCTGTATTCACCTCGTGCACTGGGCAGCTTCACGCACCCACTGGGCCAGCAGTACCTGTCAGGCTCATCGCCTCTTCCTGTCACGGGAGCTGCGTGCCACCACTGCCTCACCCAGCAGGAAGCACGGAGGGCAAAACACCGGCAGTCGTCTCTGAGGCGGGAGCTCACTAACGCCAGCCTTGCCTGTGGTGAAGACAGAGCTCCCCTCCCTGCAGACAACCTTTATTTAGCACACGTGGTGAACTACACAAAACAGGTGTTGTACTCGGGTGGACCAAAGCTCACTGTAGGTCCCGTTAACCTCTGCTGTAAAATCACGGGCTGGAAGCAGGGGACGGAGTTTGGCTACGCGAGTGCCAAGTGCCCGGCTGGAGAGGGAGCGCTTGCTTGCAGCGATGCAGAGCACCTGTCAGCCCTGCTGCTCCGAGCCTGGCCTGCAGAGACATTAAATGGGATTAAGTCCAACAGCCTAATCCGATAGCTTCTATAAAGAAGACGATGTTTTAAATAACTGTATTTGCACTACTTTGCCCCACTTTGTGCATGTCACATGGCAATGACAGTCTGAAAGAGGCTCAAAGGGGCTTTGGAGAAGACTGTGATGGGATACAGATGGGCTGCTTTCTACAGAGCTGTTATGACTCCCAACGCCATTATTTATTATTATTATTTACATCCATTTTTGCTTACATGCCATCTGAAATATGTGGAAAACCCAAGTTTTTGCTGTGGTGGCTGCTGACACCTTTTATTAATTAACCAGCTAAAACTGCATGAAGAGTACTTGCAAAAACACCAGGGCCAGTGACTCAGGGTCCATTTTATGTGCTGTCTGTGTGGACTGGCAATTGTGGAAAGCTGTGCTGCTCAGTGGCCTAGCTTGCACAGGGAAGGAAAGGGTGCCTCAGCCTCACTAACTAGCTTCTAAATACTGATATGAAAGATAACTTTAGGGGAAGAAGTATCTCAGGGATACCACCTAAATCATGGAATAAGAGATGGGATTACAGAAAGTGGTGGCTTTAAAACAATTTTTTTTTTCACTTGTAGCAGTGCCCTTCTCTCACAAGCACACCAGCTGTTTTGGAGTCCATTCTTAAGTACACAGCTTGCTCTATCTATCTATCTATCTATCTTATCAGAGATGTATATCTGTATGTATAGCTGAGGCACCGAGGACATGCTTTGAGATTCTGATCCAAAGGTCAAGAATAAGTTAGACACTGCAATACTCAGCACTTAACCTTCTTTTTGGTTTCAATTCTTTCCTGATCCAGAGGCACTGAAGCTATAGGCCACTATATGGATCTTGAAGTAGATTACCTACTGGAGAGATTTTCTCCACAGAGAAATGCCACTCATTTCTCATTTTCTGCGTGTCCCCAATGTCACCCAGAAAAGTAATTGTGCAGTCTTTAAATTTGTTCTGCTCAATTAAAAAGATCAATGACCTTGCGTCTTATATAGCACATGCATTCATGTCCTGAATTTGGCTGGGACAGAGTTAACTTTTGTCCTAGCAGCTGGTGGATGTGTGCTGAAAACAGTATTTATAACACAGGGATGCTTTAGTTACTGCTGAGTGGTGCTTACACAGAGTTAAGGCCTTTTCTGCCTCTCAGCCCACCTCAGCAGCCAGGGGGAAGGTGCACAAGAAGCTGGGAGAGGACACAACCAGGACAGCTGACCCCACTGACCCGAGGGATATTCCATACCATATGGCATCATGGTCAGCAATAAACTGTGGGAAGGTTGGTGGCAGGGCACAGCTTGAGGACTGGCTGGCTATCAGTCCATTGCTGGTGGGAAATTGTTTTCATTTGCATCACTCATCTTTCTTGGGTTTTGTTTATGTCTCTTTATTGTTTTCATTTTCACTAAAATTTAATATTATTTTCTTTCAATTATTAAACTGCTTTTATCTCAAGCCACAAGTTTTCTCACTTTTACCCTTCTGATTCTCTCCCTCATCCCGCTGGGGACATGGGGGATGAGAGAGAGCAGCTGTGTGGTCCTTACTTCCTAGATGGAATTAAACCACAACAAAGGTACACATTTGGAATTTTGACTAGTGTCTCAAGTTAACTTTAACTCTTGGCCTTTCACTACAGAAGTGCTGTCAGTTGAAATGAAGGACTGGTTGGTGCTCACCTTCCTTACTGTTACCAGTAAAACTGGCAAAGACAGAAAAGCCTACAATTAATGCGCTGCTTTATCCAGCAAGGCAGCTACTGAGTGGATAAGATGTGCAGCTGCATTTGGCCCCGCAGGTCAGAAATGTCCCAATGTGTGGCTAACTCATGGTTACTGTGGGAGGAAAGGGAAAGGGCAAGGCATGCTGTAGTTTACACCAGGGCCCATGACAACCAAGTTGAGAACATAACTTAGTCACAAGCCATTTTTCCCTAATCCTAATAACTGAGCCGGGAAGACTGGCTTTAGCGCTAACAGATGGATGTTAAGACTCTGGGTTGACTGAGATCATCAGGCCCAGATTTGATAATAGGCTCAAGGGCAAGACAAAAAGACTACAAGGCAGGTGTAAGGATGCTTTCTCAGTTTGTTCTTCTGTGGAGTTTCCTGTACCCCAAGTCTTGTGAGAGGCAAACAGGGTTGCTACTTCTCCCCACTGAAGTATTTGTCTTCAAATTCACAAAAAGGCAAAGCAGAACATTGATACTTCTGAGAGAAAATGGTACATCAGTAGCTTCCCCAATCACACCAGTGAGCAGTGTGTAGCAACTTTACCACTTCAGCAAATTCCTAGTGCACACTCCCCTTGGCACTAGTAATTGGTCTTTCTGTACAAAGGGAGTAGAGTTTGACTCACTGTGTCAAATACAACAAAAAGCTATTTGTAGAAGGGTACTCTAGGTCAGAAATAGCTTGAATTGGTTCCATGGTGAGAAAAAGCTTCAGGTAGTACATTTCTAACATTGTCCTTGTCACTACCAAGTAAAAGGAGAAATAGTATGACAGTTACCTACGCTGCCTTACTCCCTGAAACAGATTTACATGCCTTGATACTTAACATTGAGGGTCCTCTCGATTATTCTCTGTGGTGAAGTCCATATAACTCAGTTCTTATAGTAAACTCTGAAATAAACAGCTTCAGAGCTAAAATCCTGGCTCTTAGGGTACTGCTACAAATCCTAGCCTTTCTAGGCCATTCCTAAATAGAAATCTGATATCCCCTTCCATAAAGTGTGAGACAACTAAGGCTATGGCTAAATCTTCACTGTGGAAACTGCTATTTTAGCTTACCTGGGGGGCTTTGTTTGCTGCTGAAGATTTCTACTCTCATGGTATTGAGGAAGACAGATTATTCTGAGGGTTCATCTGCTTTAGTGCAAGCAGATGCACCCCTCATACCAGCTTCAGCCACCTCTGGGATGTATTTAAGACAACCTCCAGACCACATGCAAGCTCTCTGTTACTTGTTACGCTCAGGGCAGTAAGTTCTGTTGTGGTGTCCATAACTTGCGGTCACTCCAACACCCTCTCAGGTCTGTGCACTTGACAGAATTGTGCTGACAAAATGCCTGAGACAATTCACTATAAATTCTCCTCCTACCATCCATTCTAGTAGTTACTCACTAGAACACCATGTGCAGACCAAACAGTTCAGTTCATCCTAAGCCTTGGCAGATGTGGAACTGTATTTGCTGGGCTGACATCAGGGGCTGTGACCCTGCGAACCTTAAGATTCACCGTTTCTACGTAATACTCAACCTAAAATTTATTTACATATATATATATGTAAAAGACAAATATACTGTAATTAAAGGAAAGACCAAGCAAACAAAACGTCTTCCAAGACAAAACCTGATTTAATTTCTTGCTGTAAGCAAATAGAGAAACAGATACATTCAGCGCCTCAAGCTCCAGCTGGAGCCGGCGACACAGGGGAAGGCCTGCTCAGCCTTTCCTTTCCTGCCCTGTGCCGGGCCTCGCTCCGTGGGGAAGATGAAAGCAGCGGGCTCCTGTCGGCGTGGGGAGGCGAAGGAGCATGCTCGGAGCCTCGGTGCTGAGCTCGCGGTACCTTCGTCTAGGACAAAGTCGTCCGTGAGCTGACAGGCTTGCCTGGGGCCAGGAGCGCTCCTGCAGACGGGGCAGCAGCTGCTGGGTCCCCAGGGACCAGCCCCATGCCAAGTCTCTGCTCTACAGGCACTAGATACAGGGTGGGGAGAGGGGTTGCGGATGGAGAACTTTTTCTCCACGCCTTTCTCTCAGTCATTCCAGAGCTCGCTGCAGTCATTCCAGCCAAAATCACAACCCAGAAAAACAGAAGTTGGGTGAGGCAGAATCCGGCCGCGTTCCGCCACTAAAACGACGCGCGGAGCTAAAATCTGGTAGAAGAACCAGGCTGGGTTGGGGGGCGCGGAGCGCCGAACATTGTGAG
>VZTJ01002435.1:3343189-3373993 GCA_013397795.1 Orthonyx spaldingii
GACGCGGGGATTCGCCCCTTAAATAAGGAGCTGTGCAGCTGTCGGATGGCCTGGCTTGCGGGAAAGCGAACGTGGCCCATGGCCTTCCCCTCCTCTTCGTGCTCCCTCAAAGATGCTTTCATGGCATTAGAGGGGCAGATGGAGTCAGGGCCGCGGTATTCCCCGTGCCTGCAAACGTGGCCCCAAGAGCAGCGAGAAATCCCTGCCAGGCAGCGTAGAGCTGGGCGGGACGGGGCGGGACGGGACCCCGCCGCGGTGGCCGCAGCCCCCAGCTCGCTTTTCCAGGGCCTGCGCCTGAAGCCATTTTATGGAATGCAGCCCGCACGCTGCATTACGTGTTGGCAGCGGTGCGGACCTGCCGTTCCGAAGGAGCCTGCTGCGCGTAATTCTCTATCTTCGAGGCCCGCAAATCACTCAGCCTAGCGGGGTGGACGAGCTGCTCGTCGCTGCCTGTCGAGTGGGCAGGTGTGCACACCAAGGGATACGGGTGGCAGCGCTGTCAGAATGGGGCAGGATCGTGCCTCAGTGTCCCCACACTCTAGAAAACAAAACCCATGTCAGCTTCATCGAACAACACAGCCTGTGCCAGAAACACTGCTGCTGTAGCCTGCCTCCCACGTTTCTGCTGCAGTCTCTGGCCAAGGGAGTGAGACTCGCAGTGTCCAAGGCAGTCCAGGACTATGGAAAAGCTGTGAAGTTGTTGGCACAGGATGTAGCTCAAGTGAAGTGAAATAAATGCCCATTTCCCTCATTTTGTTCACTCGCGCCCTTATTAGCCTCCCAGCTATAGTTTCACAAATAACAAGTTTTACTAAGATACGTCCTAGGGTGCCTAAAACCTTTAAAAATGGCATCTGTGATTGCATATCATCAACATATAATTAAGCTCGTTTCCCAGGAGCAGGTAGATTGGTTGGAAGATAGTATGTAAAGTTATGACTGAGTCAGATCAAAGAAAAGGAAATTCTTGTCTCAGCTTGACTGCTTTCTGCATGGCAGACCATTCAGATTCCCTGTATTCCCCATGAGCTTGGGCCTGGGCTGGCAGTGGGGGGACAGGCACTGGCAGAGATCTGGCTGTTCACTGATGCTTTCAGAAACACAGTGGCCTGCATATGTGGAGATTATATCATCAGTGTTGGTGTATCCTGTCCCATAGAACAAGAAGGAAAAGGAAAATTCATGTCAGCAGGGGAGAAGAGTTGTAAACTTCAGGGCTATAGGGCTGTTTGTGTAGCTAATTTTAAATCCTGGGAGTTTTACTAACTGATGACAGGACAGTGATTTGAACTAGCAAAGGTTGTTGGGTTTTACTGGTTTTATAGACTGTTTGTAAGAAGGACGAAATTACAATGTCAAGATGTAAAACTACAATACACGAGTTTACAGTATAGAACTCAGATGTACATGCAGTGTATAAGCCCGTCTAATCAAAGGAATGGGTACAATTTGCTGCCTGCCATCTCCATGTCATTGCAGCAAATCGTGTGTTACATATTCTAGGAGTATATAACAGAAGTTTATAAATAGTTGGTTTCAAAGACAACTGAAACTTACTTGCCGGTATATAGCAGGTGGCTGCAAGAATTAAAGGTGGGGGAAAGAGATCACAGGCTTTCGATGTAAGCCTTGAAAGCTTCGGTTGCTGTGGTTTGTTTGGTGACACAGGAATGTACCTGAGGGACAGCAGAGCAGGCTGTATTTCATTGCTTTACAAAGGTGTAGGATCCTGCGTTGCACTTGCAGAGTGCCATCTGCACAGGCTGCTTTGTGGCTTTGCCCTTCATCTTTGACTGCAGAGAGCACCTGTCAGGAGTAAGCATTATATAAACTCAGCTGCTTTACACATCGAAGAGAAAGGAAATGATGTGGAAGTTTAGTCTTTAACATAGCACCGTTCTTAGAGAGGCCAAGGTCATTTGGTGTTTAAACACAAGATAGTATGACCAGTTAGAGAAAACGGTAGTCGTTGGCTGAAGATATATTTTTATGTACTGTTTGTGATGTTAAATCTTTCAAGGGCTTCAAATCTTACCAGCCATGTATGCCAAAAAGGCAAACTCACATGTAGGTCCACACACAAACTAACTGCTTTGAAGCTGTGAGTTTTTTCCCCTCTTGTGCAAGGATACTGCTTTGAGCCCTGGTGGCTCTTGGTTAGGACAAATCAGATTAGAAGCTGGTATAATTTGAACACCCCAGTCCATTTTATTATATCAGAGCTCTCTGATCTTCAAGTGGCTGTCCCAAATGGGGAATAGCTTCAACTTACACCATGAGCAGCGCCTGAATGCAGTGGAGGAGCAGGTGTAAAGTACTTCCACTGTGTGAGGTGGGATCCGTCTCTCTCAGTCATACAATCGCAGAGACCCAGCCCTCTGGAGAGTTGTGGCTATTCCTGTTTTCTAAGACTAAAAAGATAGTTACTTGCAAATATGAATTTGGTGATTTGGTTGAAATGTGTCACTGTAATAGGAGGGGGAGAAGAACTGTCCTGTGTTACCCTTTTAGATTTCTGACCTCTATTTATAGTGATACAGAAAAAGCTTTCTGCTCTCTGTGGAAATAATCAGAATGAATGACAGCTAAGATGTAATGAAAATGAGGTTGGTAAGTCAGTCTAATGACTGATGCCCAGCTGCAATGTGTATGGCAGTATTACCTTCTCCACCCCTTCCCTTAGCTCATTTCTAATTTCCTATGGGAGCACTAGAGAATACAAGGATAGTGAATATAAAGTCATTACAAACCTTTTTGCTGAAAAGGGGGAAAAGAAGTCATCTTTATGGGTATTCTGCAAACTGCAGGGATCTGTCAGAGCAAGGGCAAGTCTCATGGCTAAACTCTACAATCCTTACACAGTGGAGATGTTCATGAAAACTAAGGAGGATTTGGTCAGGGATTTGCAAAAATACATAGAAATAACTTAATTTTTAATTAGGACATTTGTTAGGTCTTTTGAAAATAATTTCTAGGTTCAGAGTCAGATAGGGAACTGCTGGAGCCTGCTTCAGTTGAAAACAAAAAAAGTAGCTCTGTGTATTTCTTTCTAAAACCATATGAAATATACTTCTTTCTATTTATAAAATAAAACCACCCCTCCAGCTGTGTATCTAATCAGTAAACATGGCAGCCCATGTGGCATGGCTGATTAATATGCCCCTCAGACACAGGGAGTAGTGTGAGGCAAGGCAACATGCATTACTCAGCACTTGCCATCCTGCCAAAGCCTTGAGGTATTTTCTGTGTGATGGAGTCCTCGTGCAGCCAGTGGGAGTTCTTACGTTGCTTTACAAAGTTTAAGAACGTACAACCCACACATGCACAAAAAGATTTCTCCACAGTCTTAAGACTGATGCTCTGCTTGGCCTCAAAATTAAGTAATGTGTGCTTCCCTGGCCTGGATCTTACCTCTAAATGTGAGAATAAGCGAATGGGGTGGCCCCTTACCCTTCGACATTTTCCCTTTGGCTGCTGCTAAAACCAGTTGTAAAGGTAGTTTTTGTAACTGGGAAGTTGAAGAGCGTACCTGATGCCGTGGTAGGAACTTTCTGTTAACTGAGCGAGATGCAAGGCAGGCCCTTGGCAGCTGCTGTGCCTTTGTTCTCTGTGTGTACATGCATGCGCCCTGCTCACTGCGAGCGTGTGGGTGTGTGCAGGAGTGGGAAAAACAAGCTGCTAGCTATTTAGAGCATTAAAAACTTCCTATTTTTTTCTAATCTTAAAAAATAGTTAACAAAAAAAACCCTCTTGTGTTTCCATTGGTGTCTAGGAGGGGCAAAATGTTGTGATTACTACTCCCATTCCTCAGCCCATCCCAGCTCCCCTTTCCCCCTAATTTTTCCTGTCACTCTTTCTTGTCTACAGTGAAAATTCTTCTTCATGGTCTAATCCCAGCTTTTCTGTATTCAGAAGCTGATGCTAGATGTTCTTTTGGTTGGTGTATTTTTTGCCCCCTCCCTTTTCTCCTTTATGGACTTGTGGTCTTTAGAACCAGGAATCATATACGGGAGGGATGGTTCAGGGTCTACATGCAGACTCTGGAGACCTGGGTTCCTTTTTCACTGCCACGGATTTCCTGGATCATCAGTGGCAGGTCAGTGAGGCCAAGGACCCTGAACAGAAGGTGTATGTACTATAGAGCTGTAAAGCTCTAGATGCTGGGTTTTTTGTGCCTCCCATGTCTGTATGCCACTGGGTCACTTCACGTATGGGGCATGAAGGATTGCAAGGTAATTGTTTCATTTGGTAACAAGGGCTATAAGGATCTTGGACGAAAAGGGTGACATTACTGGTATTAACCATGTGTATTTCTGGCCTAGGTACGTTCTCTTCAAACTGCATGTGGAGAATTTGAATCCATGATGAAAATTTTTCAGCAGAAGCAGGAGGTTAGCGAGAAGGCTGTTAAACAAGGGGAGAGTGAAATAAACCGGATCAGTGAAGTGCTTCAGAAGCTGCAAAATGAAATTTTGAAAGACTTGTCTGATGGTATTCACATGGTGAAGGATGCAAGGGAACGAGACTTCACATCTCTGGAAAACACAGTGGAAGAGAGACTAACAGAGCTAACCAAGTCTATAAATGATAACATTGCTGTATTCACCCAAGTCCAGCAAAGGAGCCAAGATGAAATCAACAATATGAAAGCAAAGGTTGGTTCACTAGAACACGCAGATGTGTATAAACATGAAATTAAGGTCCTAAAAGATGCTTTTGATGAGATGCAAGCATCCATGAAAATGAAAGAAAAGGACATAGAGACCTTGAAGAGTACAATAGACTCCATGGAGTCTGATGTGTACACTGAAGTGAAAGAGTTAGTCAACCTCAAACAAGAACACGAGAAGTTCAAAGAGGCTGCGGACACTGAACACCTTTCATTAAAAGCTTTACAAGAGAAAGTTCTGAGAGCTGAGGATTCTATTATGCAGCTCCCTAGTGACATTAAAAGACTTGATGAAGATTTACTGCAAGTTAAAGCCAACCTCAACAAATGGGAAGATAATGAACTCTTCAGGAACACATTAGAAACTTTTGGGAAGAACAGTGAGGGACTGGAGTCTCGACTGAGGCACATAGAAGACAGTCTAGAGTCTCTAACGTCTGTTGCTGCTCAAAACACTGAAAAGTTGGAATCTTTCCTCTCTAAGGAGGCAGAATATGAGAATAAGCTCAATACCCTAGAACAAAGCATTACCACTCTTCAGGGGCTCTCAAATGCAGACGTAACTTCAGTCACAGATGTTCTGAAAAATCTTGGTGAAGCACAGACATCGCTGTACAACGACATGGAAAACTTAAGGAGAAGCATCAGTGACTTGCCATCCTCTGGTGCCCTCCAGGATATCCAGAAGCAAATTAGTACTTTGTTGGATCAAGGAAATCTTCAGGCAGGTCAAGCACATTCTCAAGGCTACCTTGAAAAATTTTCTTCTATGGAAGGCTCTGTAGATGAACTGAGATCTTCTGTTAGCCAGGTTGATTCTGATTTGAAAATGATAAGAACTGCAGTGGATAGTTTAGTCGCCTATTCAGTGAAAATTGAAAATAATGAGAACAACTTGGAGTCTGTGAAGAGCTCAATAGATGACCTGAGGAATGATCTGGAAAGGTTGTTTGTGAAGGTAGAAAAAATACATGAAAAAGTTTAGGCAGCGGTGCTCCTTGGGCAAATAATGGGTTAAGGAGAATAGCTTTTGTATGCCCCGTTTTTTACTCTTTTTAAAAGCAATTTGATACCTCCAAAGAGAATAAGAATACTTTAATAATAGAGACAGTTCTGCTTATTTCCTTTATTTCTTTTCTGTGTAGTGTTTTTGGAGTTTTTGTTGTTTGGTTTTTTCTTTCCCCTAAATTTTGTTTTAAGAAAACATGAGTTTATTTGGGGGTTGAGTTTCTTAAGGGCTCATCTTGTCTATGAAGTTGTACCACTGTACGTGTAGTGGTGTAGCTAAGGCACTACAGCCTCATTAGCATGGGCACATATTTAATGGCATGAAGGTGTTTCACACTGACACTAGATACCTATCCCACACAGACACCAGCTGTTCTGGTACCCAAAGCATACTGCTGGACTCACTGAGGATTCCACTGGTATGTTTTGGTTTAAGAAATAAACAAGCAAAACTACACCCTATCTTAGACTGTTTACTGTGGTGAACTTAAGAGTGGGGCAGGTGTGGAGCACCTCACCTGTTTCTGCAGTTTGGGACTCAGACAGGTGGTCAGTTTACCAAGGGTCAGCGGAGCTGTAGTGTACTCCTGTGAGACCTTAGTCTGTACCAAGGAACTAACAAGGTCTGAGGTAAGTGGCGCTGCCTGGGGCTAAGGCCTAGGAGGTGTTTCACCACATGGCTGGAGAGATTCATTCTTTGTGATCACAGGCTTCTTTGCCAGCATCTTCAGCAGCTGGTGCAGATCAGTGCTTAGAAGGGACATCTGAAGGATGGGATTGATTTCAAGAGGGTACAATAATATTTTTGTCATATTTTTAGACTGTTTACATGGTTAGGTTGTGTCTTTCTTGGAAAGATGTAATTTGGTCTTTGATACAGGATTTTTCTGTAAAAATTATCACAAATTTGAGGAAAGAGAAGGACCAAAATTGCACCTGTTGTGTTCCATATATAACAAGCATGCTAACAACAGCAATAATACACTCCAAAACACACAAGAGGGAAAATTACCATGAAATCAGCAGAATTGCTTCTATGGCATATACATTTCCAAGTTTTCACACAGCTGACAGTGACCTGAACTCTTGTTACATATTCAGGACTTGGTGCCTGATTCTTGTCACTATTTTTGTCACCAGGTGTCTGGCTGGGGCATTGATAGCAAAGGATCCTTCTAAGAGACCCACTCTAGAAGAGTGAGGAAAAAGTGTCATAATTCTGTAGATGCTCTTTTAAAAACCACTTTCTCGTGGAGCTTCTTTGGTTTTCTGTCTTTGTGGAAAGGAGTTTTAATATCCCTCCTTTTCAAGTTTACTTTTGAACTTTATCCAAACAATTGGTAAAGAAGTCTGCACACAAATACCTTGGAAATAGGCCATGGGCCTCATGCCCACCTCCACCTGGACCAGACAGATCCTTGACTGTGTTAGATGAAAAATCCTAGAAATAGCATCTTCCAGAAATGAGAACAGCACAGGTGAAAAGGAGTTCTCCTAGGTAAATAAGATACTGAACCATATCCAGTGTTGTTCCCGCTGTAAAAAGGAAAGAATTGCTGACAAATAAAGAGGGAGCCAAGGCATTAAGGTAACTGTTGTCACTGCACTGTTCTTTGTTGACTTCTCAAGTTCTTGATCAATGTTGTTAGGTTACTGTGAAATGAACTGTATGGCTTATTTGCAGTATTTTTAATACATAATAAACATTTGGAATATTCTTTGCACCTTTTTTTTGATTGCTGCTTGCTCATTGTTGTGTTCCCATGGTGCTTCCAGTGGGGTACAGGGAAGGGTTGAGGAAGCACCAGCTGCGCTGCAGCCCTGTACTTGTTCTCAGCTTCCACAGGGGAATGTGAAGGCGCTTTAGCCTGATGTGCTTACGAGCCAGCTCTGGGAAGCAGGGTTTGAGTCACGTCAAGGTGTTGCTGTTGACCAGTGGGCTCAGAAGCCTGAGGCGGTGATGGTGAGGTGTGAAATACCTGATCTGTGCCATGGATGAGTTGTGTGCTAGACACTGCCAGCAAGGCCTCTGTAAGATTTCCTCAATGCCCAGAGCTTGTAGAACAGAAATAATGCACAGAAAGAAGCTGTGTAATATTTCCAGAGTGGCTGCTCCATTTGCTTAGTTTGGAATGCTGGACTGTGAGGCCTGTCAAGTGATATCATGCTCATGATGGATATCTGCCTTTCAAAAGTTTGGGAAAGGGTAACTTCAGAAGTATAGGCATCATCATATCCTGGCAATTCTTGAGGCTAAAGTCACAGAAATAGGTAATAACTCTTTAATTAATCTATGTATGCTTGACAAAGCAGGTGAGCACCCAAGCCCTTCTATCTAAAGATACTTGATGTAACCTGTTGGCAGCAAGCTGGCTGACAGCATGCAGTGACTTTATAGTAGCTGCATGATGCTGGAACTTCGACTGTAAAGCCAGCAGTGCAGCTGGGCTGTATTTGATCTCAAAGATTAAAGAATTACTAATTACACTTCTAGTAACTGAATTTTTATGGCAAGCTATTGAAATTATTTATTTCACTAAATGAGAATAATAATTATCTGTAAAAAATAACATGTCTGGAGGCAGGCACAGAGACAAGGATCCCTTGGCAGGCTGGTGGCTCAGTTTTTATGTCTAGTTTGACATTTTCATGCAATACAAACATATCCTAATTTCCTCATAAATGCTCACAAAGCACACACTGACCTAATGCTGTTCTTCACTGTCATTCTTCAACTTTGTAATAAAGCAGTGGAGAAGGTCTTAAGACAGACTGCATTGCCAGTGTTCCTTTATACTACTGGTAGTTCATCAATAACATGCTGTTACAGTAATAGATTTCAACATAAATTGTCTACCTGATTGATGAGGTATTGATCAGGCCTGTTCATTAACACTTGCCTTCATTTTCTGCTCTCATAAATGGAGAAACCATTACACTGAGGCACTGTGGATTTGATCACTCTTGAAAGGGCTTGCCCAAATAGCTATGCTGGCAAATGTGATGGAGATAAATCTTGGGTTGGAGCAGGAACTTTTCCCAGGGGGAACGCAACCACTGCCTCGAGCTAAAGTACCGAGAAGGGCATCTGGTGGTCTCAGTGTGTGTGTTGGAAGTTTCATTAAAGCATGGATTAGTAATTTAGTGGTTTTACTACTTTTTTGTCATAACTCAGCTGATACTGTAAACAAAGCTGCAGAGAAGTGAAATTACTACGGGGAAAATGTCTGAGATGTACAAACACCCCACCAGCCAAAAATACCCAGTGTGGCCCTTTGGCTTGGCTGGGCACTGCCAAGGGTGCTCTCTGCCCAATTTGGAGCACTGCCGGAAAGGACTGGCTGGGCTGGAGCGACTCTCCAAGAGCACAGTGGCGATGATGGGGGGGTGAGATGATCCAGGAGAAGAGACTGAACAAGTTTAGACGGGGAGAAGCGGAGGGAGGACGGCAGGGGAAGGGAGGCCTGAATGGAAGATCGAACCCTATCCGCGCCGCGGGGCGGTGGCGCCGGGCGCCCCCCAGTGGCGGCGGCGCGGCAGCGCGGGCCGGGCTCTGCGCCCGCCCGTTCTTCCGTCCGTCTGTCTGTCTGTCCGGGCTGCTGGAATTCCCTCCCGTGGCAGGGGCTGGGAACATGCCCGGCCTGGCGCATCCGGCTGCCAAAGGCCAGGCGCCAGGTGCCCCCGCCTCCCGTCCCCAGGTCCCGCCGCGGCCCCGGCCCGTGTGCTCTCTTTAATGCTCTCCCGCGTTACCACCGCCCCGAAAAATCCTTCATCCACGGGGGCCGATTCTAGAAGCAACTGCCACTTATTATCCCCAGTTTTGCCATTTTGCTAATAACTTGCCCTAGCCCAATTATCGTGTCACGACTTGCTTGGTTTATACATGTTTATGGAGGGGGAAGCTGTGGCTCTTTTGGGTTCAATATCATCAGCTCTGAGTGATACTTAGCGCTGTGAGATGCTGATCCCTCCTGGTCCTCTGAGTACTCGTGCATTACTGCTACCCTGGCCTTCCTGCATGCATTTTAGTCATCGTCATCCTCCCCCAGCCAAGAGCAGATATTCACCAATGTCACAGATGCTTGAACACCTATTTGTAAATTCTGGCATGAGGTCAAACAGCAAACAAAGTGATTCCTTTGCCAAGAAACCACTCAGTCTAACACTGACCAGGGATGCTCAAAGGGCAATTCTGCCTTGGACACCAAAGCAAGAAGTGTATTTTCTGCTTGCTCCCATAGCAAAAGCTCTCCAGAGTCTCCACCTAGTATACAATCCACTGCAAGCTCCCAATATAATGCAATTTCTCCAGAGTCAGTGCTTGCTCATGCACTCAGAAAGTGAAAGAACTTGCTCTTTATGTGAGCAGAGCTCGATAATTCCTGCATTTATAATGCAAATACTAAACCCCAGAGCTATTCAGAGTTAATACAGCATCACAGTTGTAGCTTGCTAGACCTCAGACAAAGAGATCCCTGAACTCTGCTTTTTTTTGCTTATGGAGCAGGTGTTCCCTTGGCTGCCACGGATTTGCATATAGTACATCTCAAAATCTTTTCTAAGATGATGCTACTAGATGCTGTGCTTAACATGAAGGGGACAAATATTTTCTCAAGTGATTCCAATTTCACTGTGAGAGGAATAAAAGCGAAAGAAGCAATTTCTCATTTTACTGCATATCCTGTCCAGAAAAAAAAAAAAAAATAGTTTTGAGGAAACACTTATTACACAATTAACTCCTGTGCCTCACCCTAGTGTTCATCTGCAATTCTAGAGGAAGAAGCTAGTTCAAATAAGGGCGGCTTTGTTCCATTCAGAAAGACTTTCCTTTGGCACACTCTAGATGTAAATATGTCAAATTCCAGTGGATAATCCTTTCCTGTCAGTACTGCTTAGGTTGGGGTTGGGATGGAATCCTAGAGTTATGAGTAAGGATGGAAAACATAACAAGTGGAGAAAGAATCAGGGTTACCTTGAAACTTTCGAATCTTTTTATTGCTCTGACTTTCAGAGTTCTGATGATTTTTTCCCCCTTGTTTCTCCCTTTTCACCAAACTTCTCAATGGTATATACATAGCAGGGGGATACAGAATATTATGCTTAGATTTTAATTGGTTTACAGTAAAAATCTGAAGTCACAAGCAAAACCAAGCCTTAAGATGAGAGCCACTGAAGAGGTACTTGTTTAGAGAGAGCACTGCAAGAGACAGGATCTAAACATAGGAATTTACATCCTTGTCAGTGGCAGGTAAAACCACAACTTTGCAGTTCCCAGGGTGCATTTGAATAGTTCACACTTTGGTGTCACTCAGGCCAAAAAAATCTTACTGACAAGTAGTTCCCTGCCCTGGAAACTCAAAATGCTCTTGGCAAGGGAGTGAGATGCAACCTGCAAGGTGATGTGCCTGTGAGCCAGAGACCTGGGAAGGGCAGCGGACTACCACTAATCTGTGCAGCCTGGGAAACTTTTCTTGGACAACCTTTGCCAAGTGAGCAGTCTGTAAATTGAAACAGTGTGGTCAAAAGAAAATTTCCAGCCAGATGGGAAACTTAAAAATTACAGAGTGACAAGGGTCCTCATCCAGATCCCATTCAAGTCAGTAGCTACACTCCCCTTTTCTTTCCTGGTACAAAATCAAGGTCAAATCACTTCACCCAAAGCCATATAGAAAACGTGTAATATACCCAACAATGATTTTCAACACCTCAAGTCCAAAAAATCCTCTCCTTTCCTATGAATGCATCACAGTTGCCTACCAGAATACCTAATAGCTAACAAACCTTCCCATCCTGAGCGAGGCTTTCCTTTTTCAAGACCCCTTCTAATGGTCTGGACACGGTAGCATAAGAACATTATCAGAGGAGGTAGTACTGGCTTGTATGGTTTATGGATTAAACAAATATGGTTTGTGGTGTTAGGGAAGCAGGCTGGGCTTCAGGGCATGTTTATTAGCTATTTCTGTTCAAAAGATTAGCAATGTAGATAGCCCAATGCTCATCATTAGGCTCTTCACTGAGAAACAACCTTCTCCATGCTGTTGTTTCCAGCTGCCAGAGGTTCGGGAAGAGCAGCTACCTGGTACATGTTCAGCTGATGCCTTCAGAGATCCCATCACAGCCCTCAGAGCAAGAAACAAAAGGGACATCGATTGATCTGAATGTGTGCCCCGAGTGAATGAAGCTGTTGTTATTCCTACGTCATGCATATAACACCAGTGCCCAGAGGTTCAAACAGGTGCTGGATGAGAAGACTTATTTAGGCACCTGTCCACTGGAATGCTCTGAGCACCAAACCACTCTCCCAGGGGCATATTTTTTAGGATTAAATATAGGCTTCAAGAACCCCATTTTCATAATTTTTGCCTCATCCCCATACCAGATTTCTAACACCATACATTCAGGTCTGAAGATGGCATTGGTCTTAGCACATTCATTAAGGATTCCACATTCTTAGGGTTGTTTCTAAGAGGGGGAAAAAAACTTCTTGGTCCTGTCTCATGCGTTTAGCATCTAAAAATAAGATATGCAAGAAAAAGAGCAGCTTTTCCATTCAGAAAGGAGGTATTTGTATTGCTAAAAATAGCCCTACTAAGCTTTTGTGACCTTGAGATTGATGGAAGGATAATTAAGGTTTGCCAGAGTCTGAATCCTTACATATAATTAACTGAGGTGATAATAACCTCTTAGAGTCATTCGAAATACCTCTGTAGTTGAATGCATTCAGTGATCAAACTGCATTACAGCATGCCAAAAGAATGTCACAGCCTCCCAGTGACTGCAGTTTGGGGACACTACTGGAAAAAGCCCTGTATGTTCTCCCTAAGTCACCGTGGTTTTAAAGCCACAGCAGCTGTAGAGACAGCAGGGTGACCCCTCATGGCCTCCTTTGGGTTCAGAAGAACCTCCTTTGATTAAGTCAGTCTGGGAGACATTGGAGACCTTTCAGAGTGCATTATCACACAACCACATTTGGGTTACCTGGTAACAACATTGGGAAAAACTTCGCTGTGGAGCTGTAGGAAGTGAGGGTGCAGGCTACAGTTGTCCTTTGTGTCACTGCTCCTTCCATCCACTGTACAGTCAGAACCAGACCACCTGCCCAAAGGAGCTGATCAACCAAAAAATGAAGAGGGAGAGGTGAGGTGTGCTAAAGCAGTGAGGCACGCAGCAGAGACAGTCACCAGTCTAGGTGGCTGGTGGCAACCACGGCACCTGTGGCATTATTATAATGTTAACTTTCAGGTGTTTCTGCATCCTCTCCTGTCGCTTGTAGGATCACATCTTTCATGTGGTATGATCCAAGGCCTACGGACACCGATAGATCCTTCTCTGTTGATTTCCATGGTCATTGGAGTAGTGTGTGTGTGGGACAGGGAAAGGAGAAGGTGAAGAAGTACCAAAGAAGAGATACCTGCTGCTTTCCAGCCTTCAGCCCCATGATATATTTTCCAGTGTTTGGGGAGCTTTATCAGTTTATAAATCTTCTCAAGGCAAAGAATCCTCTATTTTGTATCTCCATTCTTTCAGTATGGGTAAGGAATACTTATAATGAAGTTGGCAATAGATTGTGGTGTTATTTGTTAAATAAAACCCTTAAAAATAGTTCTTGGTTCAGGTCAAGGAGTAAGATCAAGGACTTTAAGCATTGCAACTAAGTGCTTCGGAAGTGCTTGTAGCTCCATAAATGCAAAACAGAAATCACATGTTTGAACTGCCTGGAATTAGTGTATTTTCACCAAAGTGCACAGGAACCACTAAGGGTAGGGTGAGGAGTTGCATTCTCATCTGGTTTGGGAGATCACTACTCACATGTAATCTTGCTGTTGTCGTGGATGATCTGCAAGTACTTTTGGCAGAGAACTGTGTCTCATATGACATCTCAGGGACCTGCCCCTTGCAGCACACGTGCTGGCTGACTCTGCTTATCATGTCTCAAGAGCCAGGTCTGCCCCAAACCTCAAACAGTTGGAGTAAAGGCTGAATCTATGCAAGAGCCTTAATACTTTGTCCTTTGTTCAGATCCTGATTTGCTTTCATTTGCCTTCACAAAGCTCTTCAGTTTCCTTAGGTTTAATATTTCACATTCATTAGAACTGGTATAATTTACTACTTCACCTATAAAATTAATTCAGTAACAAAGCTTCTGTTTCAAATGGTTGCACAGAGCTAAATTCCTGTTTGTGAAAGTATATGAACTATAAAATGAAGCAAATCTATTAAAAAGAGTTTTTGGAGTGCTGTTTATTGTTCCTTTCAATTTTTGTCATACTACCTTAACAAGAAGTTCTCCTCCTGATATGCAACGAAATAAATCTAAGTTCTTACAGACTTCACAGCACAACCCATGTTCAGGACTAGGTGTGCTTTCTTGCATTGGCAAACGAGAACTGAGAAAAGATGCACTGTAGCAACTGAAGTCCAGTGTTTGCATTTTTGCCTGAACTGTTTAGAGGTAGCCCTGATTCCAACATTTCCTGGACAAAATCTGGAGACAAATTTCTATTGGGATGATGGCTGAGTCTAGAGATCAGTGCTTGATTCCTGCAAAAAGGGATCAGGAGCACAACATGGAAATGTCCATCACCAGGTGAATCCCTAGCTCACCTCAGTACTGCTGCCTGCAAAATCGAACAGAGTTTCAGAGGGTGCAGCTGTACTGTACCTTGAGCGTGAGCCCAAACTTCCTTTATACCTAAAGCATTTGGGCAAAAGTCTGTGCTTGGGAGTGGGGTTAACTACGGATTTGGGCAGGGGAACCCAGAGAAGCTTCTTTCTTTCCCTTTCTCTCAGTCTGCATCCAGAAAGCAGAAGTGGGGATTTACTAAGGGTGTATACAGGCAAAGAGAGGCTTGGGGGCTCAGGCTGGCAGCTAAGTCTCCCAGCAGCAAGTCAAAACTCCTAGCCAAAGTGCTGACTCCCAATTCAAAGTCCTTAGGTCCCTCTGAAGTTTGTACTGAGTAAAGATAAACACATCCTGGAGTGCTTTGTTAATACCACAGGGATGGGCTTGACACAGGGACCAGGTTTGAGAGAGGAGTTCTTCACTACAAATGAAAAAAACTAGTCACTGGGTGATTTATTAGCCTCTCTTCAATGATACTTTTGTTTTAAGAGGGCTTCAGTTACCCTCTGCTGACTGGAATTTTTCATTTATGTTGGAGAAGTATTGCTCCTTGACTTGAAAAACTACTTCCAGTGAGCAATAAATGCTGTGGGCCTCATCCTGTGGCTTTGGGCATGACAGCTCACCACCGGTCACTTTGCCACGGGATCCTTGCCATTCTTTCTCTGTTTTCTTTTTCTTGCCTTATGCTTTACACATGTTTGTAATTAACCTTTTTTTTCTTTTTTTTTTTAAACTTGTTACATCTCCCTCTGTTCCAGGCTGTCAGCTATGGGTTTCCCCGTATTTAAATCCCAGACATTCCTCATCAATGTGCTTGCTGAAATGCTTTTACCACTGGAAGAAATCCTTTTCTCACATTGTTTCCAGTACACGTGGTAGAGTGAGTCCGTGCAGTTAAAGAAAATTCCTTCTGGGGTAAGATCCTAAGTGCAGTGAAAGGCTCAAGACCACCAATTAACCTGCTTTCAAAAATAACAGCAACATTTTAGGTGTAGCTGAAATTCTTCTTGTACCTTTTGATCTTATTTGCACATTTCTGACAATGAAACCTCTGGCTGGCTGTGTTTTTGAGTCTCCTGATCAGTTATCAAGGAAAAGGTTGGGTGTTTTGGCAGATCTCTAATGCAGGTTCTACCAGTAAGTTTATTTAAAACAACTGTTTTCTTTAATATGAGTCCTGGTCTTGTGGAGAATCTTAATATTGCTCTGCCTTATAATAACCCTTGGTAGGGATCCGTGGGGTCTGTTTGTTCTTGCCCTGCCTTCTCCTGCTCCTTTCAATAGGAGCATTTGGCAAAATCAAATGCTGTATTTCAAGGCAGTTCAATTCCACTTATGCTTTTCAAAGTCAAAACGAAACCATTTTAAAGCAGGGTTTTTACTTATCAAAGCAACCCTTGCATACTCACAAACAAGAAGAAAGCAGCACATCGTTACGATGCTGTTGCTGTGTAAGGATGTTAAATGTCTGTGAGTAAGCAACTGAGTGGGACACCTTCCTGGGGCACCAGGGTGCAGAGCTTCATTGCTGCCTGCTCACCCTCCTGCACTGCTCTTGCAGCAGATGGCAAAGGAAAACTGTGGCACCCTTAGGACAAGGCTGCTGAAGCCCCTAATTCCGCAGCTTGGTTTGTTGAGATCAGAGCCCTCTCTCATCACTCTGACAGTGTACATGTGCTTTAAAGGTAAAACAATTCCGTAACAAATCAAGAACTTCTGTTACTGAAGATGTTGGTTAGAACAGGTCTGGCAGTGCCTGTTTTTGGGCTAAACATGTTAATCAACGTTAAGCCCAACAACTGCCTCTTGCTTCCCAAATGCCATAGTGTTCTCAAAGTGGGGCGGAATTTCCGTTTTGCTGCCCTAGCAATACACAGGGAAGT
Source organism: Orthonyx spaldingii (assembly GCA_013397795.1). Lineage (NCBI taxonomy): Eukaryota > Metazoa > Chordata > Aves > Passeriformes > Orthonychidae > Orthonyx > Orthonyx spaldingii. The sequence goes on from VZTJ01002435.1 coordinate 3,359,376, forward strand.
CGGCTTCAGTTGACCAAGCTTTGTGTAAAACATGTACAAATCTTCCCAAGTACAGTTACCTTTCTAGCTGTTTTGCCTGTAGAAATTTGGACAGATCTTCAACACTGAGAATATCTTCTGACAATGGCTGAAATTCTCCTAGTTTTTCCTTATATTCCCTTATATAGGATAACGAGAGTTGTGCCTGGGGATCCTTCCACGGCATCCAGCTCAGCTACTGCAATAGCAGAGAGCAGTTCTCACTCTTGTGAGAGTAACCTTGTCTCTTGCTTCATGCAAGATTTAGGCTTCAGCTTTCCGCTGAGCCTTCTTCAAAGGCGGCCAGGAAGAGCAAGGTTGCCAAACCTCGCTGCAACCCTAATGGGATTCAGTCATCCAATTCCTTGCAGCAGCCGTAAAATCCCACTCTCAGCTCCATATCTTGTTCTTTGCATAATGTTCACACCCCCATGCTGCAGCCTGGCTAGTCAGTCCCAAGGCAGCAACTTGTCTTTGGTTGTCTTAAAGGGCTGCAATTTAGGTTGATGTGCCCAAAGGAAACACATCAGATTAAAGAAGGAAAATCAAGGGAAAATCAGATAACAACACTCATCCTCATTACCCTGAAAGAAATGAGACATAGAGAACAGAAGGAAATGAGATGTAGAGAACAGAAGGAGCAGCCACCAACTAAATAGGTCAGGTTGCCAGCATGAGGCTATTTAGACAGAGATAGTGGGAATGGTGATCAGATATGGAAAGCTTTTGAGATGCAGATTTAAATTCCCCTGGTCAATGGCTCCAGATGTTCTCTAGTGTAGCAGGGAAGAATTTTTTTCACAGTAATCCTGCTTTCTCCTCCAGGTTTCACTGACCATAAACTTTTCATGAGTGCCCTTTACATGAAGCACAGAAATCTTCAAACTAACACCTGTTGCATCTATTTTTATAAGCTGTGGGACTGATCAATTCTACAGGGGATTCAAGAATAAAACATATTTAGTAGCCACAAAGCTTTTCTATTAACTTTATGTTTCTTTTCCTTTCAAAACTTGGGACTATATAGCGTATATGTGCCACCTGCTGCTGTTCCTGTTTGACATAAACCTCTCTTTGTTTTGCTCCTTTAAACTCAGTGCCAGACTCTGCTCATGCCTGTGCCCTTGTAGATCCAAAATAACTGCCTGGGCACTAATGGTGCAATTCCAGCTTCTCTCTAGGGTAACTGAGAACAGGAGCTAGCCTTTGTCGATTCAAATTTACCCTTGACGCAACTTCATTGAGGGTGAAGGAGCTGCCATGAGGGTATTTTGGCCTCACTGCCCCGTGACACTGAGTGTTTCCTGCAGGCAGCAAACAGAGTGCTGTCCAGCCAAACGTGGTGAGTGCAGCAGGTCACATACCTCTCATAAAGCTCTGGAGCTAAACTGGGTCAGTGGACACATGACAGTCCACACCAGCTACAGAGGGGCCCGTGTTGTTTACGTGAAGCAAGAAAAACATGTGTGAACGCATCCATCCAAACCTGTAACTGGAACTGACAGAGGCGAGGGGAGTTCCCCGCTCTGCTCTCTCATCAGATATCCTCCATAACAACCCTGACAGAGAAAGCCTCTTCCTGGGCAGCTGCAGATTTAATTTTGGTCTTTGTCCAGCCCAAGCAGCTCAGATCTCTAAAGGAGTGGATTTTCTATACAATAGCGGTGGGATGCACCGGAGCGTGAGGAGGAGGCGGGGCACCAGGTGTCTATGAATGAGCTAACCAGGAGCCTGGAATGCCTCTGCAGCCCTCCCCTGCCCCTTGTCCTGCCCTTGGACTGGAACACAGAGCAGCACAATGAATCAATATTAGCCTCGGTGCAGCTGCGAGAGGTCAGGCCCTGCACTTTTGTACTGGCATCTTTGATTTAGGCTCCTCAGGGACTCATTTTTTAAACCGAGGAGACGGATAATACTCGAGCTATCAGGGGAAATTACATCAGTTGGTGAGAGGACAGGCTTTTAGGAAAGGCAGCCTGTACTTTAACCTCTCCTACCACACCCTCAGTGTGATGCTTAGGTAGCCTTTTCTGCCTTGGTCTCTTTTAAGTAGCCTGTAAAAAGTCAACAGTGCAGACCTGTTCAACTATTCTGCCACTGATCTTCAGGAATGCAAAAGTTAAAAAACTTTAAAAAAGGGAATTGCTTTTGGTGCCACACTCAGTGCAAAGTTAAGTTCAGAGACACAGCCTGACAGTAAAAGAGGCCAGGATAGATGTGTGGTTTTGCTAACTGCATCACAGGGAGAGTTCAGATTATTTTCATTCTGGTCTACACTCCTGACTACTAAATATTAAGCTCTTTACTTTGGTTCTGATGCTCTACAATGCTGCCTGCCACCTGCACTCTATTATTTTGTACCTAGTTTTATTGACATGCCCCATGCTATTACCTGCAAGCTGTTTCTCCAAGGAAAATCAGGTTATCCAGCCAATCCACAACGAATAGAAGGGATGCCTCATGCACTTGAAACAGGACCCCTCTGTCTCCAGTTTATGCAATTAACAAGCAGCATTAATGAGCTTCTGGGGGGGACAGCACTTCCTAGCTGGAATGGTGGTGGTTGTGACAGTGGCAGGAGGGAAATGCTGGTGAAGCCAACATGGCAATCATTAGCATCAGGAATGGGATATGCACTGGGGAAAAGCATTCACTCTAAGAAGCAGGTACTGGATGCGGGCACTGAACACCTGGTTGCCTTCTGTTTGAGACTATGCAAATCTGAAGTACATGTAAAAAATCACAGGAACAGCACCTGCAGAATAAGTACAGTAGGTTAGGAAAGGAAACAGGCTATGAAAGTGTCATCCACCATCTGTGCTGAAAAGCAAAAGTAAAAATTTTCACCACTTATATAAATTTGTATTATTCCTACCAAAGTGGAATTACACTGGCATAAAAACAAAGAAAAGTGAGGTCTCATAAAAAACAACAGTCTCTGGATTAAATCCATTACTGGTGTAAACAAATGCATTCCACAGACCTCAAAGGATCATGCCTGCTTGTACACACGGTGAATTTGGTTCGTTTTCCCCAGAGGCCTTTTTCCATTTTAAGTATAGTGTGCATGCAGATGGCCAGAGCTACAATGGGTGTCCAGCTTTGTATTAAAACAGGCAGCTTGACTTCAGCTTGAATGTAGTGCTGTTCTCTGCTGCAATTATATTTTTAAAGTTATAGGGGAACAATATTTCAACTCCTTGTGAGCTTTGACTTTTAGATCCTCAAGCACCAAGATAAACATAAAAGAGCTTTTAATATTGATGGCTAGTGTTGACAGGTACCCTACTACAGCTGTTCAAGCAATGTGACCTTGCATATGTACGTACAGACAGGCATGTAGATATTTTTGTCTATATATATTGATATATGCATGCTGCTGTTTGGTATATCATGGTCACACATGCACAAATGCATAGAGTTATTAACGATTATAATAATCCCTCAAAAATTAGACTCTGCCATGTGTTTTGCCTCAATTTATCTATGTTCCCTCAGGATCAATCCAGCCTTCTTTTCAGCAGTGCTGAATAGCCACTGCTCCCGAACACTGGCAGCCATGCATAATCACCTCCTCTGAAAACCACACTGAGCTCTCACAAACTTGCCTATGATGGGTCCTGGTCTGTTGGCACTTCTCTTCAAACAAAAATATAGCCATTATATGTCTGCAGTATTGGATGATTCCAATAACCATACCACTGGCAGCTGCCGTTTTTGAAATGGAGCCGTGCAAAGCTTCACCTCAGGTCCCTTTCATCTTTGTCTGTCATGCTATGAAATTTATTTTTGAAAACACATCTCTGTCATTAGGAATGCTGAGTCCTTCTGCTGCTTTTCCAAACAGCGGCACCTCAGGCATCTCTGGCTGTGTTGCAAGTTTGCAGGCAGGCAAACAGAATGGCAACCGAGCACCTGCTTTTTTAATTACAGAAGCATTAACTGGTACAGAAGAAGGTGGCCTTTTATTCCTCCTGGGGCTCTTTTCACTTGGGCAGCCCCCGTGAAGGGCAGAGATACCTTTGGTCCCTGCCATTCCTGGAGGTAGAAGGGAGCTAATATTGCTGTGGCACTGTAAAAGGTCGGTGATGAACACAAGCCTCAGTGTCCTGCTTTTTGGTGAGTGGGGATCATCGGCTGAGACTTAATGATACCTACAACTGATGAATGCAGCAATTAAAGGAGGACATGATAGCTGAGAAGAGAATTACACCATGTGCCTTTCTAAGGGCTAATCACCACAGACATACAGGTTTTACTCCTGCATTCAAATCTGCTCAAATCTGTTTTACACAGATGCAGCCTGATGGTCCCAGGAGCAGTACTTTTTGTCTTTTCACGACTCACATTTGTGGGTTCAAGAAAAACCTGTGACCAGGACAATGCCAGTGGCTTGGGCTCCTAAGGCAGATGCTTATTTGCTCCTGAGGACAGGGTTGGGAGCCAGGTTTTACAAGGGACATCCCAAGCAATTGCTTGGCCTGCAAGTCTCTTTGTAATGAGGGTGATTTTGAGGAACCAGGCTGTTACAGGCCTCTCTCCATCATAAGAAGAATCAAGGCAAAGGAGCCCTCCTTGAGTAGCAACCCTCAAAGCAGAGCAGCAACAAATTATATGAGTTTCACTGATCACTTATCACTTGACAAAGGGCAATTTTACACCTGGAGTCTTTCATGGCACCAGGAATCAGTCCCCATCTTTATTTGTGATCATACGCCTTTCACAGTTGCTCAAATCTGATTTAAAAATTCACACAGATTTTTTTTTTCCCAGAAGAAAAAAAGTAAATTCTGCTAAAGAAGGCATTACATGATCTTGCCTACCACTGATTCCTGATACCATTTCCCAGTGAAAAAAACTGTCAAAGAAAGACTTGTCTCTCATGCTGTGCCTGTAGCACTCCTAATACATCCCAGTCCTGGTGTTCACAGCTCAAGACATCTGCTCACTCATACAAAAAGCAGATAAACATTAAGGTTTTGTCAGTCTTCTCCTGACAGCTTTGAGTGCAACACGTCTAATACTGTCTTCACTCACACTCTGGCCAGCTTCAGTGACGTCAATCCCAATTTACATCCAGGTTCACAGACTGAAAATCGTATTTACCACTCAGAAGACTATAAAGCAGTTGGAAAATGTTGCTGTGAGGCACTGCTGAGGCTTGTTTTGCAGACAGATTTTTTCCAGAGATGCTCAACCACTTGGTGGTGCTACAGAAAAGATCTGCTTCGCTTTCTAAAGCAAAGTAGGTTTCTTCTCTTTCATCACAGTAACAAGAGATCGCATTAGATAAAGCTGTGGCAAGAAGCACCTTTCTTCCTTTCTCTTTTCTCATTTGAGTATCGTCATTGCAATGGTCAGGTCGAAATCTTAGAAATCTAGCTATTGTATTTCTCCAGAGAACGTGTGTGTAAAGTTACAACCTCAGCCAATTCATTTCCCTCCCTTGGACATTTGATCTACATATTTCCAATGGAGCTGAAAATCAGAGGAGAGATGGTGTCCTGGGAGAATTCACCCGTTTAAAAATGAATGTGCCCCACACTCGGCTTGCTTTTCTTGATGATCCAGCTCTAATTTTTCTTTTTCTCTGTCACTACCACTGGCAGGAATCAAGCAGATTGCGTGTTCCAGTGCTCACGCTGCAGTGACACACAGCAAAGGATGTGTGTCACTTGCTGCAAAACCAGTGACATCTGGGCAATGACACCCCTTCACCTCCTTGCAATAACCAGGTATACTTGTAGGTGCCAGGGATGAAAGGTGAAACCCTTCTTTTTTATCAAGCCAGGGCAGAAAGGTGATGAAAACTCTGATGGAGCAAAGTTATTGAGCTTCATGTCTAGGTCCTAAGGGAGGAAATGTCCGCAACAAGCCTGCTGCATCTGTCCCAACAAGTGAGAGTGGGCTGGGGACTGAGGGAAGGGAATAGAAGGATGAGACAGAAGACTTCAGACAGTATCATGATGAGGGGGGGATGCATATGGAGGGAGAAGATTAGTAATTTCCAGCTATTTAGCAGCAGCATCTGGTTTATTCTGGGCAGTGTAACTGGTGTCATTTTCATAGGCTTCAGTGCTGGCAAAGGCTCCTGTGTGTGGAGCCCTCATGGAGATTAGCACAAGCTGAGGTAAAGTGAGAAGGATTTGGTCTTGCTAAAGCAATGGTAAGTATGCAGAGGTCATGTTGCTCCTCTTATTAAATTTGAGTACTTTTTTCATCTTGGTAACAGACCTTCAAACAAGCTCTTTGAAAATAACTGTCCTGTTCCATTAAAAATAAATCTGTTTCTTTCTTATAACACAATTAGTGTCAGCAAAGCATTCTGCAGATCCAAGAAGATTTATTTCTGCATAATTCTTGGGAGGCAGGAGAGAGTGTTCTAGCTCTTTAGGAGAGATAAGGAGACACAAGTTTAAAAGTGTTCTTAGGCCCTGGGCCAGATTTTCTGATTGGCCATAGATCACAGAGGAGATGGAGGCATCTCCTCAAACCACTGTGGACTTGCTGGGGAGGGTGGCTCTTTCCTACAGCTAACATTGCCCAAAATGTTGTGCACTTTGCATTGACACAGGCAAGCTGATGGCATCAATCTCTTGCCTTGCTTCTCCCTGGGGGACTGTGTCTTAAGATCTGTGTTGTCTTTTGGGGGTTGTTGAACTGTGACTGTCTGTGGTTTCAATGCAGGCTGGAGAAGCCTGGGGGTGGCTGTCACGTGGACCAGCTAGCACCAGCTCCAAAGAAAATAACCTGTCAACACAGCAAAAACACATTCTCCCACCCTTAAAGCCCTCCACCCCAGGCCTGACACTCACCCTGCTGTGGGCCCAGCAATGAGGACAGTGCTGGAGTCGGAGGGGCTGTCACTGTCCTCTTGGATGACAACGCAAAAAGGGCTGGCATCCTTTTCTCCCCTATGCCCACTATGGGGATTTTAGAAATTTGCAATTCCCTTTATGCTGCATGAGAAGCACAAAGGAAACACAGTGAATCACAAAACCTTCCCTCTCGTGATTCCCTAGCCAGCAAAATGAAATTTTCATGCATAATGAGACTTTGATCAAGTTTGTCACTTAGCCAATTTGCCATTGATTTAAAGAGTCCTCTCTCTAGCAAACAGGCATAAAGAACGGGATTTTAAAAAGATCTAATAGAAAATTATATTTGGTTCTCGGGCATCTATACACAAACAGATTCATTTTCCATTTAACTGCTCTTTGTAGTTTGCTGCCTGAGAATTCTGGGTATGTCTTTTTCCTGTGAAAGTCATACTGAATCGTTGGTACACATCCTAAAGCAATAATATTCTGTTTACATGTTTCTAATCACTTGCCATAAAATTATTATATTGCCATTAACTTTTTTTTATTATATGACCTAGTTTTTTACAAGTCACAGAAAACACTGTTTTCTAAAGCCAGGAAGGGGCTGCAGACAAATGAAAAGTAAACAAAATAAAGCTAAAGGAAGCTGGCAGTCTCTGTGCTGAATCTATTTTCTAATTTAGTATTATTTTGACTTTGACAAATTAATGATCAGTGAAGGAAAAATACAGCCAGTCTTACAGCTATGAAGCTATGTTGAATTCCAGTATTTCAGTGGGAGTTTAAAAGGAGGTGGGGAGGAGGTGATTTCTCCATGTCAGGATGTATCCCTACCGTGGAGTCTGTGGCAAGGACATGGAGTTGTCCACTATTTCCTAGAACACCTCCAGGAGGGGAAAGCACTGCCTTTCAAGAAGGTGTAATTCAGTCCTTGCTCCCTTTTGTCTGGGGAGGGCAAGGAGGTTGCCAGCCAGCCTGCAGCACCTGTGAGGGACTAGAGAGCCATGCTGTCATCTATTCCCTACAGGTTTGTCTCCCAACAGGAGTCAGGTGGCACACAGTCCCCATCTACCCACTCGATTTGAGCAGCATCTGCCAAGGGAAGTGAGGTGTGTTATCAGCCAAATGTAACAAATGCTGTTCTGTCTAATGGGGTACATTGTATATCTGTCATAACATGGTAATGTCTTGGGGTCCATTTTCAGTACCTGGGCAGCATTTGCTGTCATTATCCCTGATATATGCCAGTCAGTGACAGTCTTGGGGAAAGGCTTGTTCAAGTGTATCCAAAGGTATGAACATCCTATAGTAATTCACTGGTGTCACATGCAACGTGACTTTTAGCAGAACAACTTGCACTTAATCTTCTTGACTCTAAAAATTACGCATATTTAAGGAAAAAAAAGATACTTATATCTATGTCTTTTTAACTTCCTATATTATTAGAGCAGCTTTAACCTTATATTTCCAAGAAAATTGGTTACTAATCAAATAGCGGCATGAAAAGAGTGATACAATCTAGACACAGATCCACAGACCTCAACATCAAAACAAAAATCTTGTGCAAAACATACGTTTGGTTTTTTTCATCACAGGCGTCAGTGCAATGAATGCCACACAAAAGCCACAACTAAGGCTAATACCTCTGTCCTTGTAGGATCTACCCAGTGGCTGTGATATCTGCATTTGATTGGACTGGGCAGGAAATCCCAGAGTCCTGGAGGGATGCATCTGCCCCTTCTTGTCCGTGAGTCATCCAGGATGAAGGGGTCACAATGGCAAAAGTTCACGCTTCCCCCTTATATTCCCACACAAACACCTCGGAGCGAAGGCCCTGCGGCGCACAGTCCCTGGAGCAGCCTCCAGCAGCATGGCGCCCAGTCCCTCAGCACCTCAGCTGCGTTTCACTCCCCCCTCCCCGCCCCAGCTGCCTCCCAGCCCCAAAAACCACCCCAAACCAACCCGCGGCTGCACAGCTCCACCCTTTTCCGCCACAACCCACAAGCACCACTGAGCACCACCTGTGTTTACAGGATAAGGGCCTGTGGTTTCACCACCAAAACCCAACAGGAAGGCACCTCGCTCGCCTGCACCGTGGCTCCGGGCAAGCTGGGGCTGGCGGAATTGAGCAATAGTGGCTGGGGCTGACCACTGGTGGTGATGCTTTTGAAGAGCTGGTGTGTTTAAGCTATGCCAGTTACGTTTTAAATGTCTTTTTTTTGCAGTTTGCGTTGGTGGAATGCGCAATCCACTGACCATGACCCAATGCAATTCTCTGCTCACAGGGTTGCAACTTGTATGTGAATTTTAATCCTGAAAGGATTGATGTGCAGGGAGATGGAGGGAGCTGGTAATTTGGATTGTATTGCCAATATATTTAATAAAATTAATATAAAATAATACAATAAACATACCATCACAGAGTTTTACTGAAAGAACATCTAAACTGAATGAGAAATAGGAAAGCAACAGAAGAAGGAATTGTATGTTCTCAATCCTTCTGGAAGCTGTGGAACAGAAAAGATGCTGAGCCTCAACTGCTATATTTCAGTTTTGTCTCCTGTGCAGTTCGGGTTGTTTCTTCTCACTTCTCTGGTTTTGAGGGCCCCAGTTTAGCAATAACAGTGGGGAGTTTTGAGGAAATGTTGACTGTAGAAAAGCAGATTTTTATGGATAAAATCACGTGACATAAGCATACAGGCACACATGTGCACGTGTAAATGAATTTTCAGATCTGGAGCTGTAAATTGAGCAAGTGACTGCTATCCTCTGTGCTGTGGATATCCCAATAAAACATATCAAACAGAAGAAGAAATCAACAGTGTTACAAGTAAAAAAGATAACACATTAGTTGACTAAATTCCCAGTGAAAGCCACAGAAGCAACGGCTTGAGGCTTGGAAATGGAATTTTAAAAGATATTTTATGGACATACAGTTCCTCTCCTATTCAAAGTCTTATACTCTTATGAAGAACCCCAGTCTCAATTGCAGAGTCATCTCCAAAAAGGCATTACAAGTATTCCTCAGTTACTTCACTGCTCATAAAGCTCTATAATGGGTCCGCGATCCAGATTCAGAGCGCTTAATTTCACTTAAGTCTTTATTTTTCCTATTGCATGGACATCTCAAGAGTCCTAGAAGTAATCAAAGAACAAGAGGAGACACGTGAATTTAGACTGCAATTATAACCTCTGAATCTGGGCCCTGACAGTGTTCATTACTTGACTGAAGTACTTTAATAGTGAACTGACATCTCTGGATGCAAACAAGACACACCTCAAAAGACCATTGCTTGTCAAGGCAGAGTTTTTTTATATGGCTCACTACAGAGAAAATCAGCATTACAGTCTTAATCCTGAACATTCTTGACTCCTGCAATTTTCATAAAGCATGCAATTACAAGGATTGGATGTGATCTGCCAGGGCAGATAATATACAGATACCTGCCACAGCAACCAGATGGATGCCAGCTGTCTCTGCCAGCACTGCTTTCTAAAGGATAATCCCTATCCTTGAGTGGAACACATTAACATGCTTTCACTTCATCAGACCAAAAAGCTGTCTCTCAGCAGGTACTTAACACAGAAGAGAGCGTTCCATCGAGAGAATGTCCTCCAGTTTCACCTGCCAGTATCTTCCAAAGATTTGAAAATCATGTCATCTTTAGATTTGCAGTCTGGACAGTGCTGAACACTTTAGCTTGGTCCAGCAAATACATACATCCACACTCAGCTTGATCATCAAGCACGAGCAGTCAAAGCAACTCAATTAACTTAAAGAACTATGATTATGTTTTTCTCCATGTACAGACTACAGAGCTCAGCAGAAAGGACTGAAACCCAAGGGAGCAGCATATTAGTATCCAAGAACATATGTCCATTGCATCCAGGAATCCCTTTAGTACTCATTTCTTCCCTTTCCTCTATCTTACACTGTAGGGAACAGTCAAGGAACGTATTCCAGCTCTTCAATAGCCCCTGGAAGCCGATCTTGGTAAGGGTGGTAACAACATTGCTAAACAATTCACAAACACTGGAGAATGCTGGAGAGCAGAAGCTCTGAGTACAGAGGATACCATCTCACCAAGTTAAGCTTCAATGTGCATAATCCTTGCACAGAGAGTACCTGCCCTCAGTTCATAAATTAAGTATTTTAGCAAGTATCTTTGAAGTCTGGTTTTGTTTTGTTTTTATTTAGTTCATTAGATGGAATGAACTAACATCAGCTCTATGCAACTCATGTCTTATTACAGAAGCTGTCAAGTTTTTGAGGAAACCTAAATATTTGACTGAGTTATATTAAGCCAGTGGGTTTTTTTCACATGAGTGTCTCTATGCCTGACAACAAATAAGTTGTACTGTTTTAAAAGTTCATGGCAAAATTAATCCTAAAAATGCACTGAATTTAATAATAACTTTTTACTGCTCACATGTTGCAATCTTTTAAGATTATTTTCCAACCTACACTGACTTCAGGAAGGTAAACCTACTGAAATCAGTGCCTTTTTGTTGTTATTGTGATAATCTGTATAGTTTAGACTTAGTACAACATATCCTCCAATACTGTTTGGCAAATTAGAGCCTAATCCTATTTCCTTTGAAGCTGGCTAGCAGAAGTCTGATGGTTTCAATGGGAGGATAATTCCTTTTTGTGAATAAGGAAAAGCAGTTACGTAAAATAATGCTGTCAGAAATGAAGAATTCCCTAGTGGTGTCTGTAAACTCAAAGAACTGAAATTCTCACCAAATGTTTCTCTCAGAAAACAATGAAACACTACATATTTTACATGAAGTTGCTAAAAATTGAAAGGAAATATCTCTGTATATTGGTGATACATTCAAACATATGTACATTTCTATATTTATCATTATTTTCAATTATCATTGCTATTACATATGAGCACAGAAAATTTCTTTTGTCCAGTTTTAACTTACATATTTGATTTGCTCAATGCCCACTGACTTCACATTTAAGAGCATGGAAATTTAAAAGGAAAAGTGGTATTCCTAATGCTACATAGTACCTGTGCTTGTTCCATTACAAAAACAGCAGTTTTAATTTTGGAATTTCTGGTATTTTATTATGCTTTTTATCTCTCCAATCACAATATATAGCAATGATTTATGACATATTTCCTTGAAACTGATGATTTCCATGAAAATGATGATGTATACTTCCAAGGAGCTAAAAGGGAACACTCTTGGGGATATTAACAATGCTCATGAGTACAACATAATGAAACCTACTTTCATCATGGGCATTCATGTTTTTCTGCTATTCAAGAGGCATAAAGAACCTGAATATAGGCTATACTGAGTTTCAGCCTGAAGGGAATTTCCAGACTGTCTGACAGCCATGGCTGGACACTTCCCTGCTGCCCCTGAGGAGCCTGAGCCAGTGCTGAGCTGCTCCTGCAGCACCGTCAGCTGGCACAGGCCAGAGCTGGACCCGGGCTGCTCTCCTCTTTGGTGGGACTAGGGCTTGCACTGGACATGCAAAACCACCAGGCAGTTGTCACTGTCATCTCGACAGACTGCTGTACCCCTGGCACTCGGCAAGACCGGGACTCTGATTTAATCTATTTAAGTGAAGTTGCGCAGAGGTGAACACATGCCAGGACAATTTTTCACTTCTCCCGGCAGTCAAGGGCAGCCTTCATGTTCCCTGTGTTGCTAGCCCCTCTCCTAGGTCACTCCTGCTGCCTCTTGGTGCTGCTGCATTCCCACCCCTGGGCCAGTCCTTACTTGCAGGAGGTCTGTCCTGCATTCCTACACATGGATGTCTCTTCACATCCTCAAGTGTGAGAAGAGCCACATAAGTGGGTTTCAAACTGGGGGCATGAAAGGCAGCCAGGGCAGTAGCAGATGCCCCTCTGTCCCTGTCCTGTATGTTCAGGTAGCCCAGGCATTGCTTTATTCTGTGCCAGCTGGGCGGGGGGCGGAATGCAGTAGCACTTTAGAGAATTAAAATAAAACAACAAAAACATCCAAGCTGCAAGTGTCATCTTACTTGTTAAAAGAGAAGGCCTCCGAACTTTTATCCTTTTCACATCTAAAATAAAGGAAGGAGCTACAGGAGACAAATGTGTGCTGCTGTTTTTTTGTTGGTTTGTTTTGGTTTTTTTTTTGATAGTAACAACTGAAGCTTCCCTTACCTTTTCTGCTTTGGAATAGCCCCTTTGTGGTACACTTTGTGAAAAAGATGTTAAATATCAGACTTCCAGGCTTACACCAATATCAGGCTTCCAAAGATCAAGAAGCCAGCACAGGAGATGTTTCTTCTGACTGCTGCAGGATTCTTCCTCTCTTCTTCAACCCTTATTGAAGGCATGGTGCTGACTCCTGCCAGGAATAGGGTACTGCACTAGGCAGACTTGCCTTGAGCCAGCTGGACACTTCTGCAGATCCTGAAAGGAAGGTGTGGTGATGGTAATTACAGAGGAACTTCTGTTTTCAAATTCAAGTCAGAAAAGCTAAGGCTGCAGCCTCAGGGCAGAGTGTTCGTGGTGTCAGGAAGAAACCTTTCAGAAGTCCAGCTTTACACACAGGCCCAGTGAGTTCGTGGAACCAAATGACAATCCTCACCAAAGCTGGTGCCTGGGTATCAGCCCATCACCTTGACACTCCAGAGTCAGCTACCTTTGACAGACCTGAGCCTTTGCAGAAGCCAGCCAGTAAAACTGTCTGAGAATACGGATCAGCTTCTGTGCTAATACTCCCCAGCAAACCAGAGGGATGGGGCTATCGACTTCTGAAATCCTGTGCCTTGATATTGCTATGACCACAAAGTGGAACCCAAGATTTCAAAAGATCTGTGTGTTATCCTTGCAGAACAATCCCAGCTGTAATCTGCACCTTAAGAACAGGTAGTGGGGAAGAGAACCAGGGCTTTCACTTGAAAGCCTTCGTGTTGGTCCAGATAACTGGCCATAGTGGAGTGTGCCAAAATGATTCCACCCCATGCAAATTTCCCATTTCTGCCCCAGGCGACCGTCTGCCTTCTCTGGCCATGCACTTGGGGATGGCTTCTTTTCTAAAGGGAACATCTGATTCGTCTTAACCTTGACAACAATTTGTATGTCTGTATTGGTTTCAGTTTTAAAGCCGTCTTTGTGAAAGAAATAACCCTCACTTTAAAATGAAGAAAGCATAAAACCGATGCATTCTTTATACTTCAAAGATCCCGAAAGCAGACACGAGGTGTTCCTCAGCTCTTGGCGCAGATTCGCCAGTCAACCTCAGCGGGACTGGGCCCAGGAAGGCTTCTCGTCGGCAAAAACCTTCTGTAGCAGCCGAACAGCACCTGCCTACGCCACCCACGGGCGGCACCTGGGTGTGCCTGAGTTTTTCTGCCAGTTCCACCAACATGGAAACGCTACAGGAAACCCTCGCCCGCCTGGTGAATATGGAAAATGAGACGTTTTCTGGAAAAACTTTCCAGACCTTAATTTGGTGCAGGCTCGCTCGAGCCCCTGCCCGCGGTCCCTGCAGGTGCACACGCCACATCGGCGGGGCCGATCTCGCCTCAGACCAGCCCCGCGGGGACCAGGGGCTCATCCCGGGGCTCGGTCCCGCTGAGGCGCCTTCCAGCGGGCCGGGGGAGCCGCCACCGAACCCCTGTCTCCCCTGCGCACAAAGCAGGGGCCGCAGCACGGCTCGCCGCAGCCCCCGCAGCGCCGCGGCTCTCGGAGGGGACGGGCCGGGTGGAGGAGCCGCCCCACGCCGGTGCCGCCGCCGAGGCGGGCGGTGGGGAAGGGGCGGGGAGCGGGGTCTGCG